>VZRI01003781.1:23511-52662 GCA_013397515.1 Upupa epops
TTGGTTTTAGATTGGACTGGATGATCTTTAAGGTCTTTTCCAGCTTTGTCATTACTGTGACATTAAGAAGAGCCTGGCTCCATCTTCCTGACACCCACCCCTCACATATTTGTAGACATGAATGATGTCACCCCTCAGCCTCCTTATCTCCAAGCTAAAGAGTCCCAGCTCCCTCAACCTCTCCGCATAAGGGAGGTGTTCTACTGTCTTCATCATCTTCGTTGCTGTATGCTGGACACCCTCCAGCAGCTCTGTGTCCTTGAACTGAGGGGCCCAGAACTAGGACACCAAACTCCAGATGTGCTCTTCCTAGTGCAGAGAAGAGGGGGAGAAGAACCTCCCTTGATCTGCTAACCACCCCCCTTCTGATCCTCCCCAGTGCTCTGATCATCCCTATGGCCCTCCTCTGGACTCACTCCAACAGCTCCGCATCCTCCATATATTGGGGGGCTCCAGAATATTATTACAGTATCACAGTATCACAGTAATGATGAGGCTGGAAAACACCTTAAAGATCATCCAGTCCAACCTAAAACCAACCAAGTAAACATAGCATCTGACATCTAGATCATGCCACTCAGCACTTCATCCAGCCTAACCTTAAACACCTCCAGAGACGGTGACCCAAACACCTCCATGGGCAGCCCGTTCCAAAACCGGATCACTCTTTCAGTGAAAAACCTCTTCCTAATGTCAAGTCTACTACTATTATGTAGTACTCCAAGTAAGTTCTCACAAGAAGAGAGCAAGAATCACTTCCTTTGATCTGCTGGTGGCACTTCTTTTGATGCAGCCCCAGATAGAGTTTTCTTCTGGACTGCACTCGCATTGTCAGCTCCTGTAAAGCTTCTCATGCACCTACACCCTCAAGTCCTTCTCTTCAGGACTGTTCCAAATCCATTCACCAACAACACCATTCCAGCATCTATATGTGCTTGGGATTACCCCAACCCAGATATAAGAGCCTTCATTTGGACTTGTTGAACTTCATGCAGTTTGTCTGCACCCAGTTCTCAAGCCTGTCAAGGTCCCTCTCGATGGCCTACTTTCTAGCATTTTGACCACACCACATAGCTGAAGTATCATCGGCAAGGTAAGGTGGATGGAAAAATCAAATAAATTTGTTTGCAAGAATGAATCTAACAGTCTTGATTATACTTGTACAAAAAAAGTTTGAGAAAAATTTAGCTTTGTACGCTATTTTTAAAACACTGTAATCTGCTCATTAACATCCTTCCTTTTTTATGTGAATCACCAACTTTCAATTATTTCAGAATGAAAAATAAAATAAAACTACACAAAGCTGTTGCATTTATTTTTTGTTTAAAAATGCAGAAAAATTTCTTTGCTATATATAAATCTATTTTGAAAGCACTGAAAATACATTTTGCCTGTTACCTGCATATTATCAGACTGTTTTTGTTACAGCTCCGTATGGATGTTCTTGCTGTCATTTTTTATGATAGCTGAGCTCCCATTCTGATAAATTTTTGTGTCATAGACTCTGAAAGTCATTTTACTTCTTACTTGCAAGTACACTTGCCAACAGTGTTACTGCCCTATTCTACGTAATGATCTGTACCTGATGTTTATAGCTTTTACATCTATACTTACACAATTTCTATTTTGAGTTGTGGGGTTTTTGAGTTGTTTTCTTACTGTGGTAGTAAGTTTATGGAAAACCACAAGAAAGAAATGAGCCACAGTTCAAAGAACAATGGCTTGAAATTACCAAATCTTAAGACTTTTTTCAATATCTGCCCACATCTACTTGGGCATGTGATCTAGTTATGTTTCAATTGCCACTATTTCAAATCAAAAAGAAAATTATTGAATACCCTGTCTAATCTCAAAGCAAGTTCTTGGGTTTTTTACATACATTTATAATGCACTTGTTGCACCTTTCCAGTAAATCCTAATGCTTCCCCCTCCCTTCATCCCAGGCTTGACTTGCAATTTCTCTACCTCCTTCCACCCAGTGACACAGGGGCATGGGGGTTGCAGTCTGTTTGTCACATGTTTCTGCTACTCATTCATTCTCAGAGTGAAGACTACTCACACTTTTCTCCTGCCCCAGCATGACATCTCTGCTGTGGGAGACAGTCCTGCATCAACTCCTCCAGCACAGGTCCCTGCAAGGGCTGTAGTCCTTCCAGAACAGACTACTCCAATATGGACTTCCCATAGGGTCATTAGTCCTGACCACAAACCTGCTCCAGTGTGGCCTTCTCTGTTCACAGTTCCGTATGTCCTGCCAGAAGCTGGCTCCAGAGTCAGCTTCTCACAGGGTCACAGCCTTCTTCAGGCATCCATATTTTGTGGTGTGGGGTTCTGCATGGGCTGCAGGTAGATATCAGCTCCACTGTTACTGCTATCAACTGCAGGGGCCCAGCCTGCCTGGTCGTGGTCCTCACCATAGTCTTCACCATGGGCTAAAGAGAAGTCTTCTCCTTCCATTGACTTTGGTGTCTGCAGAGTTGCTTGTCTCACGTGTTCTTGCTCCTATTTCCCAGCTGCTGTTGCACAGGATTTTTTACCGTTATTAACTATGTTATCACGGAGGCATTACCATCATTATTTATAGACTTAGCCATGGCCCATGATGATTTTTCTTGGAGACAGCAGGTATTTGTTCTATCAAACATGGGCAAACATTGTACAAGCTTCTCAGAGCAACCACTCCTGTAGGTCCCTACTACCAAAACTTTGTCATGCAAGCAAATTAAGACACTAAGCACAAGTGCTTCTCTTTTGGTTGAACTTCTGAATTCTTCCCATCCAATATGAGTTGATTATTTGTTGATGGTGAAGGATTTCATTATATATATGCACAATGTATTAATGTTAATTATGTGTATATATTATGAGTTATACATAGCTGTATGTAATAATAAAATAGAACCATAGAATTGTTTAGGTTGAAAAAGACATTTAAGAATATTGAATCCAACCATTAACCTAAGTGTACCAATTCCAACACTAAGCTATGTCCCTAACCTCCACAGCTACATGCTTTTTAAATATGTTCAGGGATGACTATTCAACTGTCTCACTGGACAGCCTGTTCTGATGCTTGATGACCTCTCCAGCAATGAAATTTTTTCTGGTGTCCAACCTAAACTCCTGCTGATACAACTTGAGGCCATTTCCTCTTAACCTATCACTTGTTATTTGTGAGAAGAGACCAGCACCCACTTCTCATGACATAATTTTACCTAGGCTTACTGATGTATTTAATGTTTTTCACCTAGATTGTTTTGTTTTTACTCTACACCTGGGGTTATTCCTCTAACCCAATCTGATGAACGCTCAGTTTCCTCTCAGATTCCACAGCTGAAGCTGTTGCTCTCCGGGAATACTTAGTATGTCATTCTTTTTATTTATGTGTTTTCAAAAGACATTTTGACAAGGATGCTAGCTGAATGCCAATGAGATAACAGGTATTCAGTCACAGAAAGCACTATATATAGTTTGTAATTTTTTTGTTCAGGAGAGAAAATTCAAAGGTCTTTCCCTGAATAAGGAACAGGTTAATACGAATGCTTGAGATTCTCAGGACTAGCATTTGTCTGATGTAAACAGAGAAGTAAAGTTGAAGCAGCAAGTTCAGCTGTTATTCTGAAAATGTAGCAGACTGAAATATTTACGAAATGAAAGCTATGGAATTCTAAGAATGGGCTTTGTTTTCCAGATTTTTGTATCTTGTTACATACAATAGTAACAGATATTAAAAATAGAACAGAAAGAAAGTGCGTTTTGACTGAATTGCAAAATGCCTGGAAGGCAGTGCGTGTTACAAAACAGGGTGTTAAATTATCTTTTAACTTTATAACAAGAAGCCACTACTCTCATATTAAGGTTTATTTGCCAGAACAGCTTCCCATGAGGAGTTAATATGAATTAGCAGCAGAGAAGGAAGGAGTTGACATGGCATGGCACTGCCTGTGGCAGAGGTATTGGAACTAGATGCTCTCTGAGGTTCCTTCCAACCTAAACCTAGCTCAGAATGGAGAAGAATCTTGGGATTCTACTGCTGCAGGCACAGGAATGATGTGGCCCAGTAGAAGGCCAGCAACATGGAAAAGTGTTTCTTTTCAGGAAGCTCAAGCTATGATCCCATATTTTCTCCTGAAATTTTATTCCAGGAAGACATTTAATTCCTGCTTGTAGTACAGCTTGCCCAACAAGATGCCCTTCAAACATCTCATGTTTTCTGTAAGCTCCAGCACTGTTCTGTGGCATCTCTCAGTCTAGTATTTGTATGGTTGCCATTTCATAGTGCCTGATATCACAGATTTGTGAAGAGTGGTTTCAGAAGTAGTTATTTGAGTGCTTAATGCTCGTAGCTGAGTGGTGCGGTCAACACGCTGGGAGAGAGACCTTCAAGCTAGAGAAGTTTATCTATGTGAACCTTCATGGGGTTCAACAAGGCCAAATGTGAGGTCCTGTACCTGGGTCTGGGGAATCATTATCAATACAGGCTGGGAGATTATGTGCCAGTGAACAGCCTGCAGAGAAGAATTTAGGGGTCTCAGTGGATAAAAAGTGAATGAAATTGCATAAGCAACCAATGTGCAATTGCTGCCCAGAGGCTAATCACATCCTTGGCTGCATCAGAAGAAAAGTGGCCAGCACACTGACAGCTGATTCTGTCTCTCTGCTCTGGTGAGACCTCACCTTGGAGTACTGTGTCCAGCTGTGGAGCCCTTAACACAAGAAGGATGTCACTGGTTGAAGCAGGTCCAGAGGAGGGCCACAAAAAAGATATCAGAGGGCTGGAGCACCTCTCCTGTGTGGTCAAGCTGAAAAAATTGGGGCTGTTCAGCCTGGAGAAGAGAAGGCTCTAGGGAGAACTTGTAGTGAGTGATCTTCTATTACCTGAAGGGGGTTTACAGGAAAGCTGATGAGGAGCCATTCACAAGGGTATATACAGTGACGGGATGAGGGGAAATAGTTTTAAAATAGAGCAGGATAGATTTAGATCACATGTTAGGAAAAGGTTCTTTACAGTGAGGATGGCGAAACACTGGGACAGGTTGCCCAAAGAGGTGGTAGATATTCCATCCCTGGAGGCAATCAGGGTCAGCCTTCATGGAGCTCAGAGCAACCTGATCTAGTTAAAGATGTCTCTGCTCACTGTGGGGGGGTGTTAGACTAGATGACCTTTAAAGGCCTCTTCCAACCCAACACATTCTATGATTCTACTCTATGATCCTATTTGCAGATGTTTTTTCTCTGGAGAGTTTAAAAAATGCATTATTTTTTTTTTTCACCAGGTGAGACTCCTTGGCTGACTTCAGTTTCAGCACTTTAAAAATATGTTTCTCTAGATACCTATCCCCAGGTTTTTGTCTTCTCCACTGTAAGGAGAATGTTTTTCTGTCTTCTCTTGGCCTTGAGCCATTCTTGACTGATTGCAGTCTTTACTTTAAGAGGATAGTCTTGTCTGTGTTGTGTGCAACAACAAATAGGACTGTGCAAGACACAAGAAGGATGTGATGATTAGTGTGGGTTTTTTTATTTGCAATGCTGAGCAATAAAAACTTGCTTTGTGCTACTCCAATGTTGAAATGCTTGGTGATTAGTTTTACTGAGAGTCTGAGAATGAAAAGAACAAAATGTATTGTATGTGTATACCCTGATGAAGAAACTGAATTTTCAGAAGTAGCTACGAGAAGGGGAATAGCTCTTGGCTTCACTGGGAAATAAAATTTTCTTTTGCTTTAGCAGTCTGAAAAGTACAGAAATGTCTTTAAATATATATGGTTAAACTAATAATAAAACCCCTTTTTTGTCTGGTGAAGGTTATAAAATTTTAAGCAAAACTGAGTTAAAAGCAGCATCTGGCTTCACTGAGGATGAATAATGAATAGAGCTTGTAAAGGGCAAGTGGTGAGTATCCCACCTGAACTGTGAGAGGGTTGGGGTCTCTTGGTAGCACTGCAGGCTTACAGTGATTTACATGGCTTTGGCAACTGTAGCCCAAGACACAAGAGCTGCAGCCTGGGTGTGTGACTCTTGATGTGAGAGAAAGAAAATCTGTTTATGCTATGTAAGCTTGGGTTTTAAAGTGCTAACATTACTTGAGAGGAACTCCATTCCTCACCAGCTTTAGTGCTAGTTCTTACCTAGTGCAAATAACTATATCTCTAAATAATTATATAGAATATCTGTATAAATAAATAACATTTTTGAGGTATCTATTCTTTATTGGGTCATACTGCAGCACATACTACTCTGCTCCAACAGAAGAACAGCTGGAAGAGATGAAGCAGAAGTTTGCAGGTATCCCGGTAAATTCAAGGATGGGTTGTACTTCTGCATATACCTCAGGTCTATGGACATGTAGAATTGCAACCTTTGTGTTATTTGAACCATACCATATAAAAATTATTGGAAAACTTTGGTAAAATTTGAATACCATTGTCCTTGTTCTTCACACATCAATGCATAATCAACTCAGACAAAACAGAATACTTGTACCCATGCAAATGTCATTGACAGTAAAAAACAAAGGTAGAAAAAAATTTAAATTTTTTTTTATTAAAAAGGCATCAAATTATATTAAAAATGAGGGGAGGGGGGTTGGTAGTGGTTTTTTAAAAAAAGGAATTACAGATTAAGAAGATGCTCTAGGTGTAGGTGAAATGCCATAGCTCTGAGTTTGACTTCCAAGTCTCCACAGAAAATCTACTATCGGGAGGTATGCATAGAGTTAATATCACATGTCATTAGATTTCAGTGAGTCTTCTTATTGCATATGTTCAAAAAATACAGAAATCTTTATGGAAATCTGTTTTATAACATCTCATAGGTTTGCATCTTCATGGGACAAAGTGGTAACTACTGAAAGTTGTGAATATAAAAGAATTGAAAAGAAGAAACATATTTACATTTTTTGTGCATACCTTTTTGAGTGTTGGGGGGAATAAAGGTTTTTTAGATATCTTTATTTCAGATGAAATAATGGATTTCCTGATATTTATTTATTTATTTATTTTAATAGAAAGAATTGAAATGGAATATGTTGTTTAGTTTAGTAAAAGTGAGCATGCCTGTTTTGTAAGGCAACTGATACAAACAAATATATGGCTAGACACTCATTTGTGGTTTTGCCTCTTTATGCTCGTTAGGTAGCCATTAATCCTCAGTCTTTCAGATTTTCCAGTGTCTTACTTGTAGTCCATCAACTCAACATAATTAAAAGAGTGGGCAGCTATGTTTATGAGCTCTAAATAATTCCTCTTTGTACTTATCAATCTTAAGTCAGGGATTTCAGTTCATTGAGAAAGCAAAGATATTTAAAAGAGCATTGTTTGTATTAGGTGTATTGCAGAAAACAGGCCAAAAAAAGAGAAATTTTTGGGTTTTTTACCCAGTATATCTTTGTGTCCAACTAGACAGAAATTTATCTTGGTGTGCATGCAAGTTTTTGCTGGCAGTTATGCTATTAATGAAATTGAACATGTATCATTCCTCGTTGACATATATATGTGGTCCATCATAAATTATGATGTAAGCTTAGTTACTTTTCTTCATTTCTGGTGTCAGTCTGCTGAAGTCAGGTAGTAGGGATACTAAAGGAGTGCTAAGCATGGGTTTGCCAGCGTTGGCAATTAGACATTTATGTTCATTCAGTATCCTTAGACTCCTGCTTTGCAGTCTTTAACCCTCAGAATTGTACCTACTGGGAGTTCATGAAGTTCTTGAAAATATTTTCAGAAGACTAGAGCAGACCCAGTGAATGTTTTAATGTGTTGCATGTTCAATAACATCTAATGGATACTGTAGTCACACACACCTAACAGTACACAATAACTTCTAAGGAGCACTTCCACAATGGAAAAGCTGTAATTAGATAAACTTAATGTAAAAGATTCACCAGGATGACCCACTTAGAAGGTTCATCATTGCTACAGTTTTCAGCCATAAGTATTACATCCTGACTTTTTTTTAAGGCTGCATTTCTTTTCCAGTAAATGCTTCAGTTGCCTTGAGTAGTTTAATAGTGCCTTCAGGTGTGATTTCTTTGAGAAACATTCATAGTATATGAAATTAATGTAGAGGAAGGGACTAAAAACAGAGTCTTCTTACGTCATAAGTGAATTTCTATTGTAATTTTTTAAAAAGCAAGAGAAATACCTTTTAGTTTCTTCAGATGTATTGCTTCCATGTCTGTGTGATTTTAGAGTTGGTTTTTCCTTTTTCAGAAGTACTTCTTGTCCTTAGTGCATATAATACAGTCTGTAATTCTTCCTATCCCTCCAAACAGTATCAATCTTAATTAACACTGATGTCTGGAATATACTTCTGAGGACACTATTTACAACTGGATCAGAAAGGACAGCTCCTCAGAGCACTAGGCTGGCTCTTCTTCTGTGGAGCTCAGAGGGAAGTTCATACAACTTTAGCAAGGGGAATAGGATTTGCTTGAAGAAAATACTAGCTGTTTATTCTTGCTCCTGCTTTACATCTCATTTTAGTTGTATTCCTTTTGTACTATCACAACTTACTCTGATGTTGTGCTGGAAAATAGATGATTTAAATTATCATGGTTAAAAATAATATTTTCCCCAAGATGGAAGCAGGCAAAGGTTTTTGGAAATACTCTACAGAAATATTAGCCTGCTTTTTCTCAGAGCTGAGGCCTTTGCAATCATGTTGCAGTGCCCAGGTACACCCCTCCTTAGCTCCTGACACATTGGTCCAGTTTTTGTAATTTATTTCATTTGCCATTCCTTCCTTCTCTAATGACGTATTGCTGCCATTTATTTCTGCTACCCCTGCTGATTTTACAGACCTGTGATGGGCAAATTGCCTTACTGATATGCTTGAAAACTGCCCAGAAAAGAAGGGAATGAAATGTTTAGTCTTTGAACAAATAGGTAAGCTGCACTTTACTTGTGTCTGCATTTTTGATCCTGGGGCGGTGTTAAGGAAGAGATGGAAAGGTACAGCAAGGGGCAGGGAGGAGGACTGCAACACAATGTTCTTTGCAATTTCACTCAGCTAGACTGTAATGAGCTCATGAAAGACTGACACAGCATCACAGAATCACAGAATAATCATGGTTGTAAAGGACCTCCCAGATCACCAAGTCCAACCCATACCCACACCAAAAGAAAACCTAAATACCTGAGAAATTTAAAAACACTAAATAACCCTCTATGTGCCTGCCACTGCAGCATGTCACAAAGCACCATGTCTACATGCTTCTTAAATACCTCTAGGGATGGTGACTCAACCACCTCTCTGGGAAGGCGGTTCTAGTGCCTCACCACTTTCTGTAAAAAATTTCTTCCTAAGATCCAGTCTAAACCTCCCCTGTACTTCAAATTCAGACCATTGCCCCTGGTTCTGTCATTAATCACCAAGGAGAAGAGGCCAACACCCACCTTTCTACAACCTCACTTCAGGTAGTTGTAGAGGGCAATGAGGTCCCCCCTCAGCCTCCTCCAAACTAAACCTGCCCAGCTCCCTCAGCCTCTCCTCATACGACTTGTTCTCTAAACCTTTCATGAACTTGGTAGCTCTCCTCTGGACACTCCAACATCTCAATGTCTTTCTATAGTGAGGGGCCCAGAACTAAACACAGTACTCAAGATGAGGCCTCATGAGGGCTGAGTACAAGAGCATGATAACTTTCCTTTCCCTGCTGATCACACTGTTCCTGATACAGGCCAGGATCCTGTTTGCCTCCTTGGCGACTTGGGCACACTGATGGCTATCATTAAGGTGGCTGTCTATTAGCCTACCCAGGTCCTGTCCTGCTGGTCAAATTTCGAGCCACTCATCCCCAAGCCTGTAGTGTTGCCTGCAGTTGTTGTGACTGAAATCCAGGACCCAGCACTTGGCCTTATGGAACCTCATACAATAGGCCTTGGCCCATTGATCCAACTTGTCCAAGTCCCTGTGTAGAGCCTTCCCTCCCTTGAGCAGATCAATACTCCCACACAATTTGGATTTGTCTGCAAACTGACTGAGGGTGCTCTCAATCCCCACATCCAGGTCATCAGTAAAGATACTAAACAGGACTGGCCCCAAAACTGAGCCATGAGGGACACTGCTTGTGACCAGCCTCCAGCTAGATTTCACCCCATTAATCACAACTCTGTGGGAACGGCCAGCCAGCCAGCTTTTAATGCATTGAAGAGCACATTTCTCTACACCATGAGATTCACTAGTTTTTCAGAAGAATATTATGTGAGACTGTCAAAAACCTTCCCAGAGTCCAAGCAGACAACATCCACAGTCTTCCCCCCATTCAAAAGGAGAGAAGAGAAGATGGTCATAGAAAGAGATCAGATTGGTTAAGCAAGATCTCCCTCTCACAAACCCATGCTAGCTGCCCCTGATCTCTTGGCTGCCTCACTCAAGATATTCTGTCCATGATCTTTCCCGGTACTGAAGCCGGTAGGTGCTGACAAGAACTGTAGTAACTCAGATACTGCTTCTGGCCCTTCCTGTAGACTGGTGTAACATCAGCCCCTTTCCAGTCATCTGGGATCTCCTCTGTGACCAGGATTGTTGAAAAATGATGGAGAGGCTTGGTGAGCTCTCCTACCAGCTACCTCAGTACTCTTGGGTGGATGCCATCCAGCCCCATAGACTCATGAGTGTCTAGGTGCAGAAGCAGATCATTAACTACTTCCTCTTGGATTATGGGTGATTTGTACTGTTCACCATCCTTAGCTTCAAAGTCAGGAGGCTAAACTTCCTGGCAGCAGCTGGTCTATCCATTAAAGACAGAGGCAAAGACACCATTACATGTTTCAGCCTTTTCCTCATTATTGGAACATGTGAGGAACCAATGATGAGGAAAAGGCTGAGATACTTAATGCTGTCTCACACACTCTGGGGAGAATTAGCTGGTTACATACAGTTATTCCAGGCTGCCTCTACTGTCACTATGGACATGGGAGAGACATGTCTGTACTGGAAATATCCGAAGTGTGGAATTGTGGCCCTATCCTGTCACCCAGCATCTGGCACTGATTTTTTCAGGGAGGCTAATACATATGGCTTAGAATGTGTTTGAATATTCTGTGAGTGCATAGGGCAAGTTCAGTCAGCCTTGAGAGACTGATACAAATCTGAGGAATATTAACTCTCTATACATTTTTCTAAATGGCAGCTTGTACAGAGAAGAGGTGATTACATGGTAACTCACTGCTAGAAAAATTAATATCTGTAGCTTTGTATTACGTAGCAAGGGAGCTCATATGGGGAAGGACACTACAGATACATTCAGTGTTACTTATGGTCCATATAACTGATGGTTTCCTTTCAGAAAAAGAAATTGGTATCCATTAAAAGAGTAAGTGTACTAAGTTTCATACTGAAAAACAGTAGGGATACTAGATTTTTCTTCAGAGTATTTTCCTTGTAACCTGGGATATTTGCATCTTTGAAGAAAATCAGGTTTGCGTATTTGAAGCCCTGAATTCTGCCATCCAGCACTTAAATGAAGATTGATATGGTACCATATCAGTGTGGAAAAGCAGCTAAGAAAGAGCAATCTATAAACTTTTTTCTCTCCTATTTTGCAGGTTGAGTATTACAGCGTCACGTATACTTGAGCTTTGTCTACTGATGTCCAACGAAGAATAGATATTCTAAACAGTATTCAGCAGGTCTTTGTGCAACACCAAAGCAATCATTGAACGCAAGATGGAGGAATCATACAAAGATAGGACTTCATTAGTGAAAGGAGCAAAAGATATTGCCAAAGAGGTGAAGAGGCAAGCAGTAAAAAAAGTGAACAAAGCTGTTGACAAAGCTCAGGATGGCTACACACAGAGGTCCTACAACCGATTCCATGATGAGGAAGATGATGATGACTACTATGTCCAAGGAGGAAATTATGTCCAAGAAGCTGATGATGATGAAGGATCAAGTGAAGCAACTGAAGGGCATGACGAAGATGACGAAATTTATGAAGGGGAGTACCAAGGAATTCCCAACATGGGGCAAGACAAGGATGGCATGGTAGCTTTAGGTCATCCTATACACGATGACTATAAGGATCGTCATGAACTGGAAACAGAGAGGAAAGCTGATGAAGAAGAGCTAGCACAGCAGTATGAACTGATAATACAAGAATGTGGCCATGGTCGTTTCCAGTGGGCTCTCTTCTTTGTGTTGGGAATGGCCCTAATGGCTGATGGGGTTGAAGTTTTTGTAGTTGGATTTGTGTTGCCCAGTGCTGAAACAGATATGTGTATACCAAATTCTGGGTCAGGATGGCTTGGTGAGTAAAGTCTTTGCTCCTCGTGATTTACATATGCTTCCAGTATACATAAATATGTATCTGTCAGCACCAACGCTTATATAAAAATGTGTTTGTATTAAATATAAGTAAGCAATCAACAAAATCATTAATAGATAATATGGATTCAATGCAGATTATAATTTTATTTTTAGAGAATTGTTGGTTTATTCCATAAGTATATATAAATACATCACTAAAGCAGATGACTGAACAGTAGAATTTAAGAGGAGAGTGATATATTCTGTTCTTGTGCAGATGAGTCAATACAGATAAACACAGTATGAAAAACAATCAAACCAAATCAAACAGCTATCAGAATATTGGAGTTCTGCTGGTTTAATACAGGCATAATGAAGAGTAAGTAGGTGGTGCAACTGTCCAGCAACATTGTCGTACTTTATGACAGCTTTCCAAAAAGTGAGGTAAAGCACAATCTGTGAAATACAGGAAATCCCAGGAAGATGTCCATTTCTTTTTGCCATACTCCTTTTATCTTTTACTCCTTTCATCCCACTGACCTCTAGCCATCCCAAAGATATAATATTTGTTTTGAGTGTAGAGAGACAGAAGTCAGCAGGACAAATAGCTGTAGATGAGCCTTTGGTTTGTTTTTTTGTGTCCAGTGGGCAGTGATTTGTCCTGTTGTCTTGGTGCACTGTGACAAAAGGCAGGCTGAGCCAGCCTCATGGGACTTGGTGAGAGCAACAGCACTGCAAGCAGTCTAATGCTTGCCACTTTTGGGCATGCCTGGACACAGCAGGTACAGCAAGGCTCTCTCAGGGCAGGCCTGCGGAGAAAGGAAGTAGAAATGATTCTCAGAGACAGAAAGAAAGTAGAAGAATGGCTGCTCATGAGTCAGCTGAAAATGGAATGTATGTTTGTAGAAATATATTAATCATGCTATTTTGTTTGGACTAGGTGATGTTCAGATGTTTCTCCCAACCATTTTACAGTTCTGCTATGAGGGGCTTTCACCTGAAGGATTTAGGTTATTATGGAAAAGGAGGACTTCTCATAAGCTATTTAGGAACCTTTGGCTTCTAGCAGTGGTACTGTTTGTTCTCTGCATCTTTACATATATGCTTCTGTTGCCAAGTCTCATTTTAACTTTGCTCAATTTCCAGATTATGTTCCTTCGGTCACTATCAATTATAAGAACACTAATATACCAACTACATCAAAATTAGATTCAGAGTTTACAATAGCACAAGGCTAATTTTGCCATTTAAATAGCACATTGCTTTCTGGTTAGACCATCAAGCCCTTCACGGGCTGGATTCCTGACACAGTAGTGTTTTGGCTCTACAAGCTTCTTTAAAATGAACTGTATCTCTAAGCCTCCTCCACACTAGGAAAGCAGCAGATTTCTCAGATGGTTGAGTGCTTTGAGGAATTCCTTGCCATTTTATCACTTGCTTATAGAAATAAAGTACTCTATTTGTACAGTACAGGGATTAAACTCATAAGAAAATACATTATCTAAGTGTTTATGGTTAAGGAGGCTGCATGCAGAAAGTCTCTTCTGCACAGAAGAAGTATAAACATGCCTGTACACAGTATTTTGGAGCTCTACAGTATTTTGAAGAGGACAGAGGAATAATAGAAACCAAAACAACCTGAGAATGTATCTCTAGATAAAAAATCCTGTGTCACAAAATAACACAGAATATATTTATAAAAGCAGAGTATGCCCAGCTTGATTTTAATATGATTTTTTTCACCCAGTACTTGGCTGTTGAAGACATCTTTAAACTCCACTAATAAATTTTTGTAAGTCCTTCTATTCCTGAAACAAAGGATCTCAACCTAATTTTTTAAGTACTGATACCCTGTTTGTTATACAACATGCATCCTCCCAAGAAACTGAATGATCAAAGCTGCGTTTGTTCTCCAGGATGATGAAAATATAAGGTTAGCCACCAAATCACTTTTCAGTCAGATTGTATGGGCTTAAGAAAAGAATAAGTTTATGCAACATTAAGAGGGAGCTTCATAATGCTTGTGCACTGAGTAACTATCTGATCCACATATGCAGTTCCTCCTATGTATATTAAATGTTAAAATGGGAAAGGAATCTTTTAATAATTTAAACTTCACTTTAATAGTCCTGGCTTCTAGGACTTAAATTACAAGAGCAAGGCCATAATGCTTTTTCTTTTTTATGCCTATTTGGGGGAAAATATATTTTAATATTCAAAAAGAGCATTTTGTTTAAACAACTGCTGTTGAGTTGTCTGGAATTGGGAGCGTGCAGTGCTATGTCTGTCATAGCAGGTGGCCAAGAGGATTCATAGCCACATTTTAAGGTCTAAGCAATATCAAGAAGTGAGTTGAGGGTTTCCCTGTCACTACACTTATGATGCTGTCTTGAGATGTATTGGAATGACTCTGTTGATGTTTAATGAAAGTTGAATACAGAAGCTGATAAATACCTTATACATGTGTGTGTGCATGTATAAATGATTAAGAACAAAACTTGGGAAAGATTAGGTGTGCAATGAAACTATTCTTATGCCTAAAATACAGAAGTTGTAAGTTGGGTGTCTACATCTTTTCTTTTTGTAACAATATAACACTAGGCACTGTGTTATTGTCTTTAAAAATTAATACTTATATGCTAAGAGATTAACATAGAAAAGCAGGAAAGAAAAGATATAGGCACTCTCTTTCCAAGTGTGTATTGAAGACATTGCAAAATTTGATGGTTTCATCAAAAAATGTTATTACTTATCTATTGCTAGTAGAAATTCATCAGTACTATAATGTATATATTGCTTAAAACAAGTACAGAATACAACCTTTGCAGACACCATAACCTTAATTCCAATGACACAAAATATTCATCATGACAGTGAATACCTAGTGAAAGCATTTTAATGTGATCATAACTAGGCTCTCACAGCCATGCATTTCAATTACTTTGCTGTTATGATTTCACATCATAATCACATCCTAACTGGCGTCTTCCAGACAGGCATAATTCTTTTTCATTATTATAATTCCATAATCCAGAGGGCTTTAATGTTGTTAGAAGAGGACCAGTTAGAGTTGTTAGTCATGGGACCAGTGCTGGGAGTTATACGGTGGAACTGGCACATATACACAATATTTATTTTCCAGGCAATACTCTAGACTGTTAAGAAACACATTAAGAACATGTTCATTTGTCACTGGGAAAGCACTCATTGCCTCATTTTTAAAAACTGATTTCTCATACTTCTTGCCATGATGGTTCATTAAGGACATGAGCTAATTAAGTCATGTTACAATATGCCTAGAGCCTTTCTGTTGCATTTTTTGAAATTTACTTGTGCCACAGCAGTTTTCAAAATTCCAACCCTGTTGACTGTTTTAGAAGCTTGAGGTTACTGCTGATTACCAGCTGCATTCTTTAGATGAAAGTGCTGATTAGAATCATGAACTGTTTTCTCAATACCTTTTGAGTTAAATAATAAAAGAATCTGGTTATTTTGTATCTCCAAACAATTGTTTTATTAAATGTAAACAAGGTGATTTGTTTAAACTCTTTCAAGATTACTGTCGCATGTCACTAAGGGAAGACATCTTTCCCTGCTCTGTAACTTGTCTGTACTTGTCAGCTCCTTTGTATAAGCAGATTCATGTTGACCTCTTAGGTTAATGGCACCAGTGGGGCGGGACTGTGCCTTCATGAGATGGGTTGTAGGATCAGGCCTCTCAATGTTGGGTTTGTTCCTTTTCTGCTTACAAAACTGGGCTGATTGTAGGTTAATTCTCTGGGCTCTTACTTCTGTGTGTTTCTGTGTCTTCACATGCAGGCTGTTCTTCAGTTTTATAGGCTTTTTAATAGATTTTTCCTATTAAATGTGAACTATGGCCTTTGGTTTCCTCAGCATTGTTGCATCTACAATAATGAAACATTCTTTTCACTAAGCCAGGACCAAATAAGATTTTTCCATAAGTATCTCCTGAGGTGCCATGCTGCCATCTTCTCACTGATTCTTCCATGGGACCTGTAATGATTCATCTTCCCATACAAGACTTTTGACAGCTGCACTGCTGACAGTATTGCTAGCATTGCTAGATACAAGGTGACTTGTGCTTGACTGGCCTATGATGTCAGTCTTTATGGCAACAGTTGGTACATTTTTCGGACGGATACCTTGATCCCTTTTTTGTAGCTTATTTCCTCAGCACTATAAAAAGTCATAATCCCAGAATTATTTTTTCTTTGAGCCAATTTTTGCATTCAGGCCAATAAAACCTGACAACTGGTTAGCCACTCTTATGTTCTGACTGCTGTCCTTTCCAGAGGCTAGTTTTTCCTTATTATGTCTTGATATTCTGCTTGGTTGTTTTGGAGTTTAGACTGAATGATAAACTGAGCATGAAAAAACACAGATTTTTCTTCTGTGTTACTCAGGATTTTGTTAAGAAATGTGTTACTCAAGTCCTTGACAAGAGCTTATAGATAGTACAGCATCAAAACCAGAAATAATCTTTTTATGTAAAACACGTGAGCATGAAGACAGTTTTTTATATCTTGAGTAAGAAGTATGATTATTGTGGTACATCTCTGGGCTAATAATGCAGGTATTGTAAATGTTTCACAAACAGCTTACTTCAGAAATCACAGGATTTTCTGAAACCCCAAATGTAGTGTCAAATAATGCTTGATGTAACAGTTTCTTTAAGATATTATCAGAAGAAATACTATTTGTATAAATAGTATTTGAATAAATACTATTTGATACATACTATTTGATAACATTTGTAGGAAGAATAGTGTTGGAGGCATTAACTAAGTCAGTAGTTTGGGACTTCTGCACTGACTGGAATGCTTCTTGTGTGTACTCTGTTTTAAAGCCTACTAGACACAACCCAGCATAATTCTAATCCTCCTACGTGGGAGGAAGTGGTCTCCAGAGGCTCAGTAGTTACTGCAAACTCTCCTAAGAATACCAAATTGTTTCTGAATTTTCTTCCCATTCCAGTTTAAAAAAAGCTTCACAGATCTTCGCTAATTGGTATTATTCTGGTTATTCACTGATCTTCTTCAAAACGTTTATGTGCAACCACCACCTTCCATGAAACCTATCAATGACAAATAAAAATATTTTTCCTGGGACACCTTTTCCTCACTGAAGGTAGTGATGCAACTTAGGATATTCTGTGTCCTGTTTGGAGCCACCTTAAAGATGAGATTAACAAGTTAGGGCAAATTCAGTAAAGGACAAGTATTGTGATTAGAGGTCTGGAATACAAGGCATGTAAGAAGAAGCAAAAGGAACTGGTCTTGCTTAGCTTGGAGAAAAGAGGTCTAAGAGAGGATCTCTCTACTGTTTGATGGTGTAATCAAATAGGACTATACAGAAGTTAAGTCTGATTTTTCTCAATTGCAGTAATACTGAGTTTTGACAGCGTTTCCTCCATGTACTATCCAGAAGACACAATTAACCATATATTTGACACTACTTATTTAAAGGTCTGAATTTTAATAGTTTGTTACTAAACTGTCCTTAGGCAGCAGTGAATAATATTCCTTCTGCTGCTGTCAATAGATGTCTAAGTATAGCACTGTTCTCCTTTATAAATATTACTGTTTAGATACAGGTGAGGTATATTGAGTGTTCTTGCATATAATACAGTAGGCAAAAGCAAGTGTATTGTGATTATATTCCAGTAATTAACAGGGCACTAGATTTGTGATAACATAAGAGACCACAAGGGACCAGGCTGTTACTCTATATTTTCCTGTTGTTTGCGGCTAGTAGATGTACTCCTATAAAGTTGAAACTTCCAGGCAAAGAGCCATATTTTTATTATGGAAAGCATGCTGAAGTTCATTTTTTGAAAAACTATTTTAGATCTCAGGGATTGAGGAAAAGATTAGAGGACTAGTTGGTTTGGTTATTTTGGGGGATGGAGGGTGGGGGAGGTTATGTGGACTCCTGAGTAGGGTACTGAAGAAAATACAAATATTAGGTACCTATGTGTGGGTATATGTAGTGAATTAAGGTACTCACAAGCAATGAATCTAGGTTAAAAATACATTTTGAAACCACAGCAGATCTTTGTATCTGAGGAGTGTCCTTGAAATAGCAGTGAGAGACCATTTCACCTACAGTTAATAGTGGTAATAAATATTTAGCAGTGATAGAAAGATTTAGAAATGGAGCTGTAGTCACTGAAATGCATGCTAAATATTCCAGAGCAAGGTGGACACTATTCTTTAATTAATATTCATTAATTAAAGGATTAATATCTTATTTCTTCACAAGTTGATAGCAGAAATAACAAAGGCCATCATGGATGCTGTTCACCTTTTGTACAGTTCAGTTCCCTAGCAAGATCATTATTAAAGTATTCGTAGTGAGGTGCTGTTTCTTCTTGCCTTCCAAACACAGTTATTTGAGGGAGAAAAATTAATCCTTATCTGTTCTAAGCAGCTATATTTTTTAGACCAGTAGTGGTGGTTCTTAACATTTTGTTTTCTTTTTGGAGGGGAAGATAGCAAGAGTGAAAAGAGAATGTGCAATGTAATTCTTACCTGTTATGCACTGGACCAAGCTCGTATCACACAGAGTATTGCAGACATGTCACAAGAGAGGAAGTGGAAGCACAGATTTAAATTATTAATGAAATGCAATGTATTTAGGCCTATGTGCTGTTGCAAGGTTCCACTTTAAGGTGGCTCACAACTGCCCTCCTTTTCTGAGGATGATGATGTTCCCAAACCATCTTATTGAAGCTGGTGCTAACAGGGAGAATAGAACCTCAATCTAGTCTAGGTTAAATAAAATATTTCCCTGGTACAATACCCAGTTTAAGTCATGCAGCTTTAACCTAAGCAATACAAGACTTTCAAGACTGCATCATAGCTCATAGCTGAGAGTTTTGGTGTTTGCATGCATTTTCAACACAGCCAAACACTGTTTAAATGACCTCATTCTTTGAATGCTCTGTAAGTAATGTCATATTTATTACTGTTTTAGTTAAATTCACCTAACTACACTTGTATTCCTGGAATAATGTCAGAGAGCAAACAGCCTACATACAGCCAGTAAAGCAGTAGGTTACTTTATGAGCAAGGTATTTGTTGCCAGAGTGTCACATTTCTTCAAGGTTTGGGCTATGCTTGCTCTATCCGGATTCAGTGAGTACAGTAGATATAGGCAACCTTGCTTTCCTTAAAATCATGAAATATATGTAGCCTGCAATTGGGACAATGTATGTACTTGTAAAGTTCTTTTGAGTAGCCAGTATGATATTTGTACATTTAATCACTTAGAAACATGCATTACCACCACATGCAAATATGTCTGTGCTGTTTATTTGCACACGAAAATAAAGCTTACATTTGTGTGCTTGTAGTTGTCTTCAAAACTCTGCCTTGGGGATGGATTGTGTCTTAAATAGGTGAAAATCACTGAGCTACTCTTTATGAACTAAAAATTATATTCTGTCCCACCCCACCCTGAAATGAGTGATTTTACCATTTATGTCACATAGATTTACAACCTTACAAAAATGGCCAAGAGAAAGAAATGTCTCCCAAAGGAAAAGCCTTGGGGCCATGGTGATTTCACACGTTTAATTTGGCTGTCGCCTCCAATTTTTCCTCCCTCTTTCAACTGCCATGGCTAGTGATACATCAATTCTTAAATCAGTGTGTCAAATGGAGGTTTTTAACCAAACCAAACATTTTAAATATGATAGTGCAGCCTCTTCTAAGGTTGGTTAATTCTGCAATGCACTTAGGTTACTGTCTCCAAGCTTTCACTTATAAAAATGTTGATGTTCAGTATTTGTGTATTTGTAGCTCTGAATTTTGGATCTTGCCTCAGATGTTGAGCTATTAAGAGGGAACGTTTGAGGTACTCAGCAAGAGGAAAGCTTTTCACAGAGGAAGTATTAATGAACTTCATTAGTCATGGAACAAACCTAATTTAATGGCTCTTTGTCACAGCTAAGTGAAATTTTTCCTATGCAATTTATCCATTGATTTAATCAATCAAGGATTTCAGAACCTGTCAAAGTTCGATTTATCATTTTATCTTATACTATAAGTATTTCAAAGAACTGTAAGCAAATTGTATATTGTGATACATATGGTTTAAAATTGCTACTCATTCCAGGCCTTTGGCTTGTTAAAGGGAATGTTAGTGCTGAAGTGTGTGGAACATACTTTTTTTATTGAAACCCATTGCATTTTACTGCACATGTAATCCCTTCCTTGTGGTGAGTACGCACACACTCACTGTACACACCTAGTTCTCTTTTTTGAAGTATGAGTTCTGCATTGTGTCAAATGTATAGAATATCACCTCTGGCATAACTGATGCAGAACTGATATCATTTTACGATACAAGCATAAATACTTAAATGAAGGATAATATCAAGCTACTGTTAGAAGTATTAATATGACATATGTGATTTAACTATTCATGCAAAAACTTGTTTAGCAACAGCTGTGGTAACAGTTGTATTTGTCCAGAACACTGTTATTTTACTGACAGGTAACATAAAGATTAGCTTTTCATTTATTCTTACCCATTTTTCAACACTTCCTTCAGTTTTTCTCTGCCCAGCTCTCTAGCCTGTCCAAGTCTCATTGAATGGCAGCACAGCCTGCTGGGGTGTTGGCAACAACACCCAACTTTCTGTTATCCACAAACTTGCTGACAGTGCAACCTAATCCTTCATTCAAGTCATTAATGAATAGACTGAAGAGGACTGGTCCCAGCACTTACCCTTAGGGGACTCCACTAGACACAAGCCTCTGACTAGACTCTGTCCCATTGACCACCACTCTATCCTGGCTTCTCTCCTGCAGCCAGTTCACAATCCACCTCACTACCCAATCATGCAGTCCACACTGCCTCAGTTTGGCCACAGGTTGCTACGTGAGACTGTGTCAAATGCCTCAAGGAAGTCAAGATAGACCACATCCACCACATAGATAATGCCATCATCTAAAATATGATGGCATTATGATAGCCTCATAAAAGGCTATCAGGTTTGTCAAGCATGACTTCCCCTTGGTGAAGCCATACTGACTGTCCCTAATGACTCTCTTGTCCCTGATGTGCCTAAAGCATCTAGGAGAAGTTGTTCCCTCAATTTTCCTGGGATGGAGGTGAGGCTGACTGGTCTAGAGTTACCTGGGTCCTTCTTCTTACCCTTCTTGAAAATTGGAGTGACATTTACTAACCTCCAGTCTCTAGGCACCTCACTTGATCCCCATAACTTAGAAAAGGTGACAGGGCGTGGCTTACCAATGACTTCAACTGTCTCCCTTAGCACGCACATGTGCATTCCATCAGAGCCCATGAATTTATGTACACCCAGTCTGCTCAACACATCCCTAACCCAATCCTCATCAACCAAGGCAGGCTCCTCTTTTGCCTCAATTTCCTCTGGAGCCTCAGCAGTCTGGGCTTTGAGACCAGGACAACTCGCAGAAGTATAGACGGCGACAAAGAAGGTGTTCAGTACGTCTGCTTTCTCTGTATCTTTTGTCTTCAGGGCACCCAGCTCATTTAGCAGGGTCCAGCATTGTCTCTAGGTTTAGTTTTACCTACAATGTATTTGAAGAAGCCCTTTCTGTTACCCATGACCTCTCTTGCAAGGTTGAATTCCAAGGAGGCCTTGACTTTCCTAGTTGCATCCCTACATTTTCTCTCCAGAGCCTTATAATCACCCCAAGTGGCCACCCCCTCCTTCCATAACCTATAGACTTTCTTTTTCCTCTTCAATTTAAGCAGTAGCTCCCCATTTAATCACACAGGTCACTGCAACCAAGGGTGCCCTCAACCTCACTGCTTCAACAAGACTCTCCTTGTTGGTGAGAACCAGACCCAGCAGGGCTCCTCTCCTAGTGGGCTCCTCAACCTTTTGCATCAGGAAATTGTCACCAATGCACTGGAGGAACCTCCTGAGCTGTGGATGGCTGGCTGAGTAGGTCTTCCAGTAAATATCAGGGTAGTTAAAATCCCCCATGAGAATCAGGGCCTGTAGCTGTGAGCCTGCTGTCAACTGCCTATAGGAGACCTCATCAATGTCCTCATTTTTATCTGGTGGACAGTAAATAGGCACCCACAACAGTGTCACCCATGCTAGCCTGTCCCTTGATCCGCACCCACAATCTCTCAAGTCTCTCTTCATCTGCCCCTGGACAGAACTCAAGACATTCCGGTTGCTCTCTCTCATGAAGAGCAACTCCATCACTGGATGTTGCCGATCTGTCTCTCCTGAAAAGGACATAGCTGTCCATGACCACATCGCACTCATGCAAGTTGTCTCACCAGGTCTGTGCCACCAGACCATAATCACCTGATTGGACACAGATTTCTAACTCCACCTCTGCTTATTCCCCATGCTGCGTGCATTGGTGTACAGATACTTTAGGGAGCGAGCTGAGAGATCTGATTTCACCCTAGCACAGCAAGATGTCCCCTGGTTTTCATTAAGACCAGAGCTGTGTCCCACTGGTACGCACCCACCAAATTCAAACCCACCCCCTTTGAATCTAGTTTAAAGCCCTCTGAATGAGCCCTGACAATTCCTGCCCCAGAACACTTTTTCCCCTCTGGGATAAACCTCTCCCATATGGACCTGTAAGATCTGGTGTCTTACAGAACCATTATTAAAGAACCCAAAGTCATTATTAAAGAACACAAAATCCTGCCTGTAACACGAAAGTCTCGTAGCCAGATATTAATGGACTGAGTCCTTCTATACCAGCCTGTGTTCTCACCCCAAAGTGGAAATAATGAAGAAAACATAATTTGTGCCCCAGATTCTTTTACCAGAAGTCCCAAGGTCCTGTAGTCCCTCTTCATTCCCCTCAGGCCATGGAACACAGTTTCCTTCCCACCCATCTGGAAGATCAGCAGAAGATCTGTTTGTCTGTGATAAACACCCAGGACAGTGTGGATGAATATAACCAGTGTGATGCATGATTCTTTATTGTGCTATCTATTGTTTTCATTTGGAGTTTGTCATCTGCTTATTCTCACAGTATACAAGTATTTTCCTAATCCAGTAGAATTCTGGGCGATTTTCAAGGTTGATTCTGAAGTTGCCACCAGCAAGTTTGTTTAAGCAGAGGTCATGAGGTAATACATACAGTCATCTAAAGAAATTTCTATTTAGACTTTATAACAGTGCTTCCTGACACTGCTGTAAAAACATAATTAAACAGCCTGTCTAACATCACCAGCACCTGCAGGTGTATTGACAATGTATAGAGGATTATTCTGATTCTTCATTCTGACATTGCATTAGTTGATCTATTTCATTAAGTCTAAATGGAAAACATAATATGTGGTTCCATTAGTCATGGAAGCTTTCTCTTTCATGCTTATGCTGTTGTGCAGTATATGAGGTAGAACAGATCTTTTCACATGCACTTAGGATGATGTGTGAGTTGCAAACAATTATTAATTTTGGTAACCTGTTCCTGTTGTAGTCAGGCCTCAATATCTTTTTTGGAAACCGGTAGGTCTTTGGTTTTAATTTTTGGTTTCATTTTTCTTCCCTCAGCTTTTCACTTCATTGGAACAAAGGTGATAACAAGCACAGTACTCGGATATAGTTAAAGTTAGGAGAGTTAATGGCTGATTAAACACTTGACAAAGTAATCAAGCATTAGCTTTTAATATTGTACAGATACCTCCACTAGAACCATAGAAACACAGAATGCTAGGGATTGGAAGGAACCTTGAAAGATCATCTAATCCAAACCCCCCTGCCACAGCAGGATCACTTAGACCAAGTCACAAAAGAACATGTCCAGATAGGTTTTAAATGTCTCCAGAGAAGGAGACTCCACACTTCTCTGGGCAGCCTGTTCCTGTGATGTCACTTTTATGATGAAGCAGTTTTTTCTCATATTTATGTGGAACCTCCTATGTTCCACCTTACACTTGTTACTCCTTTTCCTGTCATTGGATGCCACTGAGAACAGCCTGGCAACTTCCTCCTGGCATCTGTCCTTTATATATTTATAAACATTAATGAGGTCACCCCTCAGTCTCCATTTTCCAAGCTAAAGAGACCCAGTTCACTCAGCCTATCTTCATCAGAGAGATGTTCCAACCCTTTAATTATCTTTGTGGTTCTGCTCTGGACTGTCTCAAGCAGTTGGGTGTCCTTCTTGAACTGAGTGGCCCAGAACTGGACATAATACTCCACATGTCGTCTCACCAGAGCAGAGCAGAGCAGAGGGGGAGGAGAACCTCTCTCAATCTACTAACCACCCCCCTTCTGATCCACCCCAGGAAGCCATTGGCTTTCTTGTCCACAATGGCATGTTGCTGGCTAATAGTCATCCTGCTGTCCACCAGGATGCCCAGGTCCCTTCCTCCTATACCTCTCTCCAGCAGATCAGTCCCCAGCCTATACTGGTACCTAGGGTTATTCTTGCCCAGATGCAAGACTCTACACTTGCCCTTGTTATATTTCATTACATTTCTCCCTGCCTGTTGTAATTTGAAAACTGGCCAGATTTTCAAGGTTTTTGATTTTGTGCTTTTATGTGAAAAGTACATTTTATTTTCAAACTATAGATAGTTGTCCTATGAGACAGTGTCCTATGAGTCAGTGTCCTGATCACAGAGGTGATTCGTGGACAGAGCCTATAAAAAGGGATGGACCTCTGGGTTTTTGCCCTCTAGTTCTGTCTCATGGTAGAGAGGGAGGTCTGCTGGGCTGAGAGCTTCCCCTGCTACCGTACTCAGGACTGGGGAGGCAAGGCCTTTCAGCCTACCCACAGCCTGCTGAGGTGGTGAAACAGCTGTCCCTGTGGTGGGGGTCAGGGCCTGGCTGTAAAGTCAGCTGCTTTGATTATCCTGGGGGGGACAGCTCTGGCCAGCAGCTGCAACCTTGCCTCCTCAGAGGGGCCAGTTACAACTTCCCCTTCTCTGAGAGCTGAAACACAGGGAGAATGGAGCCCCTGGACTGTAGCTGCTGCTTATACCCCCATCCCAGTCCCTGCTTCCAGAACAGTGGTAGTGGACCAGAGCAAGGAACTGCTGCCCGACACCGTTCCTGCAGCACAATCATCTTTGAAGATCAAGAGAAGGTGGTGTGCTCTTAACCCTTTTCCTGCCTCAGAACTGTAACCACTTGGGAGAAGGAAAAAGAGAAAAAAGAGAAAAAGGCCCTGGAGCAGAGCCTTATTACCACAACAGGTGTTGCCCCATGTGACCATCACTGTGTTGCCTCTGTCCTCATCACAGGCCTTCCCCCTTCTGACCAGGGCCACAGGGCTGATGCAGATACTGTATCTCAGCTCTGCCACTGGGAGGCTGTGAGAAGTTTTTGATGAGAGAAGTCCTACTGCTTTGCCTGAAGTTTTGTACTAAAAGCAGATGTAACTGATCTCTTAAACCATTAGCAAACTAAAAGACACTGAGGTTTTGAAATGCCTGTTCCTGCTTCTGAGATGCTGCGGCAGCCTCAAAGAACTCCCAAGACGAGTTAGAAGCAAGTCTGAGACACACAGAGGAAGCTGGTGTCTGCAAGAGGACCAGAAAGGTGACTTTTCCACAACCATCAGGACATAAGAGGTCCTCCAGAGCCCTGCTGAGTTCTATGGATGGAGGGGATGGCTGAATTTCCCCTCTGATTAGAGTGTATTTTTTGCCAGGGCTCTCATCTAAAGCCAAAACCCAGTGTGTTAGCTGTCTCCCATTTCTCTCAGAGTGTATGTAATGGCAGTGTGGTACAGTCTCTGTTTTACTTTTTTTGGTTCTTTTACTTATTTTTCCTTTGCTTCTTCTCTGTGGGTTCAATAATTTTTTTTTCTTTTTATCAAAGTTGCTTCATTGCCAGTTAAATTCCTAGTGAGATCTGGTTGGTGTTCTTCGATTGCAGACACCAACCCAGAACTGATCTAGACTTTCATTCTAATCCAGGACACCACCCAAGCCTGTCTAGGCCCCACTGAATGCAAGCACAGCGCTCTGATGTGTCAGCCACTACTCCCAGTTTTGTATCATAAGCAAACTTGCTGAGAGTGCACTCTATTCCCTCATCTAAGTCATTAATGAATACATTGAATAGTACTGTGCTGAGTAAGATGTATCTGTTTTCAATATAAGCATATATACTTTGAGCTTTTTGTTGTAACTCAGCACTAATTAAGAGTTAGCAATATTTATGGTTTGCATCTTGTTTTGAGTCAGAAGTAGGGCTAGACAAATAAGAAATTAACTTTCAGGCAGTAGAGCATGTATCCAACATTAACATTCTCATATTAAATATGATGATTAATGTTTATGTTTGTGTGGGAAATGTAAAGATTTATTAAAGTTTGGTGGGGGTTTTGCTTTGGAATTTAATTAATCCTAGTACACTCAACTGTTCAGTCTTATGCAGCATTTATAGTCATTCTATATCTCAGGATTGCCATAGAAGTGTGTTTCGAATTGCAACACAGCAATTTCTAGCTTATGAGGGTCAATTCAGAGGTGGGTACATAGTGCATTGAATTGAATTGAACATCTAAATCTGAGAGTAGAAAAGTCCAGAGGAACCTCTACAGTTATTAGGACAACTTAAATAGATATGTTTTATGCAAAGCTTGTCTGTTAGGACTTCTTTGCTAACACCAGAGTGTCACTGGTTGTCCACAATGACCGGGTCTGGGACTAGATAATTAATGAGCTGAAACAAAAAACAAGGATGGCTTGGCTTGCCTACCTACTTATGAATGATAGGCAAAGAGACAAGCTCAGTTTGGGGAAAAACAAAAAGCATTTATTTAATTCAAACAAGAGAAAATCCCAACACCAAAGAGAGCAATCACATGGTTCTTAGCTCCTTTCCCTCCAGGAAAAAAACACTGGCATTTCTTTTCACTATGGCAATGTGAAGTCTTCTCCCCACCAAACAAGTCCTCCATGATCTTTCTTTGATTAACATAGGGGTATTCTGAGGGTCACTCCAGATCTGACTGCTTCAGTTCATTTTTTTCTTTTTCGGGGCAAACAGTAAATTTAAGAATAAGTGCCTGTTCCATGTCCTCAGGGTCAATCTCCTGCTCTAGTGTGTGATCTTTTATGGGCTGCACATGTAACTGTCTTGCTCCATGCACTTTACCACCATGTTGCAGGGAATCTTCTCTGCTGATCTCAGAGGTTTACAGAGAGTTACTTTCTCCTCCATTATCACCATGCTCCAGGTTGGAAATGGCCACCATGGTATTCTTAGCTCAGTGACCACTTGGCTTGCCTCAGAACATAGAACTCAACACCAATGGGAAAGAGTTGTTTCAAGCAAAATATGTTTATTCACAGAGTGACTGATTGGCTTAAACTTCCAGAGTTGGGTGAATAAATGGAAATGGGGTGGAGCTTCTGTCTTTGAAGCAACTTAACACGGTTGCATAGCAACCTTCTCCCCCAGGCTAAAACCCCGTTAGGCTCAAATAGCAACACAGAGTAAACTGTTGTATCAAAGAAGAAAGTGTGAAAATAGTATGTTCAGTGATAGTGTTTAGAGAACCTATCAACAGCTCCATATTATTACCTGAGTTTTTTTTAAATTCTGTGTTATTTATACCGCATATTGGTAACTACCATATTGTAAAATATTGCTTATATGGGAATTAAAACATGACAAATTGGGTGGTTCTTATAGCCCTGTGTTGCTAAATTTGAATGCTGACTATTTCTGTTATATGAAGGAAGCAGAGCTTTTTCTCTATAATGCATTGCTGATATAGCTAGCAAGCTATAGCAGTGTGAATTAGCCCTATAGTGCTGTTCACTGCAATAATCAGTACCAGTATTCAGTTTGTAAAAGACTCTAAAGAAGAAAATGGAATAACTGTGATCAAGACATTATTCTGAGAAATATATTATGAAATAAGTAAAAATTGTACTAGATTCTGTTAGTATATTACTTCAAAAATATATTTAGTTATTGGCGTGATAATGCGACAAGCAGAAAAGCAGAAATCATGATGACAATGTACTGCAAAGTACCAGTTTACAATATGCTCTATTTTGCTGCCTTATCAGAAAATACAGCTGTGGTGAAAATTTACCATCCTAGCAAATAATATATTACTTGTCACAATCTCTGCAGTGACAGAGCTTCTTCTATGCATTTACTAATTTATCCGATTCAGATCTGAGGAAAAGCAAGAGCAGATATTCCCTTTGTTGTTGCAGTGTTTAAATTAAAATAATATCTGAATGTACAGGAAACACATCTGTTAAGACAGGTATTATTTCACTAGTGAAATAAAAACTATAATGACATAGAGATACTTAGAGCAAGGAAGTAGAATATTTTTCAAAATGAAAAAGGTCCAGAACGCAATCAACTTCTTCTAGACTTAACACATAAACCAAAATTGGTCTCAGTAGCCCAAAGTTTAAAAAACACCAAACATGTAAGGAAGATGCCAATTGAGTATGATACCACAAATGGTTCACGATGTAAATCTCACACTTAAGATACAGGAAACAAATCAATAGAAAACATATCAGGCTCATAAATTTCACAGAATGGTTTAGGATGGATGGGAGATCAGAGGTGATTTACTGCCATAAGCAGGACACCATTCACTAGACCAGGTTGCCCAGAGCCCCATTCAACCTAGTCTTGAACACTTCCAGAGATGGTGACTGGGCAACTTACTGCAGGGCCTCACCAGCCTCACAGGGAGGAATTTCTTTCTAAGACCAAACCTAAATCTACTCTGGTTTACCTTGAAGCCATTCCCATTTCTCCTATCACTAAACTCCCTTATAAGAAGACCCTCACCATCATTCCGGTAGATCCCCTTCAGGTATTCAAGGGTTCTTATAAGCTACACCCTTGGACCTTTCCCCACGCTAAGTAGTCCAAATTGCTTCAGCTATAGGAGAGGTGCTCCAGGCTTC
>VZRI01003782.1:0-10306 GCA_013397515.1 Upupa epops
ACTTGGTCTAGGTGATGATGCTGCGGGAAGGGGATCGGACTGGGTGATCTTTCAAGGTCCCTTCCAATCCCTAAGGATTCTAGGATTCTATTTTTTCTATGTAAATGCCAGCAGATCAGAATTTTCATGTCAATTGGGAACCACACTTTGACAGAATTGCATTGCACCTGAAGATAGAAGATCCTAACACACATCTCTACTGTAGATGTAGGCTTAGGTGAGATCAATTCCACTCTGAACCTTCATTTCTAACAATTCAACTTTCACACTCCAGTCACCACAACACTGCTTTAAAGTAACCACATACCTACACTCTTTTTTATATTAGCAAAATCCTGGCAGAGAGAAAGCAATTAAATTATTTGGTGATGAGAATATTTCTACTGTCTTGTATCCATAGATGATTTCAGAGCTTTAGAAGCAGAGAACAAAAGTATGAGAAAGGCTTTTGTCTTCAGAAAGGGAAGGTGAACTATAAATTAAAAACTTCAGAACGCTTTAAAACTCTAGGGGCACAAAATGAAGACATAAACTACACCCATGTACAAATGAATTCCAGGCAGCAGGGAAATTAGGCTTGTTATGATTGTGGTAACATAGGGCCACATCATCTCAATCTGTGGTCTGACAGATGATTTTCTTTTTGGCTAAAGTTTTTACAAGGAAAGAGGAACAGCTGCTCCATTTTCACCTTTTTATGCTTCAATTACTGCAACTACTCTTAAATAGCCAAGGGAATCCTGTTGTACTACACAAACTGCAGATGTGGTAGAGATACAGGGCTCTGTTTGAATGAAATACTTCTGCCTATGTTGGCAAATACATATACCACCATTTCACATTGAATTATAACAATACACACGAATATACACTCAACTATCTAAATATCAAGAATATAGACCACAGGAACTCAAATCACAAAGTGGTTCACAGGAATAGCTCCCTAGTCTGCTCCACTATGCTTGCCATGAATTGTCACTCCAATACACTTTGGTCACTAGGAATGAAAACTCTGAGAAAATTCTCACTAAGAGAAAATTCTTGAATTCTTTACAATGAGTAACAGGAACACCGATATGAGATTGTTATTGTCTTCATTATTTAAGAGAGATGCATTGAATAATTCCACAACTAATACGCATTCTCCACAAATCTTCGTCTATATTACTGTGACTCTCCAGGATGGTGGCTGATTCACTGTAAACAAATTGAATTAAGATCAGAGGGAGAGACTGTTTTCCCTAGCAAACATGAATCACAAATCTTTAGGAAAAAGATGTGAGATGTCAAAGATTGTTCTTTTGTGATTTGGATAATAAATCTGTGAAATACAACCTAGATATCTAATCTGTTTTCCACAGCAGCAGCTGTACTCGTTTTGGAATAAAACATGAATATCAGATGAAGGTTGGGAGTTTTTTAGGGTTCCTTATAGATGTCACCGACATGATGTACAACAAAGCAAGATTATTTCATAAATATCAGCAGTTATTCACAGCAACAGTCACCGCGTTCATGTTTTTTTAAGTATGTGGAAAGTGACACCTCAGCTCTTTTATATTTAGAGCCAGGATTGCCTGTATGTATTTCTTGGACTAGAGGGGCCCGTAGAAACCACAGGCTGATGCAAAATCAGAAACACAGAGGTTGACATTTTATGATGGAAATCTAGAATGCCTCATTGGCCATTCCTATCTTTCCACCATAAAGCTCATAAGCCTTTTCAACTCACGGATGTGAAAGTCTGTTACCAGCCTGAGTCAATGATCCCTGCTCATTTGACTACCGATGGTCCGTCCTTCCACTCTCCATTGCCTCTAATCATTAGAAGAAGATAAATTCCCCAAATGTGCCAAAACGATATCAAGAAAGCTCAATGAACCAGGCAGGCCATTCATTCTTAGGTAAGGTTAGAACAAAACAGGACACACTGCCCTACAAATTTAACTGTATGTCAGGTAATTATGTGTCCCCGCAGGAAAACTCAAGGCACAGAAAGTAAACTGTCTTGTCTTATCTGCCCTGGCACAGAACTAACGTGTGGAAATCTGCTCCTTCTCATTACAGTCTCTCAGGTCTGGTGGTCTCTACAGAGCATCTCAATACACAAAGATCCCTGTGCAACACTTAGAGGAAGGCATACAAGCTCAGTCCTTTTCTTTTGGAAGAACATCTAAAGGATCGGTCTGGTGCCAGCTTTATTCAGCTAGGGCCCTTCATCTGAAGTATTCATTGTGCTGCTTTGATTTTTAGAAAAAAATTGTGGTAAGCGAAATCATTTTTCATTCAAACCTTCTTCAAAAGCCCTGCATACAGAAGGCAAAGCTCTTCTGAAATGCTGATATCCCAAGCCAACTTGCCAAGACAATATTGCATTCCAAAACCTGTTATAATTAACCAAAACCATAAAAAAGCCTGTTAGGCACCAATGCAACCCTTTCCTCATGACTTGTTTGTCCCACCCCTCTGGCCTGGGATGGCAGGAGAGAACTTCACTTACAGCTGTGATGCACACACGCCAACACATGAGGTGTGCAGCTGAAAGCAGCTTTGTACTCCTCTAATTCCAGGACATCTGCATACCAGCTGGTGTGAACCCGAGCACACTAAATGTTTGCTGGGGGCTTTTGACACATTTCTTTGCCTTGTCAGCAAACTTGTTTTAACATGAGATATTTGGTCCCTCACTTTCACAGAGTCATAGAATAACTAGGGATTGGAAGGGACCTTGAAAGATCATTGAGTCCAATCCCCCTGCCACAGCAGGATCACCCAGANCCCCACACAGCAGGGACACCCCACCCTAGAGCAGGCTGGCCAGAGCCTCATCCAGCCTATGACCTAGCATCACCACATTCACCTACACCATCGCACTAAGTGCCACTTCCAGTCTTTTCTTAAACACCTCCAGGGACAGGGCCCCAATCACTTCCTTGGGCAACCTACTCCAGGCTCTCCCCACTCTCACGGTGAAGAAATCCTTCCTCACATCAAGTCTGAATCTCCCCATCTCCAGCTTTGCTCCATTCCCCCTAGTCCTGTCACTTTATTCTGCTACTCTGTTTCTTACACATCAATATACCCACACAAACATCCTGCACATCAGACAGGAAAGAACATTACAGGAGAGTTTAAAAAGCGATACCAGAATTATTAATCTATCCTGTTGTATTGCTGGCCATCACCGCTGTGTGTAATTATCTCACACTCTATGTCTAGATAGACAGATGACCGTGTGAAGTATTCAACGCTTTTCCTGTTTCTATTGTCAAAACGCTGTCATGAGTAGCCTTCTATGCTGCGGTTTGTGGTGTTGCTTTTCTGCTTGCTGTCTTTTCTTTCCTCTCTGTTTTGGGTGGATTTTGAATTAAGAAGGCTGCAAAAGCTGAGAGGTTGGAACATCATTCTCACCATTTTAGAAAACATTATGCAGTCATCTCTAGAGACTAGCAGGACATTTGATTCATCTATTTCGATCTAAAATCTGGTTTCATAGTTGTTTTTCTTCAAAGAGGTTTGATCCAGGTGCTTAAAACCTTTGTCTTAATTTCTTGATCTGCTATGACAGTTTAAAAATCAAATTGGAAAAGAACCTTTAAAATAATCGAAAATCTGCTGCACTGATAGCTCTGAAGAGTGAACCAGGACAGTAAACAGTCACCAGGAGTCCAACAGTCACTATGGGAACTGGAGTATGTGGTAGCCTGAGCCATATTGTGTACCAGCAGGAGGAGCATTACAAAGTAATCCCAATTGGAGCTGACAAATGGCTCGCTGTGACAAATGTGCTCATTCAGTATTTGCTGTGGATAGCCCTTTGCTCGAAAAGAAGGGCTCTTTCTTGAGACACTGAAGGTGAGAATAGGCAATTTTAAACACTGACATTTCCCAGTTACTGCAGCTTAGCAATGAGGGCAGCATGATGCAGTGCACTTTGATGAATGGGACCTTCAAAGGAAGAGAAGCAAGGTCCTACCTAGTTTTCCAGTACCTTCTCTCTCCGTTTTAGTTCAGTTTAGCTAAAGGTCACTGTTCAGCCAAAAGATTACTTCTTAGAGCCACAGTGACTTTTTACCTGCCTCTTCAGTGAATATGCAAATAGAGGAAGGCATTTGTGGGTGGTAAATTTATCGCATTTCATCCCATCTCTAAACAACCCAATACATAGTCGATGTTTCAATCTCTCTTCAGTCTGGGGCAGAGCCCCAAGTCATCAGCATCCTCCACTCAGAGGAGGCCTATTGAAGATATTATTTAACGTTGCCTTAGCTCATGAAACAGCAATTTAACAAAGAAGCAAGAGAAGTTCAGCACAGGGAACTTTAAGCTACAATCCTGCCTTAAGAAGGATGTGTTCACTGCACAGGAATCTACTAAACCAGACCATGTAATTTTGCATTAAGAAGTGAGTATTTACAGGAAAAAATTTCCAGGGAACACATACAAAGCAACGTGTCACATATCAAAGCCAGGGGTTTGCCTCCAAATCACACACAGCTTCAGCATGCCTGTGATTCCAAGGCCATGGAAATGGCACAGAGATGCACAGTTACGCTGTGTTAGGCACTTCAGATTAGGGAGCCCATGAAAAAAGGCAGATGCAGTCCAGAGAGAGGCTCTCTCTTTTTATTGAAAAATGCTCTATCCTAGAGAAACTTAGCCAAAAGGGATTCCTAGCAAAGAGCTCTGTAAAGCTGAGAAACACCCGTAAAGTTATGTGACCAAAGAACAAGTTACCTTAAGTTTCACAGCAAGTCAGTGTAGCTCTACTGCCAGAAAATCTTTTGTCTATCTTTTGATACCTTACTTTGCTTCAAATGGAAACAAATGAGAAACAGCTATTCAGAAAGGGCTTTAACCATGTACTCATTAGAGAATAAGTTTTAGCAACCTTTTCTTGCCAGCAGGCCAACTCTAACATTAAAAAACATCAGTCACAGTTCACACTGGGGTCATTCACAGCCATCTTGCTGCTACCAGCAGCAGGCTACTAAGCATGCAGAGCCAGACTCACCGGTGGATGATGCCTGGTTTGTACCACTCCAGTGATGCAAAGCAGCTGTAAACCCAATTTAACAGGTCAATTAAACTACTGTTATTATTGCTTGTGTTGCTGACACAGTGCAAAGCTGTCAGAGCAGCCCAAGGAATCTGATCCTCTGTGTTCTTTTTGCAATAAAGAGGAAGTGTTAACTGTGATTTGCAATCCTGACAAAACATTTAATACAACCCACAGGGAGGATTTTATACATTGACCATTTAAACCTGAGTTCACTAAGGCTTTCTTAGACACACCATTTCTGTCTGTGTCCCTCAGAACACTGTGTGAGTTGCTCTTGAATTTTTGTAGTAACATACATTCATATATATCAATATATTCATATATATTCATGTATTCTCATTGAGAACAATAATTTTAATTTGATGATGATGTAGCAAACACAAGACCTTCTAAGCCACCTACAGAACTTGTGGATGCCCCCTCCCTAGAAGGGTTCAAAGCCAGGTTGGATGTGGCCTTGGGCAACCTGGTCTAATGAAAGGTGTCCTTGCTTATGCAAGCAGGGTTGGAACTAGATGACCTCTAAGGTTTCTTACATCTTAAGCCATTCTATAAAATATTCTATGAAAGCAAGACCAGTGTGTATATCAATAATATTGCATATAAACACACTTATGCATTAATCTCAGAGCAAGAAGACAGTATGACAAAGCAGTTTAATTGTTTTTGTTGTAAAGTAGGACACAAGAGTTCAGATGATTCTATGATTCTCTATGAAGCTACACATGATACAAAATTAATAGACCCAAGGCATCAAAGGCAGCTGGATATGTTGATGGCCATACTGGTTACTGGCAGACACAGAAAACTGCCTGTTCTGTAACTTAGCGGAAAACCTTGGTTCAATCAGATTAATGTTAGAGTTCCTGAACTCTAAACAAAGGATAACAAAAGCCTTCTATCCAAAGAATCTTGATAACATTGATGAGCTGCAGATTTAAATTCTGAGATCATTGCCATTTACCTGCACAGCCTTCCAAACTTCTGCTACATAAAAGCTTGCCAGACCCTACTAGAGAGCAAAAACTCCTCCTTTAGCGGCAAAGTTGTATTTGCTTATGCAAATTTGATCGTTCTCCTTTACCCCTTTCAAGTTTTACTCATTCATTTTCAGCTTGACAAAAAAACCCTACTATATGAAGCAGTAAGGCATGTTCTGTCAAAGAATTAATGGTCTACAATACACCTGCTAAATATACTGTTATCAAAGGAATAAGACAACTTTGTCATTCTGAATTCAAAATTATCTAATTACCCAATGTCATCTGAACAATGATGGCAAAACTGGTCTCTAAAGCCCCATCTGGCAATTCATTAAAAATATGAATCGTTATGAATTACCTGTAATAACTACACAGAGAACAGTAGAATTTCTCATTCAAGATTAAACCCAACCACTCATAAGTCCCTAGAAACCTGACATGGGGTTTTAAATAATGACAGGCAGAGTTCTTGTGTACTGCCTTTCCCATCTGTGACTGGAATAATATGATTCGCACTAGACACTTGGAATAAGAGTCTCAGTTTGTAGAGAACCAAATGCATCCAAACACATTTCAAAATGACCTGCAAAACAGCTAAGGAAATGAGTTTATGTTATCAAGGACAATCTTAATTTATTACTCGTTCTTCTTTTTCATCCTCATCCTGTTGCAGATGAATCTATGTAACACAGCATTTACTCTAAAGTCAAAGAGGGAAATTTTGACTACAGGCTGGCCGCTTTCTCCAACCTCTTTCCGTATTCAGGTGGGGGTTTTTAATTCATTTGTGAGTGGGCACATACCTCTGGATCCAAGTATTTCTGTTTGTCTGTATGTGAGGCTGCATAGTTGTGTTTGTACATACTAACATATTTTGGTTTAATTATAGTAGTGTGAATATTGTTGCTCTCAAATCTGTAATCAAAGTGCTGTTTTACTTTGCTAAATCACCCGCTAGGTTCTTAAATTGTTTAATCATTAAGCACTGCTAAAATCTAACCCTCTGATTTACCTTATGCTAACAGTAAATTTTGAATTGTTGTGAAACCAAACTGTGTTAAACATATTAATTGGCCACAATTTCTCAACTTGATCTCATAACAATACATGGAGGTACTTGGGAATTTCTACCTGGGTGTCCACCTTGCACTGAAAACTATTGGAAATGAGTGGGAATTAGAGATCTAGTCTCAGTTCTGGGTGTGGATTCCTGTTTGAGAAAGAACAGGACATTCATACCCTGTGCAAGTTTCCCTAGGGAGACAGAAAATAAGTCTGGTATCAGAAGATCTATGCTGGCAGATTTTGCTGGCTTTGAAATATATAGTACAATAAAGTTAGGGAAAGAGTACCCACCTAACCACTAACTGATGTGCCCTTGTGGGGTGGAAGGTGTAGGTTGACCTCCAGGTGAATACCACTTTGATTGGAGAGTATATGGACAGAAGAACAGTATGGAAAGAGAACACTACTGCTCAGTGAGAATTCTGCCACTGCTGACAAACCATGAGACTGGATATGAGCTGTTATCCACAAGCAGCTAACAGTGAACCCAGGCAGGAGAAGCTGGGGAGGAACATTATGTGGCATAATTAAGCACAATTAGCCTTGAACCCAATTAGCACACCAAAGAGAACAGCTAGTCATCAGCCATTCAGATTTCCATAATAGTTCATTTTCCTCTTCTCCCCTCTTCAATAAAGATGTATTTGTTAGACACAGTTACTCAACACCTCACTCATTGTGCTTCAAAAGGATTCTGGATACAACTTGTGCTTCAAAAGTTTTATGTAACTGAGTTTGACTGCTGTCAAAAGAAGGGCTGCACTGTGGTGTGGGAGGCAGGGGAAATGCTCAGCAAGTCATTCTGGGCAGCACCCACAAGCACATGAGGCAAAACAACAACTTGTAGGAGATTTTTGTGCTCAAAGTGCTGGGAAACTTATGTAAGGGGACACATACATTCGCAGAAAGCATTGACTGAGTTCAGGACTGGTAGGGCTTGACTTAGATGCTCAAACATAGGTGTTTAGTACCATGTGACATGCCCTTGAATGAATGTGGTATCCCTGGCAAACATGCCAGTTGCCTGTGGAATACCTGTGTCCCCTCATTCTGACTGCTGGAGGCAGCAGCTTCCTAGAAACTCTTGACTAGACCTTTATTAAAAATCACTCCTCATCCTAAACAAAACATTCAAAGCAAGCCACAATTTGCTTAATTTTGTCTACTGATTATAAAGGAACTCAAGGGTGAACAGCTCAAATGTACGTGTCCACACCATAGGTGTCTATAGTTGGTTTATATGAATGTCACTTCTGATAACTAACAAAGTATGAGCAACAAATGATTTGTTCTCAAGAAACATGATAGCTTCTACTTTCTCTGTTCACTCTATAGCCTCCCTCTCAATGTAGGTATAGCAGGGCTTGTCTTTTCTGCTTGGCTGTATATTTTGTGAGACCATATAAGAAAGTATGATTATTCACAGAGTTTCCCTGTTTTGTTACACTGGATGGGTACTAGTTATACAGACAGGATTTGGAAAGCCATCAAGGGTTTCTACAACTCTTCTTCTACCCTACAAAGCCACAATTCCTGAAAAATAAGAAATCCTTAGAAAAAACAGTAACATTGCAGTTATCATGCTATGGCAGCCTCCAAGCAGCACCTCCTCTGCAAAAAACTGTCTTTTGTTTCATTTATTTTAAGAGACATCAAGAATTGAGCAATGAGCTGAAGCAGAGCCCATTCTTCTCCGCACTCCAGCAGGAGATGACAACGCCACTAATTCATGTAAAATGTGCCGTACAGCACTGACATCTGCAAGAAGCTTATAACTCTTTGGTGTTGTTTTTCTTTATTAAGCGTCTCTCTTTTCCTTAGCCTAACCACCCCGACATGTCAAATGAAAATCTGACAGCAGACAGTACCCTAAAGCCTGTTAGCCTGAAAATGAAGACAAGCTGGAAAATTCAGACTAGAGAGCCTAATTTTTTCTCTCCATAGCTGGCAGCTGCTCTTTGTAACTTTAGGCTCATCTTTGTGAAACACAACCAAGACAAAAGCACTAGAAGGAATAGTGTGCTAATGCAATTATCTTCTTTAACCTAGAATAAGGTTCTGGTTCCCATACAGTTGACTCAGAGGAAATCTTTGTCAGGCAGAGGTTCAATTCTCAAGCAGGATGTTAAAATCCTTATGTTAATATTGTCAACATTTCCATTACAAGAATGGCTCCTACAAGTTGTTGTTTTGCCTCATGTGCTTGTGGGTGCTGCCCAGAATGACTTGCTGAGCATTTCCCCTGCCTCCCACACCACAGTGCAGCCCTTCTTTTGACAGCAATCAAAGTCAAACAAACTCAGTTATATAAAACTTTTAAAGCACAAGTTCTATCCAGAATCCTTTCAAAGCACAATGAACGAGATGTTGAGTAACTGTCTCTAACATTTATTGAGGAGGGGAGAAGAGGAAAATGAACTATATGCTTCATGGCATATGTCTTTAAACAGTCCTAATGTAACATGTCTTCAACAAGGCCTGTTACAGAATCACAGAATCATTGGAGTTGGAAAGGATGCCAAGAGATCACCAACATCCCCACCAAAGCAGGACTGCACATGGCACAGGACTGCATCCCACCTGGGTTTTGATTATCTCCAGAGGAGAAGTCTTCATGACCTCTCTGGGCAGTCTGTTCCAAGGCTTTGTGACTCAACTGGGAAGAGGTTTTTCATTATTTCTAAATGAAATTTCCTGTGTTCCAGCTTGTGCCCAGTGCTCCTTGTCCTGTCACCAGGCACAACTGAAAACAATCTGGCACCACCCTCCCTACAGCCACCCTTCAGATATTTACAGGCATGGCTGTGCACAGTACTGTAGATGTGGCCTCACCAGGGCAGACTACAAGAGGAAGATGACCTCTCTAGACCTACTGGCCACACACTTCTTGATGCACCCCAACTACTATTGGATACTTGAGTAACCATATTAATTGTGATGCAGACAGATAAATTCTGACTAAAAACAACAGCTGAACTGATGGTAAGTTGTTTCCAACTGCAAGCAGATGAACTACCTCTACCTGAATTCCACACTTCAAAAATCCTTTTGTTCTACCACGCTCTGTCATCTTTTCTAAGTCATGGGGATCAGGAGAGGTGCCTAGAGACTGCAGGTTAGCAAATGACAGTCCTGTCTTCATAAAAGGTAAAAAGGAGGAACCAGGTAACTAGACCAGTCAGCTTCACCTCCATCC
>VZRI01003783.1:0-54132 GCA_013397515.1 Upupa epops
CTGCCATCTCAGCATGCAAGGTGTCTCCCATGGATTTATGTTCATCCAGTTTGTTCAACTTATCCCTAACCCAGTCCTCATCACAAAAGCAGGCTCCTCTCTTGCCTCAACTTCCTCTGGAGCCTCAGCAGTCTGGGCTTTGATACCAGGACAGCTCCCAGAAGTACAGACAGAGGCACAGAAGGTGTTCAGTATGTCTGCTTTCTCTGTATCCTCTGTCTTCAGGACACCCACCTCATTCAGCAGGGGTCCCACATTGCCTCTAGGTTTAGTTTTACCTGCAATGTATTTGAAGAAGCCCTTTTTGTTACCCTTGACCTCTCTTACAAGGTTTAATTAAGTTGCTAATGCACAGGTGAACGTACCTGTTACGAGTGCTCCATAAAGAAGATTTCAGAACCTCCAGAACACACTTCAGCAGTTATGTGTTGGTGTCTTTAAAGATTCCTCTTGGGTAATGAATCATTTAACCTCACAGAGGTATTTCCTGTGTGGCAATGCAATAAAACTGACCAAAGGAAGAATGACCCGCTCCCTGTGTACTTTAGGAGAGAAGAAAACAGGCAGTGGAAGGAAGAGAGAAGGAGGCAACATTCATTTTATTAACTGGATTTGTCAATGACTGTGGCCGAGCAATGAAATAATTTTAAGCAGAAATGAGGGGTATGGGAAGTGCAGAGAGAGAAGGAAAGGGAATGCTTTGGGGTCTGAGGGATGTGCTCCAGGAGCCTTTATAGTTACAATTACACAGAGGACGAAGTATCTTAGCGTGTTTGGGCAGCTAAGACTGGGAAGGGAAACCTTCATGTAAACTTACAGACGGCGGAGAAATCAGGCTCCAGTGGAGCGGTGCTCTAGTCACTTCATTAGATTTGATGCGCCCTAGTGTTGTCAAGATGGAAGAAGCAGGTTTTATGGAAGAACTAATAAACTTGTGTGCACGTATTTTGGCACTGGGACGTGTTGTGTGGAGTGATTCAATCAGTGCTAAGTAGCTCCCGCGTGGCTCATGGATGCTGCTCAGAAGGAACTGTGTGTGTTCCTGCTCAATGAGACTTGACAAGATGGAGCATTTTGTTTGCGTGCGTTGGGCAGGATGGCATTGTGCACAGGAAAGGGCTGTCTCTGACAGCCCTGGACATGGATTGCGTTGTTTTCAGTGTTGATTGTTGGTGTCGTGAGTCACGCTGCTGGTGTGAACCTTTTGGCAGCTCCTAGCTCAGATGAAAAAGATACTTTCACAGGGCTTTTTGTGTTCCTTATTTGCACTAGTGAGGTACCTGCCAGTCAAGATGACATGAACTCATCTTCCTAACACCATGTAGCAGTGTGCCTTACTCTATGCGCACAGCTTTGGCTGCCAGCTGCAAAATGTTACTGGCTGCCATTTCTAGAAGGGCTGAGAAGCTCTCCTCAGGGACTTCTGGAAGCTGATGTAGATGAGTAGCTTTGTCCTTTTCCCTGGGTTGCTAACAGTAGCAGACTCTCCCTAACTCCCTCATGGGCTCATTCTAATAGCACGAATAAATATACATGTTTTATTTTACTCCCTTTCTCTTCCTACTTCAAAGCTGTCAGATGTCCTGTTGTATGGCTATGACGTCTATAATACGGCTTCTCTGTGCAGAAGAGGTTGGGTTCCCCAAAGTAAACTGCCTTCCTGAAAGAGATTAATGCTTTCCATGTGGTTAAGAGTGGCAGCTCAGATCTCCAGATCACTGAGAAGGACACTGTTTCCTCTGCTAATCCATGATGCTGAAGCTGTTGATCCATCCTTGCTAGCACACAAACTTTTCCAGCTTCCTGTACCTTCAGAAAGCAGTGCTGCCAGGGTCTTCTCTACTGAGTGAAGAGAGAAGAGCGCCTAGTACTATTATAAAAATTGAGACTTCTTCTGAAGCACAGAACCTGTTAGGCTTCACTCTTTGCCCAAATCATAAAAAGCAATGTAAAAAGCAATGTAATGCAGAAGAATTAAAAGATAATAGGGACAGTGTGAACAGGAGCAGTATCAAACTCGGGACATAAATCTAGTTACCTTACTAAGTTTATCGTGATGGGCATTTGTCTACAATCCTACAGTGTTGGAAAGTTCTTTGATTCATCAAGGAAATCTTCTCTAGGGCTGTTTTACTTCTAGAAATCTTGCTCAGAATGAAGTCTTCTTGGACCAGCTGATGCTTATTATTCCTTTACATATTTGAAGAAGACTCCGTGCTAGTTGCAGATCATCATCTTCCAGAGTTGTACCTACAGCCCCTGGTCATTTTCTGCTAAGATGGTGAGAGCAAGATGCTTCTATGGCCATGAGGCCTCAAGTGCTAGACTGGTTTTCCAAGCCAATATTCCCTCCATCATTTATGTTCAGGACATTCATCATTCATCAATGGAAGGACCTACTGTGTTTTCAATCTTCACAATCTGGTACTCATTTAGCCCTCCTATTCAAAGTGCCCATATCCTCCAGGCTTGATCTTGATGGGTGGATTTGGTGTTACAGACCCAGTTTGCTGACCATCAATGAAGACTGAAGGGGCAGAGAGTTTGGAATGAGCATCATCAGGAAAAACAAACGACCAGACAGCTGGTTTTGCTCTCTGCCATTAGCAGTAAGTAGTAGTCACAACCCTAACTTGTCCTTTGAAACGTTATTGTTATTCCAGTTTACACCTTATTTTGCTGAGACTTGTACAGCAAAAGGGTGTTACCCTCTTCCAGTGAAAATCTGAGGCTGTTCCTGTGCATATTTTCTCCTCCTACCCTGTGAGTGGTGGCCCCTGGAGTAGCCTGGGACTACTGTCCATGGGTGACTCAGACTGCCCCACCTGCTGATCCCAGTTATTCAGGTTTCTCCTCTGATCCTCCAGAACCTTCCTGGAAGCACAAGGCAAAGGAAATGCAGTGTATCCTCCGCTCAGATCTGCAAATGTTAGAGGCTGAATGTAGCTATTGGACATCAGCAAGGACCACCTGCTGCACTTGTCTGGGTCACAGAAGTAAATGGCCAGCCTGCTCCATCTCACATTACAGGGCAAGAAAGATTCCGAGGTGTTGGTGGATACCTGCCTGCTCTCTCCCCCAGAAAATGCCGATTAGACAAAAAATCATTAGAGTTAGACGTTTTCCTTGGGGTGTTTCTTGTTCAGAGGGTAGGATCACAGCCACCATGAGCACACTGCAAGGATTTTTACAGTGCCCTTACTGTAATGTCTTCTACCTTGCTGGTAGTTGTTTATATGACATTTTATTTCTTTTTCTTGACCTTCTTTGTTATTTTTCTTGACCTCTGCCCTCGGGTAGCTGTGTGTGCTGTGTCTCCTCTGTGCTGTGTATTACAGAATAGATGGAGAACGTGATAATTGGGGTGGGAAGTGGGTAACTCATGTCAACCTCCCTTCCCTGCTGTCTCCTCCATTCTTTCCAGGCCATCTGTTTTGCTGGTGAAAAGCCCATCAGGTAAAGCAAGAGTGATTAGCTTTGACCATGGTCTTCACGGCAGGATTTGATGCAACCTTTTTGGCTTCCAGGAAGATTTGGGGAGGATATTTATTTCCTAACTTAGTCTTTTTTGGGAGGCAAATACTAAGTTGGGGGGTGGAGGGGAAACGCAGAAATGGTTTGCGATAGGTAGTGTGTACAGTTTGTACAGTTGTCAGCTCTTCTCTGCTAACTAGCGTAGCATGTGTACTCCCTCTGCCTAGCGCTGCGTCTGTTGAGCAGCATGACAATAGGTGAGCGACCTGCAATTGCTGCTGTATCCACAGATTGAGCAGCGGTTATCCTACGCAGAGTTGAATTCATACAGAAGTGCTTGGCTGGCGCTTGTAAGGCAACTCTTAAGACTGTTAGCATCTAGTAAGATGACTAGGCTTTGGGCACGTGCCCTTTGCCTAAAGAGTTCCAGTGTAAACGGCAGAGACCGGCTGACTCTGAACTGCCTCCATCGCAAGCCTGAAGCCCTAAAGTATGAAGCATTCCAATGTGCTACAACACCATGCTCTGCTGTAAAGGTGAGGCACTGTACAACCCTGGGCAGTTGGGGTCCACCAGCTCAGAGACTACAGTTTCAGTTTGGATGCAGCTGAATGTCTCGCATGCGATTTCCCAGACCGTGCTGTATGCGAATCATCCCAAAGCCCAAACTTCCAGTAAAACAGCCCGGTTGCCCCCTCAAAGCTGCTTCAAAACACGTGAGAGGGATAGATGTACACCTGAATGCTTTGTCCCATATTTCTCAACTATATTCCTTAGTTTTATACAGTATGGTAGCAGTTCAAAGGGAACTCTGGAGATCATCTAGTCCAACACTGCTGCCAGAGCAGGTTCTCCTAGAGCAGTTACTCTTCATTTATCATTTACCCCATCCTTTTCCATCCATGGTGTTGTGACATTGCTTATGTGTGAATGCCAAGGCTGCGATGGGTAATAGCTGTCTCTTCTTTCAAGTGGCCGGATGAGAGGAAATGGCCTCAAGTTGTGCCCGCGGTGATTTAGTTTGGACATTTGGAAACATTTCTTCGCTGAAAGGGCTGTCAAGCATTGGAACAGCAACACAGAGCAGTGCTGGAGTCCCCATCGCTGGAGGAGCTGAACAGACCCGTAGATGTGGTGCAGAGGGACATGGCTTAGGGTCGACTTGGCAGTGCTGGGCTACCGGTTGGACTTGGTGATCCTGAGGGCTCTTCCAGCCAAAACAATTCCATGAAATACTGTTTCTCCTGACAGTGCAAGAGCCATTGCTCCCCGGCTGCCCTTGGCGTGACAGTGACGTCGAGGGAAAACGATAACGATGATGATACTCAGTGCTAACGTTAGCACTCGGCTCCCCCGCCCCCGACGGACCCCCCGGAGCAGCCGGCCGGGCGGAGCTGCAGGGGTCCGCCGGGGGGGCGGGGCAGAAGCGCGGGCGCAAAGCCGATTGGCCGGCCTTCCCTTGAGTGACAGCCCTGTTGCCCCCCATCCCTCCTTCCGCGGTGGCGGGGCCGCTGTCTCCCCGCTTTCCCTCAGCCGCTGCCCGTTCCGTCGCGATGGGCCGCGGGGCCGCCCCGCTCCGCCGTTTGCTGCTGTCGCTGCTCCTTCTGCCGACGGCGGGGACGGGAGCCGCCTTCACGGTGGAGGAACCGCAGACCGCGGAGGAGCTGATGGAGTACCGCGACCCTTGCAAAGCTGGTAGGGAGGCGGCTTGCGGGATGCAACTCCGGGAGAAGTTTTGAGGTGGCGGACAGGTGGCCTCGCGAGAAGCTCCTCGGTAGCCCGGTGACTCCCAGGAGCGGTCCCGGGCTAACCTAGCCGCGGTAGGATCAGCCTCCCACCCCACCCGGGAGCTGCCTCGACATCCCGCTGCCCTCCCAAGCCCCGAGGAGCTCCCCGGCAGGTTTGCGGTTGTTCGCCCGGTGCCCTCGGTGGGAGGCCGCGCTTGGGGCGGGGGGGGGGGGGGGGTAAACAAANCCCCTCCCTTCATCTTTCCACGCACTCACCTGTTACCCGCCACTTCTCCGGGGGATCTCCCGGCGGAGCTCTGCACTGGAGTGCTGTTTATTTCCCCCTCTCCCCCCCTCCAGCCGGCTTTCTGCATTTTTGCAGCCTCTCGGTAGCTGTTTCAACTTGTCCCGGGGTCTGTGCGGCCCCGAGTGGCGGTGCGTGCTCCCTGGAACACGCCGGCGGCCCCCGGGCTGCCCCCACCCGCCACTCACGAGGCTCTCCCGGGGCTCGCGGCGGGCAGGGGACCACTGCGACCCGCCCCGGGCACCTTCCGAGCCTCTCGGTGTACCCACGGACTTTCGAGTTGCCTGTGTGCGAGTTACCGCATCCTCTCCAGGCTACTCTCTCCATCTCTTCTCCCAGCTTTTCGTGCCCATGCGAGGCTAAGCTTTGCCCTTTCTCAGCTCGTTGTAGCCCTTCTTAACTACTTGATTTCCCCAAGAGCTTTTGGCGTCCCTAACACATCAATTCGAAGGGAATATGAACCCAGGTTTTCTCTTTGGAAACCTGGCTGGTGCTCTTGATGTGACTGTTAGTGCTTTCGGCTCCGGCTATCAGCAAATGTTGTGGTTCTGGGAATTGCTTCCATGCTGGGAAATTGGCAATCGATACCTCGTTAGTCTTGTTCCGTTTACAGATGACTTTCTGCAGAGTCCTATTTTCTTAGTACTGTATGAATCAAATAACTCAAGCAGTTTCTTTGTGTGTGGTGTTCTTTGTCTTTTGAGTTGGGGCTTTGCCCCCCAACTGCTGTCCCTAAGTGTCTCTCGGTGATAACTCTCCTTGCTATCAGCTGTCTCCTGACTGCTGTTAGGGGACCCGTAGCCGTATCTGCTCACATAGATGAGCTCTGTCAAGGCAACATTTATCAGAGCCCCTCTGTGTTGTATATAAACTTGTTCAACTGGCCTCAGACACCAACTGTGGTGTGAGGGGTGGATTTTACTCCAAAATTCAACTCGGTTCTCTTCTCTCCCCACAGTATTTCATTCAGTAACTAATTTGGGATTTGATAAACTGTTTGGTGGGGTTCTTTTAAAATTCTTTTTAGTCACTGTGGGACCCAGACTCCCCAAACATGCTTTACTGTGTTTGTTTCTACTTCTAAATGGTGACGACGTTATCTCTCTTCCCAGTGGAACTAGTTGTTAGTGGTTTGGCTGTGGCTCAGACCTAGAGAGCAGCAGGTACAGTGTGTTTGCCTTCCCCTTGGAAAATGTGTTATCCTTGCTTTTACTTTGAAGTCTGAAAACATCTCCAGTGTGCCCCACTTGCAACTGTTGGGTGTTACTGTCAGGTCCAGTACACAAAGGATAAGAAATGCTCCTTGAAGGACCCTATAGTGAATGTTTACTTTGACTGACCCACGTCAGACAGGGAGCCTGTGGTGGAAAGGGAAATAAAAGACCTGCTTTTTCTGTAAGACCCTTTCCTTTTCCTGAAGTCCGCCTATCTTCTAGGCCTTTCCCTTCTGTACGAAAAGAACCTGGACCCCCACCAGTGGCAGCCTCCCTTCACTGTACATTTTCACCTTTTTTCCTGGTGGGTAGAGATACCTTATGTGTGATACTCCTGTCAATTCAGTTCAGTCAGGATCGATAAATGCAATTCATTCAGGGTCTTCATGTTCTGACTTCTTAGTCTAATAATTTTCCAATGTCTTAGTTCTGATGGAAAGGAAGGAGTGAACAAGAGGTTCAGAGGACACAGTCTTTTTCTAGGGCCCAGGAGCAGGCTGATGCTTTCTGATAGGGCCAGCATACAGCTGTGGGGGGGGCTGCCAGGTAGCTGAGCCCAGTGGTGTTTTGTTTTCACTGCTGTCTGACCTGAAGCTCCAGTGCTGCCATTTGAATCTGCTTTTCTCACTAAGTCTGGTGGCTGTACAGTGCCTTTTGCTTTGCCATGGCCTTTCTTACTGGTGAGCGCCGTTACTGGCTTTCTCAAGTTTCAGTTGTCCTTTCTGTAGAAGAGACTCTGGCTGTTCTGGTCTGTCCTGACTGACTGTGCATCCTAGCTCTCCAATCCAATTTGTCTTCATTCAGGCTTTATCAAACTGAAGTGCAGGACACTTAGGGAGCAAGACGTCTCTTACGTGCCACGTGCTTAACTCTGTCACTGAATGGTTCCAGTTTTTGAACTTGCCCCCAAACTTGTACCATGTGGACCTGTTAGACCCTGCCTCTCCTATTCCTTCTGCCTTGTATTCGCAGCCTTCTTCCTCTTCCAGTGGAGCAGATCATCAGCAGAGCGAGGCAGGAGGTCACTGCTGTAAGTGCCATCACTAAGGTTCAGTTCAGACAAGATGAATCAGTGAAGAGATGAGTTTTGTAAGTGAAAGGAGGAAAAGACACCTCTGATGGAGTTGTCCCCCAAAACAGGCTATGTCATGGCTGTTGTCTAACACCTCTTACATGAAGGAATAATCCCTCTATCATACTGTTTCTGATGAAACAGTGCCATGTCGCTTCAGTTTCCCTGGGTCTGAATTTCTCCAGTGGTGGGACAGTGTCAGCATTTGCTTAGAGGCATGGCTGGTGAGAGGGCAGTGATCTACTGTGAAAAGCTCAGGTGTCTGGTATGTTTTGCGAGGGAAAGCTTGTGATGGTCTATAGAAACACAGCTGCCGCTGTGAGACTTGTTTTCTGTTGCTGTCTTAGGCATGGGCAGCCTCTTAGCCCGTTGCAAAGACAAATTGCTGCTCCACTTACATGTTTTCCAAAGCTGTTAAAACTCTAGTGCTTTACCTCTTTCTTGCTGCAGGCTGATGGCTGTGACCCAGAGACTGTGATGGATTTAGATCTGGCAGGTTATGAAGTGAAAGCTTGCCAGTTCCTCACCCCTGCAGCTCATGCCCTGAGGTTGAGTGCAGCTTGTCGATGGTTGTTCCAGTTGCTAGACTGGGAGTGAAAAGCCTGGCACAGTCTCTCTCTGTTGCATTAGCTAAGGGTGTAATAATCTCCAGTGTCAAGGCAGGATGGACAGCACAGGGCAGTAACCTCCTGAATCACCGCAGGTACTGGTATGAACACGTGCCCAGTTGATACCAGCACTCAGCTGATGGGCTGTAACTCACCCCCTAACTCCAGCCATGTGGGATTTCCTTTTCTTAGTGTGTAGCTGCTTTCCTGCCTTTTCAACAGAGTAGGAAGAGAGGAGAAAATGACTGAGTGGCTGGTAAAATGGCAGTTGGGACAGGGCTGCCCAGTGAGTTTGAGTTGCCAGGGGAAGTGACAGTGCTGACTCCGCTGGGTGGGTTTTGCTGAGTGTTGCGGCAGATCACTGGAGCTTTTCAAAGGGAACGGTACAAAGGTTCCTGCCCACATCTGCTCTGTTTTATGTGGAAAAAAGTCGTAAGCCTGACAAGTGCTTTGGACAGATCTGCTGTTCAGAGGGTCACGCTAGAGTGCAGGTCTGAGTGAGGCTGCCTGATGGACAGGCAGCAGGAGGGACTGTGGATGCCTGGGAAACAAAACAAGCGCATCCTTCTGGGGTTTGTCAGGCAAACTGGAACCAAAGGAATTAAATAGACTGTAATTTGTTCTGGTAGCTATTTTGGTGCAAGCTTTTCTGAACTGTCATTTGAAGTGAAGAGTAGAATCTCTGAAGTTCAAAGTGACCTCTGGAGATGGCATAGTCCAACTTAAATCAGTAAGGACTGGCGGGAGATGTTAAACAGGAAGGATAACTGGGCACCGAGTAACTTATCCTCTGGATCCTTACAAGCTTGATGACCCTTTTTCTTCAGCGACTGGTCTGTTAGGTGGCTCTTTTCCATTTGCCAAATCAGCAGGTGGGAAAAAAAGCTGCAGTTTGGTCTCAGCATCTTGGTTCTCGGGTACTGTAGCTCCCAGTGTGGTGCCTCCTGCCTTTTGTGATCTGGAGTAGCAGTGTTGCTTCCCAAAGCCTGGCATTTCCCTTGGCAGATTGTCTTCCAGCATGGGGCCCATTTGAGAGTCCCTAGTTTCTGCTTGCTTTGGCTAGGTAGTTTGTTCCTGTGTGACATGTTCAGTCTGTAGGCTGAGCCTGGACACCAGGCAGTGTGTGAGCCTGGACTGCCAGGCCAGAGAGGTGGTGCAGTGTTTCTCTGTGCAGGTGTTTGCTTCGGGAGATAGGCAGAGCTGCCTGCTGTGTGCACCTGAGACAAAGGCTAAAAGGGATTCAGGCTACTGCTTTCCATGCATCTCACAAGGGCGCTTCAGGAGGGTGTGTGTTGCTGAGGAGAGCCAGACTGAGGAGTAATTTCATATGGGTACAAATAAGCCTTGCAAGCAGGTTCAGATTCTTTTCATGGGACTTAGGTCAGAGGTGTAGCTTTTGCTCTGGGCCACTGCTCACAGGGCTCCTGAACAAGCAGAATCTGGAGGGATGGGACTGTAAAATGGAAGCAGGACTCTATCAGAGGGACAGTATCTGGAAATTGAGTTGGTCCCTGGGGATTTTGTGGAGTGGCTGGCATGTGAGCTTAGAAGAGCAAGAATTGAGGCGAGAGGGCTTGAGGGGGCACAGTTAAAGCAGTGAGCGCCTGTCTCTCCTGTTTTTTTATTATTGGAAAAGTTAGACGAGCAGTTTGGCAAGGATAGTGCAGCTTTAGCTGCCAAACCTCGGCTCCTTCAAGAGTACCACTGTGCATCCTTGTTCCTGCTCCACCTGCTGATTTGATCTTGAGCTTCTAATTGCCCCATGCCAGAGGCCTCGCATCTCAAGTGCTGTCCTGAGATAAGGACTCACCGAGAGGTGTAGGAGAGGTGTAAACAGTGCTTTGCTGTTGTCCTGTTCCTCCTAGGCCTCCCTCTGCAAAGGCACAGTGCCGTTTGGTTTGAAGGCAGCAAGTTTTGTTTGGGTCATGGTGTGCAAACATCTGAAGTTGCGTGTGAACATTTCTGTGCAGCTGAGGAATTTGTCTTTAGGAGCTTAAAGCCTTGAAGGGATAATCAAATGAGAAAGGGGAGAGGGCTCTGTAAAGTCTGGGCTGCCTGGATGTTGTTGGGGTTTTGAGTGGGATGCAGATGCTGTTTTATTCGTTTGGAAGCTCAGATCTGTCGCGTTAGCAGGACAACTTGAAAGCTCTTTGCAGGCTATGCTGTGGATAGAGTCCACTTGGTTGTTGATGAGGGCCTTCTGATCTCAGAAAGGGTCTGGTTTGGTTTGGCAATGCTGGGAATATTTGCTTCAACTCTCAGTTTTGTTTGCATCTTGAGGATTTCTCATAAAGCCCTGAAGCCACTGAGCTGGCGAGGAAAGCCCTAGTGAGCTGTGCTGCAGCGTTGGTGAAGGTGCCATGCTTGAGGCATGGCGTTCTACATTGTAAGAGGTGTTTGTGGGAGCCAGTGGCTTCCCCAAAGGTAGTCAGTATGGTGGTTGCAGTACTGGGTCTCCTGACATTAAAAGCCAGGTAGGCTTCCAGAATAAAATTGCCTTCCTTTCTTTGCCACCAATACTCACGTGTGTGCTTTGAGGGAAGAGTCTGAAACATAACCCAGCCTGTGGATTCCTCCCTGCTGAGGCAAATATTTATGGAGGAAAGAGAAAGCTTTCGCCAGCAAACATTACCCATAGGGGTTTTTTCCATGGTAGGTTGCAGAACGGGTTAAACACTCGGTCGGAAGTTGACTGAGTCGTTTTGGGTGGTCTGGGGAAGAATGAGAGAACAGACCATTCAGTATTCAGTCTTTAATTTACCTGCTTTGAGGAGGTGACAGCAGTTACCAAACGGAAAACAGGTGGTGGTGCAGACATTTGCCGTTGGGGAGGCAGAGCTGCAGCAGAAGCTCTCTGCTCAAAGGGAAGGTTTAAGGTGACTTTTATTATAATCCTAGGCAAGTACAAGCTAATGGCTGTGGCTTAAAGGAAAAACAGCCACCAACCATTTTCTTGCAGCTTGAGATTCCAAGGTGGAGAAGCCACTAGGCTGGGAAGATTGAGAGCAAAACCTTGTGGCCACTGGGAAAAGAAGCACTTAAAGTTCCAGATCTGAAGTCCTTCCAGTGTTTTCCTGTCTACTTGATGCCTGAAAAAGACATGATATTTGCTGGGTTTTGGGTGTGCTGTACCTGCTTGTCCTGTGTGAGTGTCTACACCTTGGGGTTTAGCAATGGCTGAAACAAGGGATGGGCAGATTTAAGACGGGACTTTGTTTTTCCTTAAAGAAGGCTGACAGGGTGGGGAAGCAGGTGCTTCCCTTATCCCAGATACTTTTCCACTAAGACCTTCTAGAGGTCTTATTGAACTTTGTAGTCTAGGTGCAGTTAGCAGCTGTATGTCCTTGGCCATATCCTGGGCAGGTTTGACCAATAAAGACTGCTTGTTCCTCAGGTCTTCTGTGACACAAGTTTCATCAGTTACAGAGCCCTAGACAAAGGCATTTTGAACCTTGCAAATCACCTAGGTGTCGGAAGTCCACAAAGCTGAGGATTTTGCTTTGAGGCACTTTTGACTCGTGTGATTACGTTCTACCTTTGTAGTTGTGCTTGGAGCTTTTATTATCTTCCTGTCCTAACCTCCTGCATAGCATTCCCGAGCTTTTATGGACAGCTAGCACAAGTATGGGTTACATTTTACTGGTAAGCTACCTCTTTCTTGCTGCTAAAACTGTCCATGGGTGTCTCCCAGGTGAGCAGCAGCTGCCTGAGTCTGGGGAAGAGCTGTGTGAATACCAATATTTGCTGCAAGCATATGGTTGTGCTTGGGAAATTGTAGCCCCGTGTGCCTGATACCCCTTTCTGTAAGAGGTCCATTACCATTTTCACATTGCCTTTGCTGCAGAGACCCTCGTGCTCTCTGCCCCTCCTTTCCTCTGTGTTTCTTACAGATGCATGTTGGATGTTCCCCAGTCTCTTTTCCTAAATCTCTCTCCAGTCCCAGCTTGGAGAACTGTTTAAATCCATCTCAGAACTGTCTGTCCCAAGCAGATGATGCTGGGACTGGGAACAACATTGACCTGACAGGGAGGTCTGATGCTCTCTCTGAAGATGGCTGCTTCCTTCCCTCCATGGTTGCCCAAATTACCTGGCTGTCCTGGATCATGAATATTGCAGGTATGAACTGCTTTCAGCTAGTGCTGAAATGTGTTTTTACTGCCCAGAAGAGATGGATGATTGAGCAGAAACTGGCTGTTCTTTGATTCAGCTACTAGGTCTTCTGTTTGGGTTTTTTATTCCCCGTCCTTTGTTGTAGCTGAGCTTCCAGAAGTGCCAGTCACTGAAAGGGCTTTCATGTTCCGATCCACTCTACTACTTCTTGAAGAGGATGGTTTCTCTGTCAGTAGAAACTGCATAAATGTGCAAGAGATTCAAAGACTCTCAGTCACTGACTGTGCTTTCTTGGCTAATTTATGTCATCCCAGCTTGGAATGGAGAGCAGTGTCTAACTATGTGGAGAAGGAAGCCCACACGAAACCCCAGCCCCAGGTAAATTACCTTCTGGTTTGACTGCCACAAATTTCCAGAGCCCTGCAGCTGGTGCTGGTCCATGAATCATCTCAGCTTTAGACTCAGAAGAATTCACATCCTCTCAAGTCATTTTGTGTTCGTGCGAACGTCAGCACCCAAGCAAAAAGCGTCCATTTGACCTCCCCGTTCACAACCCCCCAAACTGTTGGCAAACTGTCGTGGCGTTGTGAGACAGACATTCAAATCTGCTGAGCGTTTTATCTCCTGTGGAGAGTTCGTGTTGGAGTCTGGTTGAGTCCCTTTGTCACTGGAGGTGGTCCTGGAGGGTGCTAAGAATTGCCTTTCTCCAACTCTCCTATCGTAGCTGTGGGTGGTGCCAGTCTCCCACTCCTCATCAATGAGAGTTTGGACGTGAACAGCATTCCCTGTAAAGAGCATTGCTTAATTAGTGCTTCATTTTTTCATTTGCTCAGAACTTTGGCAAAATTAGCAGCTTTGTGTGGTGTTTTGCACACTGAATTACAGGTGGGTCCTGATGGGGCTTGTTCACTCATTTCAGAGAAGAAAGTTTCTCAAAGACAAATTTATTTACAAGCTGTGCTCTGCCTCTCGCTACCTGTGGCTGTACCTGAAAGAAGGACCTGGTCCTGCTGCAGGGCAGATGTCTGGTGTGGAAGCCAAGGGCTATCTACCGTGCTGCGTGTTGGCAGGATGCTATGTGATGAAGAACAGCCTTGGTTTAGTCATGCAAGTTCAGCACATTGTACAGGCTTTTACATGGGGAATTGTAAAGCAAAACCAAATGCAAAGTGAGAGCTCCCTCTTGCAGAAGTGTCAGCATTGGGTCAGCTCTGGGGCTTGGGATTGTAGTTCCTTGGGCATGGAAATAGATTCAAACAATGTGGCATGGGACTCTATCTTGGACAGCTATCCTATGCAACAAGTCTAGTCTAAGGCTGCATCAAATATGGGCAAGAAAGGGGACTCCTGACTGCTTTATCAATGTCTCTGTGGCAGAAGTTGGGTAGGGGGTAACAAACAAGCAGCTGTTCCAGCAAAAGCTTGGACAGCTGCACGGCAGAGGTGTTCGAGACTCACTGGAATCAAGAGGCCTCAGACTGAGGAACAGCTGTTGGTAAATGATTCTGGCAGGCAGTGAGGGGAACCAGATAGAGTGACCTGAAAGTTAGGTGGCCCCAAAAAGGGTGGAAGTCATGCACCTGCAGTTTCCTTACTGAGTGTCTTGGAGCTGAGTAGAGCTATTCATTGGATGGCTTATTCTCAGTAGCTCAACCGAGATGTGGGCAGGGGAGTGACTAAACAGCAAGGCTCTGCGTTTCTTCTGTGGAGCCTGTCAGTAAGGTTTGGTTCAGAAGAAACAGCTTTTTAAACTTACATGCACCTGGCTTTGAACAAGGCACAGGTCTTTATCTAAAAATTAGGTTTGAGAAGTTTTGGCTGACTGAGNTGTGTTTGATAGTCCAGAGTTCAGGGTGCTGTGGTCATCACATTTTGTACCCTGCTATTGTTCAGTTGCTTTGCCTGCTGCCTGTGCATTCCTAACAAGAACAAGACACAATTCTTTATCTAAAAATTAGTTTTGAGAAGTTTTGGCTGACTGAGCCAAGAGATCTCCGAGTTACTTGCATGGTGTGACTTCTGATGCAGTCTGGGTTCTTTTCTGATGCTATTGCACTCACTGAAAAGCCCATAGACAATTTTGCTTTGTGCATGCTGGCACTGCTGACCTGGGGAGGCAGAGATGCTCTGACTCTTAGGGCTGACCCTTTGGAGGGCGTGGAGTGGCTGCAATGGCCCGTTAGGCTGTTTTTACACTGTAGGAGAAGCCTGTTATTCGCTCTCTGTTGATGCTGAGAGTGTATTTTGCTCGGTGACGCTCTGAGCTGCAGCTGGTCCATGTATCAAGCTGCTGCTGCGTTGTGCAGTTGACTGCTGCCTGGATTTAATCTCTAACCTTTGATTGTTCTTGAAAGCATGTTCTAGGGATTGCATTCCCACCCACATGGCTCCTGTGACCCCTTCCATTTCCTGGGTGTCTAAGTACAGAACAGAAAAGATTCATTAACCTGGCAAGTAACCTCTTTTTATGGGGGAAGTGATTTTCTGTCACGCTCTGTTAGATCCTATTGATTTCTGTTTTTCCCCTCTTTGGCCTCTTCTGCTATATATTCTCTTCTTTGTCATGCTTCAGTAGGAAGGTGATATGTGATATGCTGGGGTGGATTGGGTTTTTTTCCTGTTTCCTGGGTAGAGAGCTGGGATCTCCTAAGGCCATTGCTTGAGTGCCCAAGTCTCTGCCTCTTCTTGGAAAGCTTTTTTTGTCAAAGTAAATGCTGTCAGGGTTAGTAATGGGATGTTGACATGAAGAGTAAAACCTCCTAGCTGGCCTCTCTGTTCTTGGTGTTGAGAAGAGCATTTTCTGTCCTTTTGCCCTCTCTGCCCCTTGCACAATTCCTTATCCCCTAAAGAAGAGGGACACATTTTCCATGGGATTTGCAAGCATGCATAGAGACCCTCAGACCATCAAGTGTGCTTGCTCTGTCTTTCTGGACCATGCTGGTGGCTGGGTCCTGATGTTTTTGTGATGCTCAAGTATTTGCTACACCTCTGCATGGTGTGAAAGGGAAGGAGCTGCCAGGTTTGGGCTGTCCCACTGTGGCAAGTGTGAGGGAAAGAGGCATGTCCGTGGTGATGGGTGAAAGGGTGTGGGGATACCTCTTGTTTCAGGAGGAAAAGAACCATCTGTGCAAGATTTCACTTGGGGAATGGGGGAAGGTTTTTTTCCCAGTGCATTCCTCTCCTGCTGTGTATTCTTCCCTCCAGACAGTCACCTTCATGCTAATGCAGCTATTGCAGAGGTAGCATATTACAAAGGTTAATGGTTTTGGTAAATCTCTGAGCAGGATACCTCAGTTCTGAAAAAGCTGCTGTTGTTTCCTCATGTATCTGATTTTCAGATGAGTCTTTCTGTGATTCAAGGTAGTTGTTTGACTAGTTGGAGAAAAAGCTTTCCTTCCAAAAGGACACTTTCACTTTTTATAGTGATTTCTCAGCTTTCTTGGTTCTTGCTGAATTCCCTCTGTTTCTTCCAACCTGAGTGATTGTGTAGTTCTATGAATATTTCATGTGAGTCCTGTGGCACACTGTTGCAATTCAAGTGTCAAAGGCTTGAAGCCTAAGGGAGCGCTGGAGTTTTAGACTTTTATGCTATTCCAAGCAGCTATATTCTGAAGAAGTGGTTGGCCTTTGGACTGCCTCTCTCTCCTGTTGCTGCTTGGGCTCAGCTGATCAAAATAAGAAACTCTGCCTGAAAGGGGAAATAAAACTGGCTGTGGTAAGGTTTGCCATCTAGTGTGTCCTAAAGGAAGGTGAATGGAGAGCCTGTGAATGCACAGATCTTGGGCTGCACTTTTCCTAAAACAGGCAATTTAAATCCTGAGGGGTCAGTGAAGGGAGGAGAGCTCTTTCTGCAGACCAAGCAGACTGATCCACAGTGATGTGGAGTAACGAGCTGTGCTTTTGGCTCCCAGCAAACAGGACCTGGCTGTTTGGTGTCTGTTGTTTGAAATGACTTTCATGGTTCAGCGTGTTACATGGGAGAAGGGAGAAAAGCTAACGGGATGTCTTGGTAGGGAAGAGGATGAATACTTCGAGTAGAATACACCAGGAAACTCCTGAAGACATAACCAGATCATCCTAGTCTTTGCTTTTAGTTGTGAGTGGATGTGAGGGAACAAACCAACAAGCTAGAGAGTCTTGCAATGCATTCGATTCAGCATCTAAAGTTGTTTTCTTCATATTGCTTTGAACGTTCAGTTTGTGTTGTTTGCTTTTGTCAAGGGGTGTATCCCAAGACAAAATTAACCAATTAATTTAGTCAATGGGCCAAAACAAAACCAAACGGGAAGGGTTCAGAAGCCTGCTTGTAACTAACTCAATTTGGGGAAAAACAAGACAACGCAGGTAATTCACCCCCCACATAAACCTCAACACAAAGACCTACAGAGTTTCATGACATGTTTTTACATAACTGGGGCAAACTGCGATCTCCAGGCCCTCAAAGGGAGGAGACTTTCAGCAGTTCTTTTTCCTTGGGGAAACATGGAGTCCATTCAGTCCACGTACATGCCCCTCTGCATCAATGGGCATTTGAAAGTCCAATTCCCTGTTCCATGTGCTTCCAAACCAGACCTCCAATTCCACTATGCTGATTCCTACAGCTACAAACAGGGGAAGGACTCTCTCCATTTCAGCAGACGTGGAATTCAGACAAATGCTTGTGTTATATTCTCTCTCTCTCTTTCATACAAGCTGGAGCAAAGACATTGGAAGGTCTCATAGCAAAACTAACCTGACAATGTTGCTGTCAGAGAAGGTGACGCCATCAGAGGAGCAACTGGATGTGGGTCTGGCTAAGGAGGTTCGGGAATCTTTAATATATGATCTGGAAGGAAGTTTTCTCTCCAGTGTGAATGCAGGCCTGGAGGCTGGTGATCTCTCCCTACACCACTGAGCTGCCTTTCAACATGAAATTTCCAGGGATTGTGTGTAGGGATGTGCAGATCATCTTCTGCTGGTGCTGTTGTCTGATGCAAGCAGCTGCTGCTTCCTCGAGTGCTGGCTTTGAGGATTTTGTTTTCTAGAGAGATTGAAACTCTGGGATAAACCATGTCCTAGAGTTACTGGCGGTAGGGATGGAGTTGTGTCGCAGGTGGTGCCAGTTCTCTCTTTTTACTGGTGGTGAGGCAGAGGGTGATGGATGCAGCAGAAGTCCCGGTGCATCGAGGGGCTGTTACTCATTATCAAAAACCTGACAGCAACCTTCATTACACTGTCACAAACAAAGGTCATGGTGTTGTCTCCATCCCCCTGCCTTGCCCTGAATTTTGCTAATATGCATGAATGCAGAGTCCTGAAATTCAGGTTCATGGTTCCAAAGTTCATGGTCTTGAGAACAAACAAAAAACTATTGTGGTGGCTGAGAGCTGGGTACCCCATTAACCCAGAATCATGAATATTTATCGTGCTGGATTACAAAAGAATATAGAGACTATATTGTATTTCCTATAACTTTATTTCCATGGCATCTTTTCTTGGCAGGTCACTTTAATGTAAGCTTTGCTTATTTAGTTGCACACTTTAAGCCGATTAACTTTTTACTAATAAAATGTGTGTTGACTCCCTTTGTCCAAGCTCCTGTTTGTTTGTACCTACACTCCTGTGACAAAGAGTCACAGAGAACTGCTTTAAGCTCTGCTGAATCCTGCTGCTGGAAGCTTTGAACGAGCTGAATGTGTCTGGGGGTGATTCCAGCCTTGCTTTCTCTCTTTTGCTGCCTGGAAGTTGGGCCCTGCAAAACAAGCTTTTCTGCGAACACCCCTTCCATTTCTGGAATCATTTGTGGTGCTTTGGGGTTTTGCAGGAATAATCCAGCCTGTTATTGTCCTCTTTGAGCTGGGTCAGAGTAAAACTACAAGTGTGTGTGCATGGGGGGTTGGGGTGGAATCAGAAAAGCTTTCCGGTCATGAAGACTGAACTGTGGCTCTACACGTTCAGTAGTTTCCCAGTTGGTAATCATGCTATTCATTGCCTGCTTGCACACCTTGTGCTGTTGAGGCAATTCCCAACACATACTGCATGTTTTACTGTGACTTCTCTCTAGGAACATCCCAGATAGATTAATACATCTGGTTGTTGTGTTAAAGGCCATCTACACAGATTATCCTTTTACACTAAAGGCATTTTCAAGCTAGAATTTTAGAGCTACTTTTGGGAGCCTAAAGGTATGGATAAGCGCTGGGAAAATATTTCTAAAGGCCTTTAATAAATCTATTCCTTTTAGCAAACTATCCCTTCAGAAATGTAATATTAATACTTCAGATCGGCCGATCTGCCTCCAAATAAACTTGGTAGTTTGTTTTCATTGAGTCAGCATCAAATGCCATGGGTGCTGTAGAAAAGCAGAGTGGAACAGTGATGTTTCCCCGAAGTCTCCCTTGTTGTACTAGACTCCACAATCCCAGAGATGTTCCCTAGTCTTTAATGATCTTGTCTCTCATTCTACTCATAATGAACTTTGTCTCTCATTCTTCTTTTTGAACCTGCAAGAGCGTTTAGCATCCGTAGCCTCCTGGGATGAGAAGTGCATAACTGCAGCATCACTTCACTCACCTACTTGTGAGTCACTGCAACAGGTGTTGCAAAGGTTTCGTGTTGCTACCAGTTCCCACTCTTTCTTCCTTTTACACCAAAGCTTCCTGTGTGTAGTCTCAGTCCTGCAGACAGAGAAACAGAGCTGGTTTTAATAGCAGAAAACACTCATCCTTTGCTATTGCAAGAAACTCCTTTCTTTAAGAACTCTAAGATCATACTAGCTGGGGAAAAGGAGGGGAAATATTGAAGGCAGTAGCAGCCATGCTCCACACCTCGTGGAAATTGTTTAGTGCTTCTCTGGAGCGTGTTTTAGACGGTTTGAGGATAATTTTGAATGGGATCACTGACTTATTTGCAGTGGAGGTGGTATGGATGACTACAGGAGTACTTGCCATTGCTTCCACATTGCCTGTCCTCTCTAGTGAAGTACTGAAGAAACTGTGGTGGAACATGATGGCAGAAAGGCCAGGGTAGGCAGGAGATGTACTCAACACTGCAGTACCTGGACATTGCTTAGTCCTAGAAGTTAGGAACTCCTGTTGCTTTGTTAGAGGTTTTGGTGAGATTTTGTGGCTGAAAGCATGGTTTCAGAAAGCACCTTGTGCTTGTGATGGCCCTGATTTTAGGGAATGGTGTCCTGCCATTCTGCTGGAATCCTGAGGCAGATTATAGACAGGTTATTTTTGCCCAGCCTTAACTAAGCATTTGGCTGCTCTGCTACGCTTGTACGGTCATCACAGAGAGGTAGCTCTGTGTTGTGTCATCCACAGATGGCTGCTGGTGGTGGCCATCATGTAGGCAGTGGGTGAACCACTGGGAACCAGTTAAGAAGAATGAAAAAGAAAGTCTTCATGGAGTCAGTGGCAGATCTCTACAGGTGCTTGGTCAGCTGTGTTGGATGGGGTGGAGAAGTCAAGATGTGGGAGTATAAATATATGTTCTGTATCAGTGTCAACAGAAGGAATTGAACGTGGTGCTGTGGAAGTGTTGGTGCTGTAGCTTGTCCTGAACTCAGAGCATGCTGCTGCAGAGAAGAGTTTTAATTATGTAAACTTTTAACTGGCTTTCAGATAGTTTGGGATTCTGCTTAGGAGCTCTGGGGACTAGGGAAGAGCAGCTCAAAAGAGCAATTGACAGAGTGCTTCCTAGCTTGTGAAAGAAACAAAACCAGCCTCAGCATGTGAAGCCATCACCACCCATGGAGTTACTTGTTCTTTACCTGACAATACCTAGTTCCTGTGTAACAGCTGTGTTACATCTTGTAGTAGGGACACCTTTCATCTAAAGGACACCACGAGCTATCTTCAACCCTCCCAATCAGTATTAAATACAGATGAAGTATAAATCTCTGTGCTGGAAGTAAGGTTTTTCTTTGTTGCAGCAATTCCTGACAGGCATACAAAATGTTTTCCCTCCTAGCTGAGGGAAATAAAACATCCCTCTGTCAGCGTAGTTCAACAGTCTCCGTTATATCGACTTACCTCAGGAGTGGTGTGTATACTGCACGACTGCTGAGTGTGGAGTACTCTGATGTGTCTGATGCAGGGCAGTTATGTCCTGGTAAATTAATGAAACATGGATATGAGGCTACTGGTATATTTGAATGTAGAGAAGAAATTGTCATTGTTGGTTGCTTTGTTTAAGGGGAACTGCTATGCTTTCTGGACTACCTTAAATATTGCATTTCTAAACCTCCTCAGACTTACAGACTCCAGTAATGCCCCTTTTTGCCAGTCAGTTTGCCTGCTTTCAGATCTTCAGTGACTGGTGGTAGGGAGCACTGTCCTCTTGCACCAGGTGCATGAAATGTGGATGAAGATTTGCACTCTGGAGAAGAGTCGGAGGAGTATGCCTTGAAGGTCCTCCATTCTAGGCAACGCTGCTTTATGGTGGTTTTAGTCTTGTGCAAGGTAAATATTGAAGTATGTGTCTATCACACACTGGCATTTGATTAATTAAAAGTTGTGATGTTGATGTCTGCAAAGGGATAACTGACAGGAGGGGAAGCAGATCTGCTTCTGCTGGCTGTTGGATTGTGTCAATAGATCCATAGCTGGTAACTCTTTCATAGGGGGAGTCCTTCTGGAAAGTGTTTGCACATTGCTTTCTGCTGATCCAGAGCTGGCATGGGAGTCCTGCTTCCTAAGAGGGTGAGTTGGCATCATATCATTCTGCTCATCCTTTCTGCTAATGGTTTGCTACAGCTTCCTCAGCTAAGTGAATCCCCTGTCCATTACATCTTCAGGCAGAGCAGGTAGGTTTCAAAACCAGAAGGCTCTGGAGCAAATGCTTGAGCACCGAGTCCTGTTCCTGTCCCAGCACAATTGTCCTTCTGCAGTAAATGAGCCACTCCTCATTTTTAGTACCTTCATTTTTTTCCACTGGGGCTCATGCTTATGGCCAGTCTGGCTTAAGGCTGTAGGAAATCTGAACTAGTTCTGGGTGTCCAGAACTTTGGGATGGAGCTTTTCTTGCCATTGGGACTTGGGAAGTGTTTTCAGAGCCTGAGCCAAAAGAAGGGATTTGCTGCCTTTTACAGCAAGGCTAATGCAGAGAGACCTTCACGGAACCTGTTCCACCTGGCAACCACCTCAAAGCTGCTCTAGCCCTTCTCCCCTTTGCTCCCTGCTTTTGTCAGCTCACAACTTCCCTCTTTAAAGATAAGCATGCTTCTGACACAAGAGTGTTTGCTATCCAGAGAGCACAGTTTGTCTAGGGAAGAAGTTGTCTTTGTTCCCTGTGTACTTCAATCCAGCCCTGCTTATGTGTAATGATAGTCACTAATTATATGATAGCAAGATGATGCTCCAGCTGTGGGGTGGAGGGCACTGATGCTAATAGGGATACTTTCTATGCTCTTGCAGAGCCAGGGGGGAGCACACTGGGCAAAGGTGGTTGAAAAAAGCCTCTATCTTTTAGAGTGGCACCATGCTCAGACCCCCATCCAACGTGAACTTGAACAATTCTGGGAACAAGCACATCCACAACCTACCTGGGCAACCTGTTCCAGTGCCTCACCACCCTCATAGGGAGGACTTTCTTCCTAGGGTCTATCGTAAATCTGCCCTCATTCTGTTTGAAACCTTGCCCTAATAGTAGAGTCCTTCATAAACAGCCTCTCTCCAGCCCCCTTCAGGTACTGGAAGGCTGCTGTAGGGTCCTTTCTGCAGCCTTCTCTTCACCATGCTGAACAGTCGCAATTCCCTCAGCCTGTCCTCATAGGAGAGGTGCTCCAGCCCTCTGATCATCCTTGTGCCCCTTCTCTGGACTAACCCAGCAGTTCTATGCCCTTCTTATATTGATTCCTCCAAAACTGGACACAGGATTCCTGGTGGGGTCTCGCAAGAGCAGAAGAGGAGAATCACCTCCCATGACTTGCTTGTCAGGCTTCTTCTGATGCTTTGGTCTTTGGTACCAGCCTTTACAAGGCTTCTTGCTACCTTTGTGCTCTACTGGTTGTTTTGACACCAGAACATACAGATCACTTGTAAAAGTGCCAAGGATTTGCTGTTGCAGAGGAGGAAGTGGAGCTTTGAGAGAGACAGGACTAAGCTAATGTGCGGGATGCAGCTGGGTTGTCTCAGAACGTGATGGCCAGCAGAAGTGCCTGTACTGTATGTTTGTATATTTAGATGGTTGTGTGTTTAATATATCCTTGTGAAGGCCTGGAATGAGTATATGAAAACAGGGTTTATTTTCAGGGAAGAGCTGGAAGGGGAGGTGTGGATATACTGAAGTGGAAGACCTGCCTAAGGGGTGCTGAGAAGCTGCTGGGAAAGCCAGTCATGTCCACTGACACTGGAGTCATGGCCATTTTAATTCTGGGCTTAAGTCTAGGCTGCTGCTCAGTCTTCCCTCTCACTATTGGTGACCCATGGGAACCAAGTGCAAAGAGGGACTAATCTGCTTGAGAACAAACTTTTTTGCTGTGTTGGTAAAACCAAGGTAACTTTTTCTGTGTTGTTTCCCTGTCCTGTGAATGCTTGTGGTTGCACCAGAGAAGCCATAGGAACAAGTGATTGGGAGGGAAGATGGGGGAAAAAGCGATAAAACTAGTGGCCTCAGAGAGGCCAATAATTCTGCGAGCTGTGGAATATCTGTACTGTCTGTAAACCGGTACCTGTGCAAGCTGCATCCACAGTGAGATGGTATTTCTGCCGTGTATGTGCTTGTCTCATTGTGCTAGCTTGTCTGGATCATCATAGCTGTAGTTGATCGTCACTGAAAGATCCCCCCCAGTTTCCATGAATCTGTAGGAGATTTTGTGTGTTAGTAGCCAAATTGTGAGTAGAAAGCACAAAGAGCCAGTAGTTTATGGAGGTGTGGTAGGTAGACCGTATCTGCATACACAATAAAGCATGAGGCTTGTTTAATGTTGTTTTGTGCTTGGATGCTTTAAACCAGCCTTGCTGCCTGAAGGGACGGAGCCCCATTAGGCTGGCCTTCATGAGAGGTGAAGGATTAATGATGCCTCCTTCAAACGACTGACACTGTAGTCTTACGCTGCCTCTTCACATGTATTGTGCTGTGTTACAGTACTGAGTACCAGGTCCACCTGAGACCTTCCTGACTGCAGAGCTTTTGATTCCAGTCTGGAGCTTGGTCTACTAATAATTATACTTTGAATGGATTCCTCCACCTTGGTTTTGGAGTTGACAGTTGATTTTCCTTCTACACCCAATAGTGCACTGATTTCAGTTCATGAGAAGGCTTGTGTCTTCTGCAGTTACACCCCAAAAGCTACATCTTCCCCTGAGGAGTTCTTCCGAGCATCCTGAGGGCAGCCTTCCATTACTGTAGCCTCACATTTGCATGTGCTTCAGGCTTCCTGCAGAGTTTAGGGCATGAAATAAATCCTGTAATTTGGACCCTTGGGAAGAAGTTGAATTGGAGAGGACCCAACACTGACAGTGGAGATGGAAGCAGAGGTGGCTGCTGAATCACACAGCATTTACATTCATTCCAGCTGTTCAAGGGGATTATATGAGGAGTGTCTTCTGCCTGCAGGCGCTTAGTGCCTATGGAAATCTGCAGCTGTCTGGATCGGTTCGTGCAAATCTGATGCCTCCCCTTTCTGCACAGGAATTTCTGAATGGCGGAAACCATGTGAATCAATTGCATGAGTAATTTTTCATGTGCTTCACCCAATGCCAGATTCAAGGGGGACTTTCAGTTAATTATGTCCATGAAACCAAACAATTCCTCCAAAGGAGGAGGAGATGGTTCAGTATGGCCACTAGATGTAGGATGGTGTTGGTAGATGTGAGTCTGCTTGCCGTGGGCAGTGGGAGGCACAGCCTAGTGTACAAGTGAGTGCAGAGCTGGAAGTTCTCATCTTTTGGTCGGTCTAACTGTTTTTTCTGATGCATAGCTGTCTTGTGAAGTCGTAAGGATTTGAAACCCTTCAGCCTCAAGAGAGGGAAGGTTGCTCCAGGACTTTGGTGCTAGCCAGAAGCAGATGTTCTATCTACTGGTGGAGCACTGGCATGGGGGGAGCTGGAACATCCAGCTCTACCTTGGATTTTGTGACTAGAAAGTATTGTTTCACTTCTTCAGGAGAATCTTTCAAATATATATGGCTCTTTGGAACATCTGCTTGGAAAGCCAGCTTTGTCTGGACAGATGAGTTGGGTTTTGCTGTGCAAGGCCTCTTCCTGTAGGCACAGGCTGTACATGTGGATGGTGACATCCATGTACTTTTCCCTTTGAAATTTTAAGTCCTTCTCACTTATAATAGAGATACTTACTGTCTGCTCCCCTGACCAGACCTTCCTTTTTAAGAGCACTGTTCCTGACTGGAGGCCCTGCCTGTTTCTCATTGCTCAATCCTCCCATCGACTCAGCTACAGAAGGTAGTTTGGATGTGGTCTAGCTGTAATGTGACAACAGGCTGCGACTGAGGAGGAGGCCACTCTGGGTGCATTGAAAGTGAGCTGAAAAATGTGGAAACATGAAATTTTAGTTTGCATGGAGCCCCAGAGATTCAGGTGCCCAATCATAGTGTCTGGACAAGGGCTGAGCAAATAGCATGCTTGTCCTGTGAGCAGCTTCTCTGGAACCAGGACTGCCTGACCTGACAGATGATCTTCATGTGTGGAGGTGGTCATTTACAGGTTGCCTCCAAAGTCTGCACACTATGGCCCATAAAGCATATTGCTGTGGTGGTGCAATCCTGAGAGGAGGCAGCATTGGAGCAAGTCAGCAGCATCTGGCCATGGAAGGGTATGTAGAAGCTCAGGAAGACCTGAGAACAAAGGAGCTGTTGCGTGGAGCTGCGCGATGAAACTTTTCTCTACGGAAGTCAGACAATGTCCCCATTTATTTACAAGTGGCATTCAGTCACAGTTTTTGGCAACATATGGAAACTGTTGAAATTAGCTGTATGAGCCGTACATGAAACAGATGCATATTCTTGAACAGACTTTTGTCATTGATGTTTGAGCGAGTGAATAGTGCAGCTGGCTCTCTTGGGAAGTGGGGAGCATGTCCTCACCCAGATGTAGTTAAGTGCTTGAAGTGAAACAGAAACCAGAATGTCCCAGGAAGTGTGGCAATAAAGCCCAACTTCTCATGGGTACCTACTACATAAATAAGATTAAGGATGTAATGATACTTAAGCCTTCGCTGCTTTTCTCATTACTCACTGCTGGTACGGGATCAGTTGCATCAACAGATGAGGGTAGGTCCGTGACTACTCCTGCTAGTGTCTTTCACTGATCGTATATGTATCTGGGTCAGGCCACAATTCAACACCTTTCTGATCAATCTCGGTAAATAGAGAGCGAAGAGAACTTGTTGAAGAAAGCAGACCATTGTAGCTCATGGGTGTGAACGCTGAGAACAATTTTGTATGGGAAGAAATTGCACCCTACACTGTTGTCTCTCTAATTGGAGCTTTGTCAACCTCTGAGCTTTAAGTCCTTATGGAGTGCTGTATGCTGAGAGCATTGTGTGGCTGCACAGTCCTAGATGCTCATGGGGGGTGTATGGCTGGCACAATAAAAAGTGCCCTTGAATATTGAAAGCGTTGACTGTATACATGCCAGCTTTGATGGGATAAACCAAGGAGGATGCTGCTGAGACTGGACTAGGGGTTGCTGTGCATGTATGAGTGGCTCACTTTAGCTGATGTGGGCCAGTAACCCCGAAAGACAAGAACAGAAAGTTTATGGCAGTAGGGTTGAGAGGAAGCTGAAGAAGCAGTCAAACTTTGGAAGCGCCGCCGACAGGGCTAACTGGAAAGGAACAAGTTTTGGGACATCAGGAGAAACAGCAAAGGAAGGGAATGGCATGCTGCAAGTCACTTAGGAGGGCAGCACTGTGCTACATGCTGCAGAGGTATGGCTGTGTATTCATAGCTCTCTGTGAATACCCTCTATGTGGTGTTCATAGAGGGCTGTGCTGCTGACAGTCTGAGTGCTCACCATTGCAAAGGAGACTGGAGGAGCATCTGCTTGGATGGGCTGGCTGGCCAAATCCTGTGTTTGAACAGGCTGCTGAGAGGCGTGATGAACTGCAGAAAGAGAAGCAGGTGATCCTGTTTGCTCTCTACAAATGATGACAAAAGGCGATCACTACTTCTTTTAAATTTAAAACAGGCAGGGAATGTCCAGAAGGATATGGGTTAGTTTAGAGGGCTTCTAATTGTCATCCTAATCTAAAGATCGATGCATCCTGTGCTCTGGGTCATGTTGTGCTGAACTAGCAGCACAGTTCCTACCTGGGGCGTTGCTGTACCCTGCAGGATTGTCCCGTATGGGAAAGCCACTTGTTTGGATTACGGGATGCTGGAGGTCAGGTTTCTGTGCCCAGCATGAGTTACTTGGCCAGTGCCTGTTTCTGCACAAGTCGGTGGTACAGGGAGTTTGCCTGAGTTGTATAGTGCAGGTGTGAGTGCTTTTTCTCAGACACTGGCGGACTGAGCTGTGGGCACTAGCTGCTGCCCCACAAGCACAGGGGATTGATTCCCTTTGCTGTAGCATCAAAGGCTTCAGCTGTAAACCTGCTGTTCCAAACAAGAGGTGAGCCAGTTGGCAGTTCGCTATGACAAATACTGGCGTTTTGGCTTAGGAAAGAATGTGGTCGAAACATCTCTTGGGATGCTGTGACCTCTGTTTTCTTTTCCTTTGTCCATGTGTTTCTTTGAACCACTTTTGCATGTGGTGAGATTTACTCGGAAGCATCTTTGTCGTAGGCATTACTCTAGTGAAGTTTTGCATGCTGCAGGGGGTGGACCGCTGCATTTTGCAGCATTATTTGTAACTTCAAAATGTGAATCCAGACCAGGACGGTGTCTGGATCCTTTGCAATGAGGGGCTATGCTTCTCTGCGAGAGTGAGTGATTTCCACTCCTGCTTGAGGTGTTGCTGTAGTTGTAAAGTTTGATTTTTAGAGGGAGGCAAGGAGATAAAACCTACTGGTCTCCTTCTGTTTTTATGGTTTGGTTTTTTGGGAGGGAAAAGGTACTAATTTTGTACTTTGCCCCTTATTAACAGAACATAAATGCCATATTTCAGCTGCGTCACAGCTCTGCGTGTGCCTGGGACAGTGCTGGTGCCAACTTGCTTCCTCTTTGATTTCTGTAGTAAACTTGTGTTGCCTGCTGCTGTGTGGTGGTGTGCGATGAGACACACACTCTTCTGTTTCCTTTGCTATCACCTCTTGCTTTTCCTTTATGCCCCGACTGTGCAGCTTCCGAGGGTCCCGTTCTTGTGGGGTGCTGAGCCCCTTGTTCCCAGAGGGAGTTTGATGGTCTGTGAAGGTCCTCACTATTTTCCAAAGCAGGACTGTGGCATTTGCCCAGTTCCTGAGATCTCGTACAAGGGTGGCTTTTCTTTTTAGTCTGTTCTGCTAGGACACCTTTGCCTGGCTTTAAGGCATGAACCCCACTACAGTCTGGGGGTGCCTTTAGTTGCGTCCCATGCCCCCACCATGCCATTCAGTGCCGCAGCCACTAATCTCATTCTGATCTCTTCATTGTTGTGTTTTTGGCAACCCAAATTCCTCACCCAGGCCTGAGAATTTAGCATCAGCACATTTGCATGACTGATCGGATTTGTCTCGCTTCTATGACGACATTGTCTCTATGGAAAATTAATGGATTCTCACGTTGTATTTTTAATGGCTGAAACCTCCCCTCTGACACCCTCCCATCCCCAAGCTCCCGGAGGGGAAGTCTGTAAACAGCTCGAATTAGCTATCCGCCCTAAATAGCTCCCATTTCTTTCCTGCCTGCTGCCCATTTCTTTTCTCTCTTCCAACAGTGCGGCAATAGTCCTCTCCTGGTGTTGGGGGATGAAGAACAATGAGTAAAATGAGCCTATGTTTGCTTTCGTTGTCTGGTCCTTGAATAGATGTGATCTATCATCAACTACCCCCTTTCATCCTGGACCCTGTGGTTTTAAACTGTCAGCCTGCCTTAAAAGTTTGCTCCAAAAAGGCCTGGATTGCTACCTTCCCCTTTTTGAGGATTCATTTCAATTAATAGCTCCACTCTGGTTGATTTTTGCCATGGGCCAGTCTCTTCAGTGGCTGAGCAGGTAGCTGTGAGATTGTCTATCGCTGCTTTCACCTGGTCCCCTGCTTAGGGGAAGAACCTGGTGTGTCAGGCCAGCTGAAGGAAGAACTTCCCTCCTCAAATGCTGCACGCTGTGGGCACGGCTGGAGAACTGTTCTCTGTGGTGCTCAGTCACTGAAACACTCAAAACAAAGTACAGGGCTAGAGCAGTTTTAGTCTTAACCTTGGAGATGGCAGAAGAAAATTTATTATTCCTCAGCTTAATTTAATGGAATAAATCCAGGACAAGTCCCATGGTATGAGAATTACCTGAAGAGAAGGTCTGACCTGGATTGTGTGCTCCCAGAAGACTGAAGCTGATGTCCAGGAGGCATAAAAAATGTCTCTTGTGGGACAGCTGCGGAGGGGAGTGCAATGTATTAGGTCAAGGTCTCACAACCACTGGTACCAAGAAAGATGTGCTGATCAAGTGCCCCAGACAGGAACGGTTTGCTGCCAGTCCCCATGCCTGACCTTGAGGTGATGCTGGGGTGAGCTGGTGATTGCTAACCACCCCAGCCTTAAATGGTTGACTGCTGAAAATCGGGACATGTGTTCCCCACAAGGCAAAGAGGAAGGTCCTTTGAAAAGACCTTGTTCCATTGGCACACACCTGGACTGCATCCAGCTGTCCTTATTTTCCTGCCTACCCCAGGCTTGGCTGGTGCACGGGGCTGTATCTGGCTGCTCAAGGTGGTGCTTTCAGCCCAAGGTGAGGTTGTATCTCTCACTTACGTGGAGTCTTTTGGGATCTCAGCTGAGCTTGGTGTTCAGGTCCAGATGTCTGCAGTCCAAGACCAGCTGGGTCTCTCAGCCATGAGGTTACGTTTGTGAGCAGAATGAGCTTTGCATTAGTGTTCTGGCAGGTGGGAAACTATAGTGACCTGATTGCCTAGTACCTTAGGGCAAGAGCATTGTCAGTTTTTCAGGCAGAAGTACTGAATGTGTGGAGATAAGTTGGTTGCTTTGAATTCTTGTGGTGGGAGGAGAAAGGGGGCAGGAGAAAATCTGCTCTGTGCTGGCAGAAGCTGGGCTGAAGCAATCAGCTGTGCAAAGTGTTACTTTTCTGGATGCAGTTGTTGCTTGGGGCTTTGGATTATATTAATGTGTTAAAAATGCCTCCACGTGAAGGGCCACAAATCATAGCTGGGCCAATAGGGAGGGAAAGAGGACTATAAAACAGGAAATCAATTTAATACTCAGCGGGTGTTTGCAGCGTGCTCACCCTTCCTTTAAATTGCCAACGGAAAGATTAATTAAAGTTATATGGAGCAGCAAAAATGATGGAGGGTAAGAGATGGAGCTTGCGTGGTACAGCTTTCTCCATAATTAATTGACAAAGCATTCTCAGATTTCATTACCCAGAGCCTTGCCTTATCTCCTGCTCTTTAAAGGGCAGCTGAAGCAATGTTGGTTTTCAAAGCCTGTGTTGCTGCCTTGCAGGTTGAACTAGCAAGAATCAATTCACAGGCATTTAGGGAATGTGCTGCCACTGTCGACCAGCGCTGCTGTGCTGTTTATGAGTCTTAATGTGCAGAATAATACCACAGAACACCCATCTGCTTGTGGTTTGGTTTCTTGGTTCCCACTTCTGCTAAGGTTTAGAGCTGCGTGGGCTGTGAGGTGGAGGTATTGGCAGGTGATGGTGAGAGCTGCACTTACTTAGTCAAAATCACTTTTGAGAGGGTGTGGCAAAAACTACAGGAGGCAAAGTCTTGTCTGGAGCACTTACAGTCAAACAGAAGAATTATATATGTCTTCTTTCTCTGCATCACGATCCAGCTGCCATCTGTGTCTCTTCTGTACTCCTCGTGCAAAGCTGTACCTACTGGATCAGCCCTGTCTTTGTGAGAGGCTTTTCCTGCTTGCACCAGCTGCTTTTTGGGGCTGTTGTGTATGGTTACCTCTCTGAAGTAGGCTTTGGAGAGACCAGGGCTTTGCCTTTGTGATGGAGCTTCAGAAGCCCACTCCAGAAGGCTGAGAAGCATCTCAGTCTGTCAGGTTCTTCCTATCAGTGACTAGAGTATTCCCTGCAAAATTTTCCTTTGATGATCTTTATTTTATAATAAGAGAAGCTCTAGCATCAAATGAATCTTTCTGCTCCCATTCTCCTGAAAAGGAGGAGCAGCAGCAAGCAGTCCTCTCTAAGGGTGCAAGCAGGAGATTCTACATACCATGCCGTTGTAAGGAGAAACTCTGCTGTCTACTCAGCAGTCCAAGGATTGGCAGGTCTGGAAGTTTGTGTATTGATTTCCATACTGAGTTACTGCCTGTACTCTCTAGTGCAGGGCTGGGGTGCAGAGCAGGCTGGATCTTTGGACTAATTTGGTGCAGCAGCTCCAGTCTGTATTTGCAATGGAGCACCTCGGCTGTGCCTGATATGTGCAGGTAGTGCATCATTGCTGCCAAGGTTGACAGTACCTGGCTGTGCAACACTGCAGAAAACATTGCTGTTTGAAAAAGTCCGTGTGTGTTTAACAATTGCAAAGCCAAGACTTGATGTTCCTGACATCAATTGTAGGTGTTTGGGCAAGGAAGAAGAGAAAGCGATTGCAGCTTAGTGAAAATACTGTATCTGACACTTCTTAAACCACCTAGGACAGAAGAAACCATGGTCGAGTTGGTTGAATTACATGAAGTTGGCAAATCAAGGGGTTGATTTTTGTTTTGTTTTTGGCAAGGACATCTTGCCAGGCTGTTGGCTTAAAAAGAACTTAACCAGGTCTGTTCTGAGTCACCACTGGCTTTTCCTCTGCATGGCTCTGAACTTGGTGTAATGGGGAGAATAGGCAGACTTTCAAACAATAGCCCTGTTTAAAAACAACTTTCCGCACTTTACAGGCTTAGGAAGCCCTCAGCGGCTCAGTTTGTGGATGTAGGTAGCTAAAGACACAACATTTGTGCTTTTCATTCTCTGGATGCTCTACAGACATTGTTCCTTCATAGTTCACTAGCTCAGTGCAGTAATAGATTCTTATTCATAGTCTACCTTACGCGCAGAATGCTTCCTCACATGCTAAGCAATAGAAGAAGGAGGGATGTCCGGGCAGGGCTGGGCTGCGGTGGTGTCCAGCTGAGAGCTGAACACTTGAGTGGAGGGAAGAAATGCTGAGCTGGCAGAAGTTACACTCAGAGTGTCTCACTGGTGGCAAAGGGTGGAGGCATGCTGCTTGCACTTGGGAACAAGCTGCATCTGAAAGCCCTTCATGGGCTGTGTGTAAAGAAGGTGCTGAAGCAGGCACTCACTCTCAGCAGAATGGAGCATCCATGGCCGTGTTGCAGTTGGACAAGAGCCACCAGGAGGCTGTGATTGTCTGGGGAGAAGGACAGTGATTGAGTTTCAAATCTTGGTTTCACCTCTGTAGGAGGGAGGTCTCCAAGTGTCTGTGCATGTTTGTCTGTGCTGAGGGGCAGAGATCAAGCTCCATATGTTTGTGTGTCTATTATAACTTCTGCCTCAAGTAATTAGCCCATGTGTAAAATGTGGCCAAAAGACACTGCAGACTGCATGCAGCTTTCAGGGAGAAAAATTCAGAGATGCACAGCCAAATCCCTATCTCACAAGGGATCTATCGGCATTGTCATGGGGGACACACTCCCTGAAGCAGAAAGCAGAGAGAGTTAGGGAGCTCACATAGTTCAGTGGCAACGTGGCAGGGATTACACCAGTCCCATGGGCTTTGCACACTGGAGAGTAGCATCCTTCACCTTGTGAGGTGGTCTGAAGTGCTGGGCGGCTGACACCTCCCTGCAATGCTCTCTTCTGGAGAGGCAGGTGTTTAACCATTTGAGATCCCATAGAGGGAGCTGCTTTGCTGCCTGTGGCAGGGATTTCCAGCTCTGCTTACCATACCAGGAATGGATGCACAGGCTGGACTGGAGTGACTGCCATGTCAGTGCAGAAAAGATTAAGCCCTTTAGTGAGGAAGCAAGCAGCAGCAAGAGAGTTATAAACATTACAATGAAAATATCTTTCTCCTAGCCTACTTAAGGCAGGCGTTATCATTGATGCGACTGGACAGTTCAGTTCTGGGTTAAAATAGTGTGACATCCAACCAAGAGAGAGCATGTATTGTTCCTTAAAGATGGTCATATGGATGCTTACATGTATGTGTGCAACTTTGGACAAACTCAAGCTTCAAGTATTTATTTCTTCCTGCATCATCACCTTCCAGGAAAGGAAATACATTGAACACCAATCAAAATTTCTGGCCTAATTTGGTCTCCTGCAGGGTACCGTAGGAAAACTATACACGATAATTCAGGTAGTTCTGTTTTCTGCAGAAGTCTAAACAGGGATTCAGACTCTGATGTCATGTATTTGAAATATTTGCTGCTCTTCATAAATGGACAATCTTCTTAGGCATCTTGCTGCAAACTGAGGCTTGTTTTTGAAATGAAATGTGCTCTCTGGGTAAGGGAACTCCTGCCCAGTGAAAACTGAGGTGCTGTGTCCTTGTTTTCAGGAAACCCTGCTGATTCCAGACACTCTTTCTGTGTGAAGAGATTTACTGACAGAGCCTTCAAGCCAGCGCATCCCCAGAACTGGCCCGTGGGAAGCTTTTGATCTTTTGAGGAGAAGCATACTGATCCAGATGAAAATGCTGTGCTTTTGATACTTATTACTGCTGCGTGTTTCCTGTGCTCCTTTGGCTTGAACAGTTGATGCTCAGGATCTGATCCTATTTCCAAAGTGTTGGTTTGGGATATTTTCTCTTTTCTTTCACTGGTTTTCTCCTTGAGGCTTTGCTCTTCCCTTTGGCACAGTTGTTACTTTGCTTAAAGGAATCTGGTTTTTCTTCAGTGTATAAATCTTTCTTTGTCGTGACACTGCTCAGCTGGTTCCTGTACCAACAGGCAGTTCAGCAACAGCAGCAGACCCGTCTTCCCTTGAAAAAACCAACAGCCGTGCTGGGGGAATGCACTTTGATCTGCTGATTTATGTATTTATTGTTAGGCTGCAGAGCACTAGCCCTAATGAAAGTGTGGCCAGCCCTGAAAATGAAATCTCCCAGCGCTCGGACTTGTGAGGTTGGGAAGCATCAGGAAATGTTTAAAAACAACTTGTGGTTTTGTGCCAGTGCAGGAATAGTCATATTGTTGTTTGCCAGGAGGTGGCACTCAGTATTGCCTACCTGTGTCTGCAGAGGCCCAGCACTCCTTGCTCATAGCTCATGTTGCTAAGTGGGGACATCAGATTTCTCCTGTACTGTTAGGATATGGTACAATGAACTCCAGAGCAGGAGGAGCTGGTGCTCCGCGGTCTTTCAGGGCTGCAGATGGTGCAGCAATCCTGGTGGGGATAGACATAATCTCTTGCAAATACAGTGGTGTCTGTTGGTGCTGACAGCATTGGAGATTCACAGATTCATAGGATGGTTCAGGTTGGAAGGGACCTTAAAAGATCATCTACTTCCAACTCCCCTGCCATGAGCATGGACACCCCCCACTAGACCAGGGTGCTCAAGGCCTCATCTAGTCTGGCCTTAAACACTTCCAGGGAGGGGGCATCCACAACCTCTCTGAGCAACCTGTTCCAGTGTCTCACTACCCTTGCTATGAAGAATTTCCTTCTGACTTGCAGTCTAAACCTACCCTCTTCCAGCTTGAAACCATTACCCCTGGTCCTACGACTATAAACCCCTGTATAACAGTCCCTCCTCAGCTTTCCTGTAGCCCCCTGCAGGTACTGGAAGACTGCTATAAGATCTCGGAGTCTCCTCTTGTCCAGGATGAACAGCCCCAACTCTCTCAGCCTGTCCTCATAGGAGAGGTGCTCCAGCCCTCCAGTCATCCTCGTGGCCCTCCTCTGGACACCTTCCAACAGTTCAATCTCCTTCCTGTGTTGGGGGCTCCAGAACTGGATGCAGTACTCCAGGTGGGGTCTCTTGAGAGCAGAATAGAGGGGGAGGATCACCTCCCTTGACCTGCTGCTTACACTTCTCTTGATGCAGCCGAGGATGCAGTTGGCTTTCTGGGCCGCAAGCATACATTGACGGCTCATGTTGAGTTTTTCATCAACCAACACCCCCAAGTCCTTCTCCTCAAGGCTGCTTTCAATCTGTTCCCTACCCAGCCTGTGTTTGTGCTTGGGATTGCCTCGACCCAGGTGCAGGACCTTGTACTTGGCCTTGTTGAGTCTCATGAGGTTGGCATTGGCCCACCTCTCCACCCTGTCCAGATCCCTCTGGATGGCATCCCTTCCCTCCAGCTGTGTGGCACCACACAGCTTGGTGCCATCGGCAGACTTGCTAAGGGTGCACTCAGCGCCACTGTCCGTGTCACCAACAAAGATGTTAAATAGCACTGGTCCCAGTACTGACTCCTGAAGGATACCACTTGTCACTGCTCTCCAGATGTGAAGGTTAATCATGCAAGTGCTTCTTCCTTGGATATTTTGCCCTGGTACAAGCAGTAGGGAGGCATCGCTGCTTGGTAGTCCAGCTATCTTCTCCACACAGAGGTGGAGAAGGTTGAGATTAAGTTATGAGCACTGATTAAACAAGCTGAGTTGTTTGCTTGGGTTCACGTTGCTATTTGTTTCCATGTTTCCATGTGCTGTGCAAACCTGCTATGTAATGGTAAAACTGAGATGGGAGACCTGAAATGAAGTCTGTCAGTGTAAGCTGTGCTAGCTGGCTGTGAGGTCAGGTAAGACCCTCAGGCTGATAACATACACTAACGTGTGTGGCTCTGGCTTCACAGAAAGAGGGCTCCTTTGGCTTCAGTTAGAGGGCTCAGTCCTCAATATATCGGGTTCAGCACCTCAAACCTGCCATTTCTTCAGAAATCTTCAGCTGGTGAAAGAGTCTGTGTGTGAGGTGACGTGAGATGGAGGCAGTTTTGCTGGCAGGCAGGATGTGCCTGTTTCCAGAGCCTCCTTTCTCTGTGCATCTCTGTCAGAGCACGTCCTGATGGGTGCCTAAAGGGGATGTTGCAATAGCATCCAGAGAGTGCCTGCTTTGCTGATCCCTGCCATCAGGTAAATCTGTGCTCCAAACTGAGCAGCTGCTTCCCAGCAAAGGCTCCTGGTGGGCAAATGGGTGAAAGTTTTGCAGATCAGTTTTGAACCCAGACACTGGGCGACATTTCTCAAGCATTGAGCTATGTTCTCCTGTCAGCAAAGCAGCTTTCATATACTTGTAACAATTTGGGCCTGACTGTGGTGATGGTGATGGTTACCTGTCCCTGGGTATTTGTCCTTGAGGTGTTACAGATCAGCTTATTTTGAACACAGAATCATACTGCATTTTGGTTTGAGGTGTTTTGTTTTGAGGAACAGTGTTACTCTGTCTCCTAGCTGAATACCAGAGGCTGTAACTGGTCATTTTTTTTTCTTGTTGTCTTTGGAAGAAAAAATAATAGAAATTACAAGAATTTTGTTAAGAGATGGAGATGAAACACACTTCTAATGGGAAAGGCGTGCTTTAAACTCTCTTGAACACTTAGATATTGAGTTCTCATAAAAGACAGCAGAATTCTCCCCTGAAATCCAATTGAACTGCTCTGAACTAAGGGGAAGAGAAAACAAAAGCAGGGAATGGGAGAATGGAATTGCTTGAGGGAGCTGAGGGGGGAAAACACCAGGTTGGAGGCCATTTGCAGGGAAAAGCGGTGAAGATTTTAGAAAGATGCTTTGATCTGTCACATTGCTTTGGGATGGGAGCCTGGCAGAGCTGCCCTCACCCCAAAGTTACTGTGGAGAGTGAGAGGACATTGAGCCACTGATGAGTTGGCACTTTGTCGTTGTATGTGAAGTACCTAGAGAAACTCTTCAGCATGTCCCCTGCCTAGAAGGCGGTGTTCCCCTTCCCAGTGCCATCTGCCGTACCTTCCAGGTGTCATGGCATCTCTCTGTTCAGCACTCACTGCAAACTTGAGCATGTGGTCTGTTTTCCCGGGGGACAAATGTGCTGAAAACGAAGACAGGTTGTTTATTTTTCATTTGTGTGCTGCATTTGCTTGTTAAACACAGCCACCCTTCCCTTTTGCCTGGACAAACAAGTGCTGTCCAGTTGCACGTACTGGGGGATGGTGATGGACACGTTCAGGTTGATGCAGGTTAGTAGTCCAGCATAAAAGCAAACGTGCTCATATTGGCTCCATCAGTCTCAGTGGGAACTGCTCTGTTCAGAGAGCAATTTCTCTTGCAGCACCTTCTTCAAGAAAAGCTGGCACGCCGCTACACTGAGTGTTAAGAGTTTGCATCTGGCCATGCACTGCAGAGCTCTGCCAAGAGGAGTAACTGCGTTACAAGTTTGTTAGCCTGCTGTTTGGAAGTGAAAATTTTTTGGTTTGTTGCTTATTTTTGCTTTTTTAAAAAATCCTCACACGTTAAATTAAAAAGGAGATCTTGGTAAGGGAAATCAGAAGGGATGCTTTGACGTGCTTCGTTGGCCAGCAGTCTGAACTTGTGACCCTTTAAAATAAAGAACTTGGGCTTTCCTGTGGGACACTCCCTTGGGGTGGAAGCAAGCACCTTTAAGGCTTGCATGCCTTTAGGAAGGAGCCTTTGACAGCACCAAAGAAGTTCAGTGCAGCAAGGAAAGCTGTTCAGCTGGTTCGGGACTGTGATAAATCACAGTTCCCTTGGCGCATGCTGGGACTGCAGAGCGCTGGAAATAAATGCCAGGGAACTTCAGCTTTTGTAGTGGGCCATCTCTGAGGATGATGTATGGCTTTGTAACAGAAGGATTCCTTTGCTAGGGCTGGGAGAAAGCTGCTGGCTTCCATTGGGATGGAAAACGTAACAATTCTGTTGATATAAATCTATGCTGGGGGCTTGTTCTGAAAGCTCTGCTTTGGCATTGGCTGCCTTGGCCTGAGAAGCAAACTGTGTGGTATTGCTGGAAAAGAGCCACTCAGATCCCAATGTAGAGGCGTTTAGTTGGCGACTGAAATGGGATGATAGGTTTGGCAGAAGGCTAGGGAATGGATATTAGCTGACCAGTATAATGGTGACTTAGTAACCTTGTCTGTGGAGGGAATCAGATGGCACGGGATGCTGTTGGCACGTCTGCCCCTTGACTGCTACACTGGCCTGAACAAATACCTTCTCTTGATGGATAAATTACTTTCCTTCAAACTGCAGTCACAGAAGCCCATGTCTCTGCTTGGAATGTTTGGCCACGCTGGTAGACTTGCCAGCTGCCGGGGTTCTGCAGTATTTCAGGTTCTTCTCTGTTTATTGTGAGAGCTTGGATAGACAAGAAGTTTGGGAGAGCCCGAGTTAGGTGTCTGTGTGGCAAACAGAAGTTCTGTCCTAGTTACAACAGATGTCTGCCTGTGTATAGGCTTGTTTGCACTAAGGATCATCTCATCTGGAGCTGTTGCTGCATTTCTGTGTTCTGGGATCTGGCAGTAGGGTTAAGGAGACACAAACATAACGCCAGAACCAGAACTCTTGAGGCTGTCTCCTGTTCCTCTGCTGTGGCCAGATAACCAGGAGGAGACAGTGTTGTTCCAAGGAAAGGGGGAATCTAAGTCCCCCTCCACTCATGCCAGGGCTTTGCTTGTGGTAGCAAGTCTTGTCCAGGGCAGTTTGTAGCTGCTGGGATGTGTCCAGAGGAAGGCAAAGGCTTCTTATTCTTCCTGTGTCCCAGAACAGTGACGCTAGCAAAGGTTGTTTGACAACTGAGGTACTGAGATGCAAAATAGAGAAGGCAAGTGATGCATCAGAACCAGTGGTGTCTTGTATCAGAAAAAGGTCTATGAGTTTATAATCCAGTTGGCAGAGATCTGTTTGCAGGTGTTTGATATTCAGGTAAAAGGTCTGTGTTCATAGAGTCACAGATTTGGATTCAGACCTGAACAATGAACAGCGTGAGGAATCCTGGCTGATCAGCTCCTTCTGATGGATCTGTACGGTGGCTTATTTAGGTGCCTGTCCTCTACTGCCAGCCACTCTCTCTGTACTTCTGAAATTACTGCTGTGTAATTCCTTTGTCTCCTCAGTGGAATAACTGCCTTTTATGTGTGATACGAGCCACACAGGATCTGTAGTTTCCTTCCAAAATAAAACCTAAACTAACTGCAGTTTGTTTCTCTTCAGCTGCCTTTTGGGGAGATATCGCTTTAGATGAAGATGATCTGAAGCTGTTTCAAGTAGACAGAACTGTTGACTTAACAAAGCTCTCAGATGGAATCGCAAGACATACTTCAGGTAAGGGCAGCCCCAGGGTGGTGATGCCACCTTTTCCTTGGGTTTATTCTCAGAAAGAAAGGAATTCCCCCTCACTGGTGATGCCTGTTCCTCAGCACGCAGAGCTCAGTTATGTGACTGAGGGTGGGATCCAACTCTGAACTTAGTTAAAACCCCCAAATGGTAATTTCACATAGCCTCTCTTGTCCAAGGGAGGAGATCTTCAAATATACAGCACTAGGCTCTTTCGACAAGGAACTGTCTTTCCACGGATTTTGAAGGGAATTAGTTTGGCATTAGTATTGACTCTTAGCACCCGACACCCTTTTTTTGTGCAATGTGTGATCTTAAGGGAATAATGCGTTTTTTCAGCTGTTTACCTCAGTAAACCTGAGTTACCTCCTGCAGTCTTGCCTAGACTCCCCTTCAAGTGATGTTATGGTTGAAATAGCTTAATAATGGTGTTAATTTTCTCTAAAGCAGATAAATGGAGTAACACATGAGTATGGTGCTCCCCTGCACAGTTCTTATGCCAAATCAGAGCTGTTTCTTCACTCAGCAGCTCTTACTGGACTCCAGCTCTAACACTCTGAAGTACTTTGCCACTAGTTTAGGGGGTTTGGAGGGCTCCCTGCAGTACCGTTGCCCCTACTCTGCTGTGTGCTGCACGACAGAAATTGTTGGCAGCCTGACATCTGAGAGATACCAGAAGGACAGGAGACAGAGCAGGTCAGGACAAACTTCTTTTCTCTTTCAGCTGTAATGCTCTTAGATTTCCAGCAGGATGAGGGCAGAAATCACCACTGTCCTGTGTTCACCAGACCCCTGTGCACCTCAGCTCATGTTGTGTCATTCATAAGCACTGCTAGCTAGTTTTGTGTCCTTTGACTGCCTAGCTTTTTGTTTCAGAGCATCTGAGCACTGTGCAGGCCCTGAGTCTAAGGGTCCAGCTTTCTGTTGGAATGAGCATGGAAGGTGACACATCCTACTCAGAGACAGGCTTTTGATGTCAGTGTGACTGATTAAACTCAAGCAGATGCTGACATTCTGGGCAAGATGGGGGCTGTCCCCTTTTTCAGATTTCAGAATTGGTCCCTGAAAATGCAACTGTCCTGCATTGCTGTGTCACTTATCCCACTCAAATCAAGTTTTGGGCTGTGGCACATTCCCAGCTGGTAGGGGATTAGGAATAGATTGCCTTCAGAGCAGAGAACTAGAAAATAAAGACTAAGAGTGGGCCAGGCAGCATTCAGCTCTTCCATACCCCTTTGTCAGTTCCAGACGTTAGATGAGGAGACTCGTTGGGGAAGCAAAGCCAGATTGTGTTTGACTCTATTAGGTTGCTCTGGTAGCTTTTTTATTTGTCTTATCTAGTGCATTTCTTTCACCTGGTGCTGGTGCCAGACCCATGTCATCTGGCAAAGGAACTCATTGTTACAAACCACATCTGCACCGTGGGACACAAGCCACTAATCTCTCAATCTCTTACCACCATACCTTACCTTGTGAGGTTGGACTAGTTCCTTGCTGACACTTAGTGACTGAGGCAAAGCTAGTGCATCATTCAGTGCTTTGCAATGCGAAGCAAATGGGGATGCCACATCGGTCATTTGGCCCTGTCCTCGTGTCCGGTAGGCTTTGTTTGTCCCCCTGGCCTTCAGCCTCTTAGGAAGTGTAAACTGACCAAGGGACAGCCCTGTGACTGTCACGCTTTCTGTAGAGCATGCACATAACAATATGTGTGTTCACCTGCCCTGTTGAGGGGCTCCCTGCAGGGGTCAGAAAGAGTTGATTCTTCTCTTGCAGGGCTTGCTTGACGCTCATGAATTGTAAGAGGTGGTCGACTTCAGCATGGTGGGGATTGGGACCCATTCTTCACTGAGAGAAAGTCCTGCTCTCTGCTTTTTTTATTTCCAGTGGGAAGAATGCAACCTCTGTACAGAAACAGCCCAAGACCTTTTATGAATGGGACCCCTTGAATTATAGGATTTCAGACTTCCCTAAAGCTGTTAATCGGATTAGTGGTATAGTGGAGGAAGTACTTAATACGTAGATACACACAGGCTCTTCATATCTGGGAGCTGCAGTTCTGAACATGGTATTAGGCTAGGCATTCTTCTTCCCCTGTGCTGTTTCCTTGTCCCCTGAAAATGCTGTTTGGCTGGGAGGAGACGTTAATATTGTGCCATTTGATACCGTTGGGCAGTCTGTAGGCATGCACCCTATTAGCTTGTGTGGAGCATCTGCAGCTGTCATTCTCTGGTGGAAGAACAAGGTTCCTATATTCCTGTAGGTGATGTGGGATGTGATTCTTAATTGGATCCAACTGAAGTTGATCAGTTTTAGTAAAAACTCTGCCTTGGCTAGTGAATGCTGAGGCTGTTAGATGTTTCAAGCTTTCCCCTTCACTCCTTCTCCCACTCTTTGACTGGAATGATAGCTAGGTCCTTCTCAAGGCCCTTGAGACAGAGGCAAACAATGTGATCTGAGGACTGTTAGGATTCTGCCACAGATCTCTGTGCTGAGCTTAGTTTCACAGCATGAATGTGCTCCAGGCTTGTTTTTGCATTAATTTCCTGCTTGCAGTAACGCAGTAGTCACTGTTCAGACACTCCAAATGTGTCTACCTGCTGGAGAGGTACAAAAGGCTTGACTCAAAGTACAGTTTATCCAACATTTTTCTCCACAAACATTGGAATTAGTGTTTTAGTCCTATTATCTAGGACTTAAAGCAATGGAGCAAATAGCATTGGCTTCCTGATGAAGTCACAGGGCAGGATCATAGCTCTTTGCCTCTGAGGGATCTTGTCTCAAAGCTCTCTGGCAATCACCTTGAAGACTGCTTGTTTAGTTAGGGGTTGCTGTGTACATTTTACTCACCATGGTACCTTGCTTCATAGTTCCAGCAATGATATCCCATCCCTCTTTGATTTTTTTCTGGATGTCTCTGTCCATGCTTGGATTCTTCTGTATGAGTGGTCACATAAGGAATTGGCATTCCACAGGGAATTGCGTCACTTAGGTACCTGAAGCCTTTTGGCCTGCAGCTTATGACCTTCCTTTGCTAGGACGTCTAGTGATAGGACAAAGGAGGATGGTTTCAAACTCAAAGAATGTACATTTAGATTAGATCTTAGGAAGAAATTCCTCACTGTGAGGATGTTGAGGCATTGGAACAGGTTACCCAGAGAGGTTGTGGATGCCCCTGTCTGGAAGTGTTCAAGACGAGGTTGGATTGGAGCTCTAGGCAACTCTAGTGGGACATATCCCTGCCCACGGCAGGGGTTTTGAAACTAGGTGACCTTTAATGGCCCTTGCAACCTAAGCCATTCTATGAGCCTGTGGTTATATGACCCATTAGCCCTTATTCACATGGCCAGTTTCTTTTGGGCCAAAGGAGCTTCCTTTTCAAGAATTATCAAGAAGAGCACACACTGAGCAGCTGAAAACTACTTGCAATAGTGTCTTGTGTGCAACCGTCGTTCACTGGTGCATTTATAAAAGTGGGGTTTTCTTCAGATGCTGTTAAGATAAAAGCAGTGTAGTGGCAGGCAGATTTGAGGTGTGTGCATCTTGGTCTCTGCTGACTGTGAAAATTCTAAGCTGTGAGTTAGTAAAGTAACTCTAAGGGAATGTTAGGAGGTGTGCTCTTCTAAGAGGGTTCAGAACTACCAACCAGTGAATTTATTGTCTGGACTCTTTAAGGATTTCCCTGAAGGTTTATTCCAAAGTGATTTCTCCCCACCCAGTTTTAAATTATTGTAGTCGTATGATTTTGGCAATCTTTTCCACAGGTCTCTCAACCTCAGCTCTGCTTTACTTGAAGCTTAGTTTTACTCTCATCAGTGATCCAGTGTAAGAATTGTTTAGAGTAGCCTTTGACTTAGGCTTTTTAGACTTTTCTAAACCAGGAAAATGAAAAGCTTGGGTTTTTTCCTGCCATTGGGTCTTTTTTGAAGCTGGGTCCTCACTGTAGTTTGAAATCCTAGATTTCTTGCCTGAGGCATTGAGAAATTGCTGTGGCAACTTGTGATGTTTAGACTTGCAATTCCAAGGTGAGCTTTAGTGGCTGTGCAAACAGAAATGAAGGGGGTGGAGCTTCCTGGTTTGGGTTTCCAACTCCTTCTATTTCACTGTACTTTTCATCTGTGTTTAGAGAAGTGGCACATGTTTCTGTGCTGAATGGGACACCCGTCTTGCCCTGGGAACATGGTGAATGGAAAGAAAGAGAGAGATACCTCAAGGATCAGCAAAACGAAGGTTTTACCTGAGTTTCATTGTTTGCTGAACTGGAGAGAGTTCTTTCCTCATCCGTGGGTGCAGGAATAGGCACGGTGGAAATGGGGGATTGGCTCAGAAGCATGCAGAACAGGGAACTGCACTTTATAAAGTGCCCACTGATGCAGAGGGACTTGTGCATGAACTGAATTGGCTCCATGTTTTCACAAGGAGCAAGAACTGCTGGAAGTCTTTTCCCTTTGAGGGGCTGGAGATGGCAGTTTGACTCAGTTATGTAAGAGCACGCGATTCATCTCTGTATGCTTTTGTGGGGGGGTTATAGGGCTGTTTTCTTTGTGGGAGGTTTAATGTGGGGTGACTTAAATGTCTTGTTGGGTTTTTTCCCCAAATTCAGTTAGTTTCAGTTTTTTGCCTGCAACTTATAAGTGGCTTCTTAACCTTGTTTTGTTTTGGCCCATTAGCTGCTTAACTAACTTCATCGGTTAATTTCATCTTGGGATAAAACCCTTGTCAGTCCCACACTTGGAGAATTGCTTGTGATCTTTTTGCTTGCTGTTTTTCATATTGTAAGGCCAAACCATGCCTTCTACATAATCTATTAACCCTGCTATTACCATGTGCAATGCCCTGTACAAATTTGGCAAACCAAGACTTCCCTTCTCCTCTTTAGGCATGTTTTGCAGCTAGAAGGGGTGACACACAGTAAGCCATGTTGTCTGAAGTGGAAGTGTTAACTTTGCGTTTGAAGTGTTTAAGTTGGCTTGCCTCTCTGTGTCTGTGGGATCAAGTTTAGGTGTCATGTTCACTCTGAAAATCAGTTGTTCTCACACAGTTGTTGAAGTGGACAGCCTTTGGATTTGGCCCCACAGAGATGCATTAATGATTCGAGGCATGATGAAATGAATCCAGTACCTGGAGATCTGCCAGTGAGCCCTATCCTCAGCAAGTCCATACTTCACCAACTCCTAATCACTTTGATGAAAGATTTTTAAAAGAGCTTATGGATTTGAAGAATTTATCTCTTTTTTTAACTTGAAAATATTTGCTTTATGAAATAATGTTAGTTGAGAAGAAATTTTATTAAGGTTTTAGGATTCCTTTGCTGCTGAGAATCCCTGGATGGGTGTGAAATGGGGAACAAGAAGATCCATAGGCAAGCTGTGACCTTGCAAAGTGTCACCTCTCTGGTACCCACTGGTGCAAGGTGACCATCTCAGCTTTATCTGCTGAAGTGTTTACCACGGAGGCTGTAGACCTTTTCTTGCCAGACCTATGAGAAGGATATGTGCCTGTTTAATCTTAACGGGTTTAACACAAATCTTTTCAGGCAGATTAGAGATTAAAGAGACTTTTCCTCATGTATTTCCTGTTTTCCTGATTTTTGTATCATGGAGGTACTTTCTAGTCCTGAAAGGCATCTCTGTGAGTGAGCAAGGCAAATCTGTGTCTTCTGGGTTTGGCACTAGTGGACCAGAAGATACGGGGGTCTGGCTGCTCTCCCTGATGCCATGCTGTGCTGGATTTGCTGCTGGGGTACTGACTCTGTGTTCCACTGCCGCCAGGAATGCTTTTCAAGAACAGTTGAAACAGGTTTTTTTTGTCTCTGATCCTGAGAGATTTTTAGGCTGATAAATTGAAGGCCTTGATGAGGTATTAATGCTGTCACTAATGAGTGGCAGGAAGGATCATGCTATGATTTACAGAGCATCTTTGCTAGCTAGAGCGAATAATGCTTCAACTAACAGTGCAGCTGAGACAGAGAGATGTTTGATCTCAGGATTTCACTTAAACCAGAGGAGAAACAGAGGATGCCTTGAATGGCTGGAGGCTCTGACAGCAAATTCATGCAAGTTATTCTCTGGCAAATGAGGCCAGGAGTTCTGCATTAAATTTTCTCTTAAGAGGAGCAGGGACTTGAGTCGTTGGTACACACTAGATCTGCTGTTGTTAAGTGTACTCTAAAAATACAGGCAGCTACTCTGCTGCTTCAGCAGGTCTGCAGAGGGCTCGCATCTGCTTCTGCAAGGGTTCTGAAGTAGGGAGGTGATGGTCCCCTTGTACTCAGCACTAGTGAGACCATAGTCAGGTCTGGGCCCGTCAAAAGACATGAAAGTGCTGGACCGTGTCCAGAGAAGGGCAACAAGGTTAAGGAAGGTTCTGGAGCACAAGTCCTATGAGGAGTGGTTGAGAGAACTGGACTTGCTTAGCCTGGGGAAAAGGAGGCTCTCTACAGTTACTTGAAAGGAGGTGGGAGCCAGGAGGGAGACAGTCCCTTCTCCCTGGTGGCAAGTGATAGGACCAGAGGAAGTGGTTGCAACCTGCACCAGGGGAGGTTTAGGCTGAGTGTTAGGAAGAATGTCCTCAAATGTTTCAATAGGCTGCCCAGGGCAAATATGGGGAGTCTAGGTAATCAACATCCACCACCTTCCCTTCATCTAGTAGGTGGGTTCACCTGGTCATAGAAAGAGGCCAGATTGCCCTTCCTAAGCCCACGCTGGCTGGCCCTGATTGCCTGGCTGTCCTGCACGTGCTGTGTGAGCATGCTTAAGACGAACTGCTCCATAATCTTCCCTTACTACTACAGGAGCAGTCCTGTACATTACTTCCAAGCCCTCCTTGGTGTTACTGATGTGTTTCTGGTGACATTTAATTTAGTGCACAATGCATTTCTAGAACAATGCAAAATCCAGGGATTTTAGACCATGACTAAGTTGCCAGGGATGATCTGATTTATGAATTGGAAGGAGAGACTCTAAAATTTAACGGACTTGACATATATGTGGCAAAAGATGTTTCACCCTTGTAACTCATGCTTGGTGCTCCTCTGTAGTGACAGTTGATTCAGGTTAGAAGGGGAAGACTTCAGCTCTGGGCCCAGTTTCTTGTAGGCTTACAGCAAATCTGTGCTTTATGCTAACTCAGTTTGAGCTGTATTGTTTGTAACTGGCCAGGAGCAACGTAAGCAACTATGTCCATACTGTAACACAACCCACATCTGTGAAATCTCTACAGGGGTCTGCTCTTCCACTGGGAAATCTTTAGTGAAGGTTACTTCCTCTTATGTGGGTAGAGGGACATCTTTGTTCCAAGAGACCTGTCTGAGGACTCTCTCCATCTGTTTGCATACTTCCTTTCAGTTTTCCACAGCACATGACTTGCACTCTAGGGTGTCTCTTCGCAGTCTATGCAGCCTCTTAACAGGAAGAGGAGCCTCAGCCCATTCTGCGGAACTGTAGGTTCCAAATGCCGTTCACTTGGCCTGATGCTGAGGCTTGTTTAGCTGTGCCAAATGATTTTCCTGTGGCTAGCCCCTATGTTTACGTTTTTGAAACTATTCAGAAGGGCTTTTACCAGAGCAGACAACCATGAAGTATGTTTGCTATAGTTCTGTTGTTTGCTAAGGAAAGGCAGGAGCTCTCTTTTGCAAGAGCTGAGAAAGCTCACCGAGGCTGAGAGTGGTGATGTTCACACTGCTTTTCTGGGTTACCCCCTTTCCCCAAACCACATTTCTATACAATAAGCCAGTGATTTCCTTTTGCAGATAAGCAGCTACTGTGTTTTTTTACTTCCAGCCCAGAGTATTGTATATATCCTATTGAAGTCTTCTCAGACCTGCCTGATTTTCCCCAGCATAAAGACAGTTGTCTAGAAAGCTGATAGTCATTGCTGATGAACTCTCCAATTCGCCCTGCAGTTAAGGCGCTCTGATAGCAAATGCTGATCTTTAGGGTTGATGCTTTTCATGAAAATGCTTCTCTTTTGGTGCCTGAGTGTCAATTTGAAGTTCTTTTTTGGCCCTTGTTGAGAGGGCCTTTTCTCTCAAGTTTGCTGATCTTAGGCCTGCCCTCTTGATAGTCACAGGAACAGAGTCTGCTTGTCTGGTGCCTAACGACAGAGAGAAGTGAGGAGAGGAGAAGATAGCAGGTGATTAAGTCAAGGTGCATAGGAGGTGCAAGATGATAAATGTCCCTTGTTAGTTTGGAGAAGCAACCCTGAGTGAGGACGCTGTTGCTGTCAGAAGCAGGGGAGTTGGCTTGTCAGGTACATCTATCTGTTCTCATCCTTGCCCTGCTACTAGATACAGACACTGCCTTTGGAGTGAGCAATCACACAGGCTTCACATCCAGAGCTGTGGGGGTATGCTGCGTGGTCCGATTGTACGTGCGCTGGCCGACCCAGTATGCTGCAGCTCAGCTCACCAGGATGTGTTCTGAAGAACTTTGCATTTTATACTTCCAGGACCACAGCACAGACCAGCTTTGTGCTTTCAGCTAGTCTGCTTTACCCTTTCCACACTGCTTGCTTTCAGTAAGGAAGAATTCCCCTAGCTGCTCAGTGTGGAGGACATGAGAGACACAGAGCAGCATCTGTGCTCCTGCCCTTGGTTGTGTGAAGGATTCCTCTGATTTCCTCCTTCCCCAAGGTATGTGTGCTGCATATTTGTCTCTCCAGCTTTAGAGATTTGCCCTCATCCTTGGGTCACCCGCAGGGAGTTTGATTTTTTTACTTTGCTTGCCTCTTCAGACCTCTCCCTTAGTTTATACCCATGGATGGCTGTCTCACGTGCTGACAAATGCTGTCTCACCGTTATCCCCCTTTCCCAACATGGTTCTTTTCTTTCCCACTTCTGCTGTGTTTTGTACAGTCCCTATAGAAAAACTTCTTTATTGAAAGGGCCATTAAGCCTTAGAACAGGCTGTCCAGGGAGGTTGTTGAATTGCCATCCCTGGCCATATTTAAAAGTTGCATAGGTATGGAGTTTAGGAATATGGTTTAGCTTGCTAGAGTTGAGTTAATGATTTGACTTGATGATCTTAGAGGTCTCCCAACCTAAAGGATTACATGATTCTATGTGACCTTGTAGTATGATGTAGGAGGAGAGAGTGGTCCTTGAGTGCTAAGGACATTTGAGTCACCATCAGCTGTTAATGGAGGGTTGTCCAACGCCTTCCTAGGCAGCAGGGTGCTGTTTGTGATATGCCTGAGTATCATCAAGGGGTGCTAAATTCTTCACACCCCCTGCTCTACTAAAAGATATGCAGGTTCTCATTTTCTTTGGACCAAGATCTTTCCAATACGACTTGTTGCTTCAAAGCCAGTTGGGACCAGCAGGGCTTGCAGTGTCCCTTCACACAGTGGGCTGTCATGTTCCAAACTTAGCTTGTGGTAAGAAATGCTTCACTCATTGCAAGAGAAATACAGTTAATCTCTTTTCCCATTGCTTGTGATAAAGCTCCTGTAGAACAGGATAAAGAGGGGATACATCTATGTGTATAAAGAGGATAAAGAGAATCCCAAGCAATAGGTGATACCGTCTGTTCCTTGCCAAAGCCCTACTACTTGCTCTGTGTTCTCCATGGAGTACAGATGCATTTTTTCCTGTTGTCTAGGTTCCTGTTGGCAGCTGATCACAAGCACCACAAAGTTTGTTCTGTAAATGCACTGCTCCCTGAAATCAGGTTTTCTGGGTGGTGTCCCTGTGCCTGTGAAAGTAAGTGGTCTTTTTCCTGCTGTGTGGCCAACATTCAGCCTTCAGTAGTTGTTATTGTAGTGATTTTGAGCTCTCAATATTGTTTAAATTAATCCACACAAGCAATAAAGCTGGTTTTTTACTGTATTGACAATCCCCAGCTATTGCAAACCCTGACACTTACTCATTCTTAGTGGGAACCTTGGTTGTGTTTATTCTGTGCATCCAATTTATACGTTTTCTTCAGAAAGGAGCCAGGAAGGCAGTAACTCAGTATCACTCTTGTTGAACACAGAAATTAATCAGCTTGGATTTTGTTAATGAGCAAATAACATCTTTTAAGTGTGGCAAGACATCCAGAGAAAGTACAGATGATGATGCTGTGGTTGAGGGTGCTTCCAAATAGCTTGTTTCTGTAGCTCCTTGCTACTGAGCAGTGTTGTTACACAGACAGTGCCAAATCCCTGCTGCTCCCTGTTTGACATTGCCTGGCTCTGGCTCCCGGCCCTTCTGCTTTCCTCATCCTCATCATCCTTTGGGATCTTTTAGGCACATCTTAAGTACCTAAAAGTTGGTGCTGGGTGACATTATTAACCCTTTGAGGAGCTGGTGTGGTCACCATGTACCACATTTATAACATCTGACTTCTGTTTGCAACTGTCTTGCTCTCAATCATTCTTAATTAAATTTTCTGCTGCTCTTGTCTGGAGCTGATGCAGCGCACTGGGAGGCTGTTCCTTTTACTGATGCCAGAAGAGTCTGAATAGTCTTTTGTGTTTAAGTGGAGGTTAATAAATAGCTTTATATTAATTACTGTGATGCAGGGAACAGATGGGCAAAGGTACTTCTGGAGATCGGTTTATCCATATGGAAATTACCTTGGAAGTGAAATCCATTATCCTAATTGTAATATTTGACAGTGCTTAGCCAATAACTGCGGGTTACTGCCTCAATCATGCGTTTGTTTCGGAGCTGGGCAAATGCATTATTTCCTTGAATACTTTCTGAAATGAAAAATTGAGTTTGCCTCAACTGCATTGGCCGCCTGGTAATTTCCAAGAGTGCTTTAGCAAATGAGTTTGGAGGCAGAAGTTGGGTATAAAAAGCTCTGAGAGCAGTCGTTGCACTCTGCAAGGCTGACTGGGATGCCTTGACGCTCAAGCTCTCTCCTTTCAAGCAAGGATATTGCTGTACTCACTAAATAAAATGTGCTTCCCCTGTTCAGCAAAATAGCTGACGAGTGCAGGAAGCAACTGGGAGCCAAAATGCCTTGATGGACAACAGCAAACAGCAAATATATTAGAAGTCATAAACTGCTCATGATTGATTGTGAACAGAAATGAGTTACATGTGTGAAATAAATGCACTTGCTTTGAGCTGCTTGTTCAGGCCTAATTTAGCAACAAGGCTGGCGCTTGTCGCTGCAGTGGACAAAAAAGCCTTCGCTGCTGCTCCTCTTTTCACATGGCGAGGACATCGTATTTATTCAGTTGTCAAGTGGGCAAAGAAAGCAAATTAGTTTTAGGCTGAAATGTTGGACCAAGTTGCTGTAGTTCTGAGGCCAGATGGAGACTTGGACAGTCCTGGGGAGTGGGGAGCAAGTTTCTCCAGGGCAAAGATCAGAAGCGAAAGGAAATACTCAGATTATCTTGCTCTTCCACTTCCTAGAGCAGAGAAGTGACGGTGAGATGCATAAGACTCTGTTAGGGAGGGGGTTAGCCGCATCTTTCTGCAGTTCCTGTGTTGCTGAATCCTGGAGTCAGTTTGTGTCAGAGTGGGCTTCAGACCTGGGACCACAGCTGTCCCTGGGATGGATGGGTCAGTGTCTGCCACCAGCTCTCAGTGAGCAGGTTACTGCAGCAAGAAAAGCTTTTCTACCGTTCACCCTGCTGCCAGCTTCCCCGAGGCTTCTTTAATTGCTGCAAATGATTTGGGGATGTGTTTTTCTGAGGCTGAGGATAGCCTAAACCACCCAGCAGTGGCCACATTTGGCTTGTGGTCACAAAGGTTTACAAGCCTTTCTGCCTCAGTTTTCCTGCTGCTGGCAGTCAGCTTGTGTGTCCTTTAAATGAGCTCTGATGGAGCTGGTAGGCAACCAAGCTTGTAGATAACCAAGATGGGGCATCTTGTCTGCATCTGAGAGTGCTCAATTGCCTGCTGAACATCATGCAGGCTCCTGGAGTTAAAAAGTCACCAAGAACTCCCCAAGATGCTCCAGGATTGGGAGTGTCTCTATGTCCAGACAGAAAGCAAACTGGATGAAAAGTCTCTCTGCTGGAACCATGTACTCTCTGTAAAAGTTTTAATTGCATTCAAACTTAATTTAGCTTCCATTGTAGAATTTTCATTTTGAGTTAATTTTTATCCATTATAAACAAGGTAGGGGGAAAACAAAAGGATTAGGAAGGTGGAGTAGGAGGAATGGTCTGGCTGGGCTGTAGAGAGCCCCAGGCTCTGGCTGGGAGCCCACAGCTGGAACTGGGCAGGGGGATGCTGCAGGGAGCTGTGTGTGACTGTGCCCAGAGGGGCCCAGGGTAGGCTGAAGCTGAAGCAATTAGACTGTTCAGGTCAGAGGGAAAGGGATGTTAGGAGAGGGGAAATGTTAGAATCTGATTAAAAAACAGGCACTGGGAGGGTTTGTGCTGCCTGCTAGAACACTAATGAGTAAACCCTAGCCAGTTCCTAGCGTATTCTTAACACCTGCAAATTCACTTCTATTTTTAATTCCTTTAAAAGGAGAAACAAGGAAGGAGGAAGATTACTGTGAATCATGAGCAATGTGGCAGAGAGGCAGACACCTGTTAGAAATGAATCTTGTCCATCAGATTGATGAGAAATCAAGTATGATGGGGGCAGAGGTTAGCTGGTGCCACACGTTACTGCCTTGATGTGCTGGGAAGGGAGAAGTTTCACGCTGTATATGAAGACCTGGCTACTCTGCAGAGATATGCACTTGGCCAAGGTACTTATGTACTCGCTTTGGCTTTTAATGTTCACTGGCCTCAGTAAAAGAAACGTAAGCCAAAGCTATGGACTTGCAGGACTTTTTTTCACTAGGAACAATGGGTAACATGACACAGGTTGTAGGTAATTTTTCTTCTTTTCTCTCCCATCCGCCTGTCTTTTTACCCCAGGGAACAGAGGTGGTTGTTACAGCCTGCAGGAAAAGGCTTTTCAGACTTCTCAGTCTGTTCTTGTCTCCAGAGGCTATTGCTCCCCTTAAGCATTGGCTCAGTCAAAACAAGTGCCAGAGGAAGTTTAGGATAGACAATAGGAAAAACTTCTCCACTGAAAAGGTCATCAGGCTTTGGAACGGGCTGCCCAAAGAGGAGGCTGAATCTCCATCCTTTAAAGTCTAATATATCTGGAGCTTAAAGACATGCTTTAGCGGTAGACTTGGTACAGTAGATTCATAGTTGGATTTGATTATCTTAAAGGTCTTTTCCAACCTAAACGATTCTATGAGGTTGGTCAGATTGTTCCATCTCTTGCAATGCCTCCTTTAAAAAAGGCTGCAGCACAGGAGAGAAGTGAAACTGCGCCGTTTGGAACAGCTCTACCACCATTTCACTCCAAATATGAATGGCCAGCAGAAGGCACGGTGCACCAAGCACTGTGCTGGTCATGTTTGTGGCAGCCCTGTATTTGCTTAGCTATATTTGCCTTCCTCTCATGAACTTCCCTGAGAGAGGCCTGTGTCCTCACCCTGCACCAGCATTTGTAGAGCTGATGTGCAGATGACACATCTGCTTGTCAAACCTCTGGACCTTGGGACTCTTCTGAGTTATTGCAGCTAGTCAGCTTACTCTGGATATGAAAAACAGATTCCTGCAGGGAATTTGGGGTTCAGAATTCTTCTCCTCTTTAATTTATTTTTATTTAAATAAATTGAGGGAACTTCATGTATTCCACTGACAGGAAATGCTGAAGGATGTATCTCAAATTATTTGCTCAGATCTCCAGGGCCCAGGGATTTATGAAAGTTTTTTGCTATAGACTCTGCACCAGCTCTGGGAAACATCTGTTCTGCAGTCTGAATGCATTTTCCCAACAGAGCTTGTTTTAATAAAATCATCACTTTCTCTGTGGTTAGAAAACTGAAGTGCAATAAAGCAGTTTTTCCACGCTAAAAAGTTCTTGACCACTGGTTAATGGGGAAGCTAAAATGCAGCATGCACCATCAACTTTGAGTTATCCTGTTCTTCCAGAAGTTTCTCTGATGATTGTCATATGACAAGAGTTCACCAGAGCTGGAGCTCTGAACAATGATGTGTTTTAAGGTTACCCATACTTTCTGGGTGTTTTTAATGCTTCATTGTAGCCCCTGTTTGCAACGGAGTCTCTAAGCTGTGGCGTGTGATTAACTTTATATTGGATGAGATTATGGAAGTGAAGTGTTTTAAAAATAGGCAGGGGAGGTGAAATTATCAGTGATTTAAAATGTTTATTTTATAATGCTGGTATCTCAGCTCTGAAATGGCCTTTCCTCCACATAAGACATTAGAAACTAAGTCTTGCTGTGGTTCCATCCACCTGAGACCAGTTAATTACACAGACAGACACTCAGGTTGTTATTCTCTGCTAAATCAGAAAAATAGGAGAAGCAGGCGAAGTGTGCAGTGCTCACTGGGGACTCCTTTCTCCTCAGTGCATGTGATGAAACCTAGCGGTGGTAGTGACCTTCAAAGTTCAGCTATGGAGTGCTTCCCTTGTATGGACAGCAACTGAAGAAGGAAGAGGAGATACAGTGAACATGGAGACAGTCTTCATTGGTCTGGGGAAGAAAAATTCACCTGGCTTGGAGCTGCTCTGGAAATGAGAGTGTTTGACTTTAATGAGAACTTCTGCACTTGGTAAAAAAGGCAGATCTTGCATGTTTCACTTCATCCAACTTCCCATGTAGGAACATTTTCTGTTCCCACACTGCAGTTTTTCAGACACCTACAATTCCTATGAACAGTAGTTGGGGAATACAGTAATGTTCTAGATAGGTGTTGCCTGAAAGTGGAGATTGACATGTCTTGGGAAAATGGTTCTGCTTCACTGGGCCCTTAACTGCCACCACAGGCTGCCTCTCTAATCCCACAAACAATTTAGGCGCTTGTTCTCCAGCCAAAGTTGCGAGCATGGTGGATTTATCTGATTTATGGTTATTTAAGCTGCTGGGTGCAGACTCTCTTGGCAGCGCTGGTCTGTTTGAAACAGTAAAGCAAGTTGTTGTACAAGCATGCTGTGGGTAGAATACGCAGCATGGGAAGAGAGTGTCTTGAGTGTTCTGTACCAGTGGCATACAGACACTAAATTACTAGTGAGTCCAGCAGCATTCTGCTGGGGTTGTAGCTGTTAGAGCAGAACAAACTATTAAGCAGGACAAAATGTGGGAGTTGAAAGAATACCACATGCAGCACAGCCACTTTTCACAGAGGCACAATCTGGCAAAGCCTGTTTCATTTCTGGATGTGAGAGAATCATAGAATCATTAGGGATAGGAAGGGATCTCAAAAGATCATCTAGTCCAATCCCCTGGCCACAGCAGTATCACCTAGACCAAGTTGCACAGGAAAATATCCAGGCGGGTCCTGAACATCTCCAGAGAAGGAGACTGCACAACCCCCCTGGGCAGCCTGTTCCAATGCTCCCTTACCCTCACTGTGAAGAAGTTCCTTCTGATATTTATATGGAA
>VZRI01003783.1:54175-69352 GCA_013397515.1 Upupa epops
GTTGGCCCTCTTGGCCACAAGAGCACACTGCTGACTCACAGTGATCCTGCTGTCCACTAGGACCCCCAGGTCCCTTTCTCCTACACTGCTCTCCAACAGCTCAGTCCCCAGCCTATACTAGTGCACAGGTAAAGCTTAAACAGTCAGGCTAGAGAGGTGTGATGGGTGGTTTGGCACAGCAGCAGGTGAGAAGTTCTGAGGATGAAAGTGATCTTGGAGGGTTCATTAACTGCATTAACTGATGAATTAAGAATCAGAAAGATCAATGCTATTTTGCTCATCTCATTGCAATTACTCTAAGTAGACCAAGTCTTTTTCTTATCATATTGGCTTTCCATGCAGCCTTGAGTCAAACTGAGAATCAGCACTCTCCTCTCTGGTGTTTCTAATGATAATAGGTTTCCATACATGTAAGGACATTTCATGCTCTTGGATGTGACAGAATAGCCCAATAGAGAGGTGCAACTTCAGGAGTGTGGTGAAAGAACAACATGCCCTGCACACTGCCTGCAGCCTATGCACAGCTGCTTCCAGATGCAAGGTTCATTCCTTGGTTTCCTTATGTAGTGATTATATCATGTCAGTTACATCTTTATTTTGCTAGGATCCTGCATTAGTCTTCTCTTGGGAAGAATTAGAAGAGGGGGCTAATTATCTCTCAAATCACTTTAATCTTTTGGATATGTTTAGGTATCATAAGAAATGTCTAAAAACCCAAGGAAACCAGAACAGGATCTTTCAAAATTCTCATGTATAATCCAAACCCAACTGTGTGGGGAGAAGAAATACCTGTGCTAGTGAGATCAGTAGTGTTTGAAAATATCCAATGTATCTGCACACCCATACTTGGCCTTTGTGTAGCGCTCTCCCTTTTCATCAGCTACAATGAGGCAAAATATGCAAAGATGTTGTAGATTTCATTAGTCACACTAGTTTATTCAAACGTCTGCTTTGCATAAGAAACCAAGGTTTGCACTGATCTCTGGGAAAGAATGTGCTCACAGCTTGGAAAAGCGGACTGTGCGAATGACACTGCAGCACCGCAGAGGTCAGCAGCTCGGGTGCAGGAGAAGGGGGCCCGGCTGTAGGGTTTGGTGCCATCATTTGCAATTCAATCCCATACAGCTTCCTCTTAGGCGAACAATTCACTAAATACAGAGTTGTTGGGGTTTTTCCTAATTCATCATATAATTCCCCTCCCAAGTTCAGTTAAGAGGCAAGCTGCGTTTATTGAGAAATACAAAATTCTCCTTTGCTTCAGCAAGGGCCGCATGCCTTAATGATTCCGACGGTGAATGGCAGGTTGGGCTTCCCTTGAGATGGGCTGGGATAATGTGTGAAGAATAGCATACTTTGCGGGGAGTGGGAGGTGGGGTGGGGGGTGAGAAGTCCCAGGGATGTAAAATTTCACTCAGAGGAGCAACTTTTGTTGAGCTTCAGCTTCAGGAAGTGACGAGGACTGGGAATGAAAGAAAACAAAGGGAAATCTTAAGATGGGACATTGAAGCTGGAAAAGAGTGATAGAGTTCAGAGCAATCCATCTTGTTGAATCAGGCTTGTTCCTGTTCACACATCTAGTGGCTTTTGTCCAGCCGAGCTCTGTTAGACTATGGCACTTCCTTTGGGAGACATTCCTCTGATTTAGTGTGTCTCTCGGACCAGGAAGATTTAACCTATAGTCAGCTGTGAGTTTGGGTGTTGTATTTTTCTCTGGTTGATTTTGTTGTTGTCTTCATCATCCCTTTCTTGATATTCTGATTAGTTATGGTAGTATAATGTCAGAGAGGTAGGATTTGGTGGTTATTATGGTTGGTTCTCCTCCTTAGTGTTAGAGATGTATCATTTCCCCTGTCCTTGCCCTCCTTGTTGTGGCTAGAGAAGGCTTTGCAAGAGGCCAGCTCTAGAGCAAAAAGAAGAGTTCCAGCTGGCTGAGCAACCCTAGTTCAGAAGCTGTCTTGAAAGTAGGACATCCCTCTTAGAGGTATCCCCACAGCATCCAGCAGCANCAAGCAAGCCTAGTTCAGAAGCTGAAAAATGTCTAGCTGTCTTGAAAGTGGGACATCCCTCTTAGAAGTATCCCCACAGCATCCAGCAGCAGTGCTGTATGACTGTTTCCCTTTCTGCATATGGTGGTTGACCATGCTCTTCATGCTTTACCTTGCCACCAAGACTGTAGAAACTTTGATCTTGCTAATACCTCTGCAGACATCAGCTCATTCACAGGGGATCCAGGATACCAAGATAGGGAAGGACAGAGGGAGACAACAGTCATGGTATCAGAAGCACCTTCTTAAAGCTGTGAGCACAGACCATACCAGTTGTATCTTTCTGTTCTGTATCTTGCTGTCTTGTGTTGTGCCCTCTCACCCTAGCACCTACGACAGTCATCATGGGGAGCATTCCTGCCAAAGAGGTGCTGGGTTTTTTCCATGCTGGGTCTGTGACTCTTCAGTGGCTTGCTGCCTACATTTCTGTACTGTCTGTAGTTGCTCTCTGGCTTCGGTACTGTTCCCAAATTGAACCTTGCAAAATTAAAAGCCCAGAAATCCTCATAGACAAACAGCTATAGAGAGTCTTGTTCACTCTTCCCCCTCCCTTATTTTCCAACTGTTTTTCTATCTGCTTCACTGCATTTTCGTATGCTGTCCCTGACCCAGAGGTCCTCTTGGCACTGGATGATGTTTTAGTGCTCCCGCCTCACCCAGCTGCTGGTACAACATAGAATTCAAACCTCAAGACTGTATGACTATTGCACTGAGCCCCGTCAGCCTTCTTGGTGTGTGGGATAGCCTAAACTGGTGGAGTCACTTCTGCACCCAACTGTACACGGGGCGGGGCGAGAGGAAGCAGCAATGCTGCCTGGAGCAAAGTTAGGAGTTAGGCGCAGTACTGGTACAACAATGCCATGCAACTGCTGTAGTTTCTGTGCCCAGCAGGTGTGACATCAAGCAGTCAGATCCCTCCACAACTTGTTGCTGGTTTGTGCATCACACGAACATCATAAGTTCACCCGGCTTCGGAAGCCAGCTGGTACTAGCTTCATGTAGAAGGACTTTTACTTTCAGATTAAGCTGAATTCCGGTCAGATGTATAGAAGTTGGTAAGGTTGTATTTGTCTGAGTGTAGATCATTCTTTGGCTTGACAGCATAGCTTTTTCTATTTTGACATTTAACAGTGGTACTCAGTGCTGCTACCATCTTCCTTACATAGTCCCTATTCTCAGTAAATCTTCACAGAATTATCTTTCCCTATAAGAGACTTTCAGCCTATTTAGTTTAGGGGGAAACTAAGGCACAGGATGGTAATGAATTGCAAGGTGTTACTGTAGGCAGGAAACAAATCCAGGGAAAGAGACCAGCTTTATCAGGCTGTTAGTCCCTGCTCCTTGTACAGCTAAAGCAGCCAGTTTCTGTGGCCAGCAGACCCCCACTGCTGGCTGCTCTCCTTCCTGAATCAAAATTCTGCCAGCTAACTCACCAGGAGATGTGTCTCTGCTCTTTTTTATCTTTGCAGGAGGCTTGGGAGAAGAGTCTCTTCTGTCAACTGAGAACACCACTTCAACTGATCCTAATAACCAAGCAGTTAAAAAGGGTAATGTGGTACCCCACCCAGACCTTTGGGTATCTTTTATTTACTTTTTTATTCCCAGTAAAACCGTGTTTTGTCCTGTATACATGTGTGTGTCTCCATGCCTAGGAGATCAGCTTTGCCCAGTTGTCTGTTCCTGGGTTACAGACTCCCTGCAGAGGTAGTTTTGTCTGGTATAGTGTCATGCGTTGACCCCAGTCAGAAGCCAAGCACCCCCACAACTGCTCCTCCTTCAGCAATATAGGTGAGACAGTAGGAAAAGCAAAAGTGATACAACCCATTGTTTGAGAAAAGATAGTTTAATAAGAGTTAAAAAACCCAACCAAAACCTGAGTGATATAAAGGCAGTTGTTAACCCCACTCACAAGCCTGACTAGTTTCTGATGCTGTTTCTAGTCCGGCTACCTTCTGAGCAATGGCTACCTTTGGAGACAAAACCTTGCAGATTTTATACCTGAGCATGGTGACATAAGGTGTGGGATAGCTGATTGACCAGTTTGGATCAGCTATTGCAACTGCATCTTCTCTCAGCTTCTTGCCTGTCCCATGTCTGTTTACCTGGGGAGTGAACTGGACCAAGCAGAGTGAGAAAAATAAAGCCTTGATGCTGTGCAAACACTTTTCAACAGCCTGAATGCTGGTGTGTAATCAACACTGGGTTAGCCACAAATTCAAACCATAGCACCTTACGGGCTTCTATAAGGAAAGTTAACTTCATCCCAGCCAGACCCAGTATATACAAGCAACTATCACTGTCATGGGACAGCAAAAACCTTTTACTCCAAGGCAGAGAATGTAATGCTGGCTGCAATGAGCTGTTTCAGATAAACCTGCTCTAGTTTCTGATCTCCTGGAGCAGGGCTATCACCCAGGCTGTTTTGCAGGTGACTTCTCCCACACATGTAGGTAGGGTAGTCATAGCTGCCCCATCACTGTCCCACTCCTCCAGCAGGGTAGGTGAGAGAGAAGGAAAAGCAAAAGTGAGAAAACTCCTTAGTTGAGATAAAGATGGTGTACGTGCTGTGTTCCTACTGCTGTATTCCCTCCTCTGAGCTGCTTTTATCTCCTGAGCTGGTGGTAGGCCTGAGGCAGTGCAGCAGTGGGCAAGACCATTTGAGGAAGATGCTTCTCCTTGCAAAGTTGTGGTGGTCATTCTGGTGGCCTGTTTCCTCTTAGAGGTGGGCTGGTGCTGCTGCTGGTGTAAAGCTGGGCTGTCTCCACTGTCCAGATGGGGCTAGGAGGCTGCAGGAAGAGTTTGAGAGCAGCAGGAAGTGTGTCATGGCATGTCACAGATGTGCAACGGTGCCTGGGCTCTGTCAGTCTAAGGAGTTTCCCACTCATGGCTGGTGTGCAGAGATTTTAGAAAGGATTTTGGTTGTTCCAGGCTTAGTAATAGTACAAGTCAGTAAGAAAGATAACAACCAGGCAGACTAAGCATTAGAAAGGCTGCACAGCTTTATCCTTCACTGAAGAAACCCTCTCTATATGTGCAGTTTGGCAGTGTCTGTAAGCAGTGCTTCTTCAAGCACACTGTCAGCATCTCTTGTTCTCTTGTCCCTCCAGCATGTGCTGCCTGCTTTCCTCAGGATCCTGCCAGGACGGTGTGTCAGACCTCTCAGCCTCTCATGTAGGCATAACATGTCTGTGAGTAGAGCTGCAGCAGCACAGATGCAGGGCAAGTTGTTAGGTCTGCCTAGAAGCCTCTGTGAATCCTCAGACAGGTTTTATGGCTAGCATTAAACATCAAAGCTAGCGTTTTGAACAAGAAATTAGATGTGTTTCTGCTTTCCCTTTTGTATTCCTCATTAAGATATCAGCATGGATGCAGATTTGTGCTAAACATAGAATGCCTCAGCTTCTTCACCCTGAGCATTCCCCCTCCAGCAGAGTCTGTCTGATCTGTTTTGTATTCCTGAATAACCCAGGACCTAGCACATGGAAAACCCCCCAAACTTTCTGTAATACTTTTCAGCCTTGAGACTAGGTTTCAGTCTAACAAGCACTTCTGTCAAGGCCAGCTCAAATGAGCTGTTGTGAAACCAGCCCTAATAGAACCAACCTTCCTCTGTTAGTCTGGATATGTAGGGCAAGTTGAGACTATTCAGTGACATCTGGGCTTGTTTGACCCCTCTCCTCCTGTTCCTCTGGTTTAAACATCTATGAAGTTGCTGTTGGAGGGAGTCGTTGGCCAGAGCCAGGGTTTGCGTCTCTTTAACACCCTTCTGGGGAGAAAATTTGGCATCATGTGTGTATGGTGGCTCTGGGACAAGCAGGGCCAGGTTACCACAGATGAACTGTCTCTAAGTCCCAAACAAATCACTGGCCAATCTGGTTATGGCTTCTGGTTTGGATTAACATCTCGCTTTGCTGGTTTTCATTGTTTGGAAGCTCCAGGTTGTCACCAGGGTGTTACTCCTGAAGCTCCAGGCTGCCTGTGGAACTGAAGAGGATTTAAACAGTGTTGCCACTCTGTCTTGCAGACGGCAGGCAGAACACAACATCTGCGAGGAGACCGAAGAAGGAGGAATATAAAGATGAGTCTGGGATGGATACCCGCTCCTCTCCCAGAGTACGCAGGGCAACCACATCCAGGGCTGAGAGGATCTGGCCAGGGGGGGTCATCCCCTATGTGATCGGAGGAAATTTCACTGGTCAGTAGTGAAACCATTGCTCCCTGTTTGCTCAGGGGTGAGTGTCTCAAGATGTGTGGGAGATCTTGGGAGCGGAGTTTTCCCATAAATGACTCAGGTTCTTGAAAGTCTCTCTCCTGAGGCAGGTTGGGCATGTTTTTGCACAAGAACCTGTGCACTGTGGAAGCCTGAGATGTGCAGAAAGATTGTTGTTCTGATGGAATCCAAGAAATAATTGGGGCCTCAGTCACTTTTCTTGATTGCTTCAGGGGCCAGCATGTGTGAGGCCAGAAAGGGATCCTCTCTATGCTTGGAAAAACAGGAGCAGAAGTACCCTAGGTTGCTTTCTGAACCCACTCTCAGAAAGCTTCCCCTGTGCACTCTGCTGCCTGACCTGCTGTTTTCTGCACAGTGTCAGGGTCTCCTTCAGGTTAGGCACATGAGGGAGAGGAGCAGGGAGGTCTGTCCTCTAGTGAATGAAGCCATTTCCAAAGAATCCTTTTTTAGGTTCCTTATAGCATCTCCCGGACCCTGCTGAAACTGGGGTGCAGCAGATCTCTTGCAAGACTCAGACAACTGCTTCTAATGCCACCTCCCTCAGTGGTTTCCCGTGGGATTGGTTTCCTTGACTCATGGATGACAAATACTCTGTGCCTCGCTGGAGCCAGCTATTTTTTTCTGTGTTCTCCAGGCTGCCTCAACCACCTCCCTCTTAGGTCTGTCAGACTTTATTCCCTCAGTCTCCCATCACTTACTTTGTCCCAACACCCATGCTCTGCCAGGAGTCTGTGAAGCCCCAGTGGAAGACGGGTCTGCTCATCTCTTACAACGGGAATGGCTTGTACAGCCTGGCTGCTTGTGGTGGCCTGCTAGCCCCAAGTGTCCCAAATTTTTCAGCCATTCCCATCTCTTGGGGTCTAATGAGAGTTTTCTCAGTGTCACAGGTATCCCACTGCCCTAGCCAGTCCAGAGGAAGTAGCAGCATTCTTCCACTTGTGTGACTGTGTGAGAAGCAGTACTTGCCATAGCACAGTTCTCTCGCATTCAGCTCAATGTTTTGCCTCAGTTTAATCCCATAATGGGGCTCCTTTTAATCCCACGCTGGAGCTCCTCTCTGTATTCCTTGTGCCCTTCTGACATACTTTTGGCCTAGATGAATGTAGTCCTTGAGAGTGACAGCTTGCTCTGTGGCCCTGTTTAGCAGAGGCTATGCTGGAAAGGCAGTGCTGTAGGGAGGCCTCCTGAAGGTGTGTATGCTGTCCAGCTGTATGACTGTTACGGATGCTACTGCTGGAGGTACCATCCCTTCCTGGAGAGGGAGTATTCTGTTGCCTGTCTTCTAACTAGTGCAAGACAGGCACCTACTTGTTAGGTGTCTCTGTTCAACTGTTGAGCCACCCAGTTTGAGCAGCCTAGAAGTGTATCTTGACACTACCTTACACTGCCCTGAGACTGCCTTGAGGACCAGTACAGTATTTGCTTCTCATTTTAAAGGTAAACTACCTGATGACAGCTTTGCCTTAGTTTTGAAAGGCATCTGTAGCACTTATGAGATCCCTGCTTCTTGAAAGCAAATTTGGTCATGAGAGCAAATTTGGCAGTGGTGTGTGGATCACAACCCCCGGCAGATCTACCAGAATCACCTCTGCTACCTAATGAGGTGACATCTCTCATATGCAGAAATTTCTGTGTGCGTCACCGAGTTTGCTTTGTGTTGATTAGAATAATTAATTCACCAAGCACAAGGAGAGAATAGCATGATACAGTAAATTAGTGCTATAGTTGTAAGTGGCCCCCAAATTCCTAGAGGTGTCTATGGGTATAAGATTCACTCTTTGAAAGACTGACTTTCCCTGTCCAGTTCAAGTCCATTGGAGCTTTTCCTGAAAGCCAGGTCTTCACTGTTTGCTCTTCTTGGATTTCTTTTTCAGGAAGCCAAAGAGCTATCTTTAAGCAAGCAATGAGGCACTGGGAGAAGCACACTTGTGTGACATTTGTGGAGAGAACTGATGAAGAGAGTTTCATTGTGTTCACTTACAGAACATGTGGGTAAGTGGCAGGCACGTTCCCTGCAGCTATCTGTGTTGTAAATGTTCCCTTCACTCACAAATGCCTTTGTGAGTCCAGCACTGGTCAGAAGAGACTGATGGCTACACGTGGACAAAACTGCCCTAGAGATGTGTGTGGTTACTTCCAGTAAGAATTGCCAGAATGATGTAGCATTTACCCAGAAGGTGCCAGGTGCTTCTGGATTGTTTTTTCTGATACAGCACTTAAATGTATACATACACTTTTGTGGACAGGCACTCGTGCATTGTCTTCATACATCTACCCACACTACGTATGAGTGCAGTTAGTGAATGCAGCTGCTGGCCTGTCCTGCACTGTGCCAGATGCCATCCTCTGTTCCTGTTCCTCAGTCTGGTGTGCTGCATGAATCCCTGGGTTTTCTTTTCCAGATGTTGCTCATACGTGGGTCGCCGGGGAGGGGGCCCGCAGGCTATATCCATCGGAAAGAACTGCGACAAATTCGGCATTGTGGCTCATGAGCTGGGTCATGTGGTGGGTTTCTGGCATGAGCACACACGGCCTGACAGGGACCAGCATGTCACAATCATCAGAGAGAACATACAGCAAGGTAAAACAACGTACCAGGTTATTCCACGGAGCTTTTGGGTGGGTGGAAGCCTTTCTTACTGGACTTGTGGGAAACCTTAGTGGTCTGTGAGCTGGGATAGGAAGAAGAAATATTGCTAGTCCTTGCCTAGAATAGGAGTCAAAACAGCTGTGAGAACAGAGGGTTTGGATGTCCATTTGTAATTGTTAGAGTGTAGGAGTACATCCTTTTCTCTCCAGGCTTCCACAGATGGAAGGCACTTCTGCTAAAGTGTTTTTTTTTCTTCCCCTTTATGTTTGGAATCACAGGTCAGGAGTACAACTTTTTAAAGATGGAAGCTGGGGAAGTGAACTCTCTGGGAGAGACCTATGACTTCGACAGCATCATGCACTATGCTAGGAACACATTCTCCAGGTGATAATGCAAGTAATTGTGATTAGCTGTGTGGAGTATGTGGCGCCGATGATCTATCACAGAGATAGTTCTGCAGGGAAATGGGGCAGTTGCTGTGAGCAATGCTGCATTGCACAGCTTGAAAAGTATTTGAAGAGCAGGGTGAGTGAAGAGAAGTGGCATGGAGTCCTATTTTCCCTCCCCACTGGAGCCTGTTTTCTGATCAGACAAGTCTACTGGATAGGAAGGTGAAATGAATATATTCATGTCCTGAATTTGGAATGAGAGTCGCTGGATATCCAGTTTAATTTTGCTGTGCAATGTGAAAGGGTTTTTTTTCTTATAAATCCCACCGTTGCTTTTCTCTCAAGAGCTTTTTCTTCATGCCATAAAAAAGGGGGGCAGGACACTAGTAGTGACACACTTGGGAACTTTTTGTCACAGAAAATGTCGTTGTCTTTGGAGCTTTTTTTGATGTTCTTATTCCCCAGTTGTATGGAAGTGCCAGGCTGACTGTTTTGTGTTTTTGGTTCTGATGCCTCCAGTCACCTAGGGGAAAATTATGAAACTTGATGAAGTGCTGCTTGCTCTGGCAGGAGGAAGGTGGTGGCTGGGCAAGGGTGCTTTGCAGCCTTCAGAGATTTCTTTGGATCACATACCTAAAGCAAGCACATCTGCTGGACCCTTCCAGCACTTTCTAGACTTTAAATGGTTAGAATTGGTTTGCACAAAAGCAGGATTAAGTTATTACTGCCAGTTATATTGTGTAAACTTTTGAGTCTCTGTGTCCCTTGAAAACCAGGGTCCTTCAGAACACTGCTGGGCCAAAAAGGGATAAAAATGGCAAGAGTCCTTCTAAGTTTAAATTGGTGCTTAATAGGATTTTTAAAGTCTGTTTTCTTTAAGCCCTTTGTCTCTGTGACCCACCCTCACCCCAGCAGCAATCTTGGTGCAGTAATTGAACTGAGCACTAAGTGCCTCTGTGGGCTGATTGTGCTCTCCCCATAAATAGGCAGTGCTGGGAACAAGCTTTACTTTGCTAGAGCCTGTCTTGAGGTCTGCTCCCCTGAGGGAATGATGCTTACCTTAACCAATCAGTAGAGATCTGTGAGGGTATGCAGTCTCCTTCCCACCATACTGAGTTTTGCAGGTGCTGGCCAGTTGCACCACAAACAGACCAAAGCGTAGAGCCCACAAAGATAGTAAGTTTTAGCAAATTTCATTGCTAGGAACTAGGAGAGGAATGGGAGAGACGTTGGCAGGCAACAGAAAGTCCGTATAGGAGAAAATGATGGTATGAGCACCCGACCCCTGGAGAACGACTGTGTGTCTGTATAGAGGAGATGAAGGACACGGGACCGTGGCTGTGACTCCCTTTCTTGAAGCAGCTCTTACAGGGCACTTAGCACAGCCTTGTTGTTTTTAGCTTCGTAAATACTGACAATAGCAAAACATAGGGTGCTTGCCATGGTCAGATGCACTGGCAAATCCCAGGCCCTTTTAATTCTAAAATTTGCTCCCAGGACAGAAAGGGACAGTTTTTCTGAGACACGACAATTCCTGGCAGTGGAAATTGTTTCCAGTGGTGCTTTGCAAAATTTCTGTAGGAAACACTCCTCATTTTCAGTTCAGAGCAAAACACTCTTCGTGTTCATGTCTGTGGCTGATAGGAGTGCGGCACAAGAGACTGTCGTGACAGCAGGACCACCTTTTCACCAGGGGAAGTTCTGTTCCTGGCTCTGTCAGAAAGCTGCGTGTTCTGCGGTGTGTGGGCAGGCTCTTGTTTCCTGGTGCATTTCTAACAGGCATGGCACCAAATGAACTTGAATTTTGCTATCTTATTAAACAATTTCTTTACCCCTGTCAAAACTCATAAAGGGCTGCTCAGCAATAAAAGATGTTTCATTCTCTACAGAGCCCTAAGCAAGTAGTGCGTTACCTTAGTCCACTAAGCCTCTTGCTAGCAGACTTGGCAGCACAGCCTGATGTTGGAGAACGTGACCTCTGAAAAGCTCCTATTTAAATCAGGATGCAGATAGTACTACCTGCACGTCCAGGGGAGTCTTCTCAACACACAAGTCTAATCCTGCACAAGATTTAAATATATCCACCATGGGTTTTAATACGTGGAGTTATTCTGCCTCTCTTCTGCTCGTGGGGATATTAATAGAGAGTTAGGGCAGTATGTGGCTGCCTGCAGCCAAGTGCTTAACCTGACTTGAAGTCTGCTTCCTGGAGTGGTGTTTAAGCACCTGTTTCAGTTGCCCTCAGATGGGACAGTGAATGTTTAGCATTTCTTGAGTTCAGCTGATAATTTTGTAATGTTTACTCCGTGCTTTAAAAAATTCAGGATACTGCTGAAGACTTTTGAGAATATTTCTCAAAGTGTTGTTCGAAGCTAGTGGCAACGGTGGGTTGTTGTGCTTGACTGAGAGCTGCACTGGGCAGCTAATGTCTGTTTTACCTGTGCCTAGGAGAATGGGGCATCCAGCATTCCTGGGTTCTTTCACAGCCTCTGGGAGTGAGAGATGAGATAATCTTATTCAAGAATGGTTCAGGTGCTGGTGCCCCTGAGCTGCTTTGTTTAATGATGTCTGCTTGATGTTAATTTGTGTGCCAAAGCATTGGTGCTCTTAGAGACACTCGCCAACCATCCAACTTAACGTTATTAGTATTGCTAAGCAGCCGGAGTTCGGGTGGACAGCATGGAACTCATGGGATCTGTGTGGTTTAGGGCAGAAGACTCTCCTCTGTTCTCAGTTCCTTTGATTGTAAAAATGAGAGGAACTTTTCTAGCTGCCTCCTAACTTGGGGTCATGTTCAGAAATGCATTTGAAGGGGGTACAAAATGAATTTGGTGGAAAAAACAAACCCAGAAATCTTACTGCCCCAACCTAGGGTACAGCCTTCTGGAAGTAAATGTGTTTGGCAGGTAATAAGGGTAATTTGAAGCTGTGGATGGTTTGAACAATATCCTAGGTGTATGCAGCGTGCAAAAGAGCAGGGGTTGTGAGGATGCCATTGTGAAGACTGGAAGGGGAAAAAGAATCAGAAGCTTGAAGAAGTTTCCCTGTTAACCTTTCTCATTCTTCCTTGGTTGAGCCTGGAGATCCCCAGAAAGCATTTCACTGGCTGCAGAATTATGATCCTGATAAATGCTGAGGTCTATGAACTTCTGAGAAAGCTTGAAAACTTACTATAAGCAAACCAACCTGTTTTTCTGTTCGTGCTGTTTCTGGAATTGAAGGATTTCTTTTCAATACATAAATGAGTCCAGCCTGAGGCATGCAGCTGGCATGTAGAATGCCAACCTGGATTTGTCAATCAAAATTTGATGGGTTTACCTTAGAACTTGTAAGTGCTGATTTTGGGGCTGATCAGGAATTTTTCTACCACTGGAAAAAAAAAAGCCAGAGCTGATTTCCATTTTTAACACAAGGTAAATTCCTTCCACTCTATTTCTTTCTTCAGTTTGAATGTTTACAAAAGAATCTTTAAAACAAAAAGTTGCTTAATGGAATGATATTTTCTGTTCAATACTGTCTGCAGCTCTGCACAGCTGCGACCCAAAGACTTCGCTTGCAGTATTTATATAGTTAAAGCAATGCAAAAACCCCTCTCAAACTCCTTTTCAGAGGTCTTACACAGCTGAGCAATCCAGTGAACAGAATTGCCTGTGTACTTAATGCGTAACCCATGCTTGAAGACTCTTCTGTCAAGACTAGGCAGCTCTAAAATAGCCTTGATTTCCCGTTGGAGTCTGCAGACCGTTGTATCCTGTCCTTCAGAAAGTGAAGTCTGTTTCACCGAGCTGATGCTGAAGTTCCAACCTCACCGCTGGCCTTAGCACTTCTAAGCCTGTTAGGCATTCAGGGATGCAGTGAAATGATTCCTGTGGCCTGGCTGTGTGAGCTTGGACTTTACCAACCTAGAGTTCAGGTTGGCAAAGTTCTCCACTCCGTTAGGCCCTGCAGCCCTAATGCTACCTCAGGGTCTCTTGCATGTGAGCTGTTGCATGGACTTCACATTTTGATTGTAGTGAGGTCCGAGCTTAAATCCTTCAGAGAGCAGAAGTGCAGTAGAGAGCTCCTGAGTATGAAGTATCACAAGGAAGAAATACTAGTGAGGAAAAAGAAGCAAGTGGAATAATTAGCTTGGAAACTCATGCAGAACAGAGGTAGAACAGGTCCTCTTTTTCTCTTTTCTGTGGCAACCACAGCCACTGCCAGTCTATGGCCTTCTGCTTCTGAACAAGTTCCCCTTCCCTCTGGCCCTTTGGTTTGAGTGTCTGATCTGTGCTCCTGCTAAGCCAGATGTGCCATGAATCTTCTGCAAGAATATTTCATTGCCTTTTCTGATTTATGGCAAGGAATGTGGCTACACTCAAAGGCAACAGCAATCTTGATATGTGAAAAGAGGAATTTACTGGCTTGGCAGACTTGCCTGTGCATTTGGAAGCTCTGTTAGAGTGAGAAGGCCACCTCAAGACACGGAGTTATCACCATCTGCATTACTCCTGCTTGTTAACATGGGATATACAGTCTAGGGGCTGGCATGGGAGGCCTGCCGGGTTGTCTGTCAGTGCATTTCCCTACTTCACTGTTCTTTGTCTCTGTTTTTCCATTTAGAGGGATTTTCCTTGACACCATTCTTCCCCGTCGTGATGATAATGGGGTCCGGCCAACTATCGGTCAGCGTATTCGTCTGAGTCAGGGAGACATCGCTCAGGCAAGGAAATTATACAAGTGCCCAGGTAAATATGTCTTGTGGAGATGGCTTCAGCCTTATTGTAGACATGTGGCTTGATCTGCAAGGCATTAGAGTTAAGAGCAGCTTAACGACCCCTTGATGCAAGAGACTCAGGGAAGGCAGACCATCAAATGCTTGAGGCTGGAGCTGTGGGAGAACTGAACTTGTCTAGCACATCATTTGTTAGTGCTTTGCCAGTATTCCTGTCTGGTTTAGGGCTTCGGGATGGCACAGTGTAGGCTCTGGTCGCAGAAAACAAAACCATGGTGTACAAACCCATGTACCGAGTGGGGACTGGGAGATTGCAGAGTGGCAAAGGTTGTCCGATAGAGTGGTCTCTACACATCAATCATCACACTTTGGTAATTTATAGAATGGTTCCAGAGGTAAGCCTTAAGGAAGCTGTAAGCATGTCCCTGTGATTATGATGTGTTGCTCTGGGGTTTGGGAAATAACGTGGAAGAAAGCTAAACGATGCTGATTTGTGAAGCAGCTGAGTGCTGGAAGCTGGAGCTTTGGGCTGTTCAGTGAAGGCTGTATCCCCCTTTCTACTGCCAAATTGCTGACAGCCTGAAAACAGCTTTGATAACCTGTCTACACATGTGTGTCGTACTAAAGACCAAGTCTGGGTCCAGCCTCATGTGGGGTCTGAAAAGATGGTAAAAAGGGCATTGGGATTACAAACATGGTTGGGACACTAAATTTACCCACTCAGATGATATGATCCTTTTAAACTGCTTTGTTCGGAGTTCAGGGCCTCGTGTGGTAGGAACAGAATACCTAGCAGAATCACAACCCTGGACTTCAGGAGGGCCAACTTTGGCCGTTTCAAGCAATTGCTAGGGGAAATCCCATGGGACAGGGTGCTGGCAGGTAAAAGGGCCCAAGAGAGCTGGCTAACATTCAAAGACCACTTCTTTGAAGCACAACACAAGTGCTTCCCGACAGGAAAGAAGTCAAGGAAGGGAGCCAGAAGACCTGTGTGGTTAAACGGGGAGTAAATTGAAGAGGAAGAAGAAAGTCTATAGGTCATGGAAGGAGGGGGTGGCCACTTGGGGTGATTATAAGGTTCTGGTGAGAGAATGTAGAGATGCAACTAGGAAAGCCAAGGCCTCCTTGAAATGAAACCTTGTAGGAGAGGTCAAGGGTAACAAAAAGGGCTTCTTCAAATACACTGCAGGTAAAACTAAACCTAGAGG
>VZRI01003783.1:69499-185845 GCA_013397515.1 Upupa epops
TGGTTAGCAAATCGAGAGAGGTTCTTCTCCCCCTCTACTCTGTACTGGTGACACTGCATCTTGAGTATTGTGTCCAGTTCTGGGCTCCTCAGTACAAGGAGGACACAGAGCTGCTGCAGGGTGTCCAGCGTAGAGCAATGAAGATGATGAAGGAAGTAGACCACCTTCCTTATGAGGAAAGGCTGAGGGAGCTGGGTCTCTTTAGCTTGGAGAAGAGGAGGCTGAGGGGGTGACCTCATTAATGCCTATAAAAAAAGTGAGGGGCGGGCATCACAAGGATGGAGCCAGACTCTTCTGAAGTCATCTAGTGATAGGACAGGAGGCAGTGGGTGCCAGCTGGAACATAGGAGGTTCCATATAAATATCAGAAGGAACTTCTTCATCTTGTTCAAATGGAGCATTGGAACAGGCTGCCCAGGGGGGTTGTGGAGTCTCCTTCTCTGGAGATGTTCAAGACCCGCCTGGATGTATTCCTGTGCGACTTGGTCTAGGTGATCCTGCTGTGGCAGGGGGATTGGACTAGATGATCTTTCGAGGTCCCTTCCGATCCCTAATGATTCTGTGATTCTAGTAGTTGAGAACAGTTTTGGCATTCCGGACAGGAATCATTTTGCTGCATCCCCTGCTGAGCTGTGCCTTGAAATGTGTGAAACTTCTTCCCAGGAGTGAGCGGCTTCACCTTCCAGAGCAAATCTGCTGAGCTGTTCATTTGGGCAAAGCCCCTTTACTGTGTTTCTCTAGACTGCTCTGTCAAGCTGTGGATCAGGGAAAATAAGAATTTTAGGTCTAAGTGTCTGTTTCTCCCAATTTTGAGGATCATAAACTTTTTGAATGGGACCAGTTTTTTTTTACCTCCAGCTTCTGCTCCCATCCATAAATGTAATCCTGGCTGTAAAATTAGTGACTGTGTGTGATAGCATCAGGCACGGGAACATCCCCTGGCATTTCCATGAGAAAGGGCGTCAGATGTTAGCCCCTGTTGGATCTTTCAATGGACTGCTGCTTAACAAGGGATTTTTGGGAGCTGCCTTGCCATCACTGAGGAAACCAAGTTGCAGCTCAAGGGCAGCTGTATAGCATCAGTAGGTTATGAAATTGGAAAAACAACTGGCAAGCAGGCAAACCAAGATCCCTGCTCCTCACAATAGCTATTTGTATTTGTCTAGTGAGCACTCTGAAGGAAATGAGAGCTGTTGACATTTGTGATGATCCTCCCACCTAGCCAGTCAGCTGCTCTGCAGATGTAGATGGTCATTCCTTGTTCCAGCTCAGTCCTTCTGGCTCAGAGAGCAGGAACTACAGTAGTCACAGCTTTTCCAGATGTTGGAAGCTGTGGTTTCCTAAAGGAGTTTATACACGTGCATTTTACTTGCTTTCCAAAAGTCACTCTGGGATCTAAATTTCATCAACTGCAGCAAGCCACAAAAATAGGGAAGGTAGGAAACAGAGTGAGCTGTAGTGCTTGAGTTTTGTCCTGTTCAGCATGACATCAGGATAGACTGCTGAACAGCCAAAGCATGAGGGCAGCAGGGCTTGCCCTGCTTTTGTTTGGATGCTTTAACCCCCCAAAAAGGCACTTAACAATGTTAACTAACGAGAGCTTCATTGAGCAGCTTGTGATGAAAGGTAAATAGATTTGCAGTCTTGGAGTTGCAAGTCGTGGGGTTAATATTTTACATTTGGTTAGTGGATGAGCTATTCCTCGGTAAGGTTTCAGCCTGAAAGTGCTGGCCTGTTGGAAGGAAGATGAGGGAAGAAGGATGCCTCATTAAAAGCTGTTCGCTCTGTGTTCTTGTGATCATCTTCTGTCCTGGGAATTCTGACACGTTTCATACCACCTCTTTGACAGAGTCTCAGGTGGTCAGTAACCTTCGGCCAGTACTATGAATGAACATTCTTAGAGTACCAGCCACCAATCTACACACAGCAACCGTGAGCAAACATTTTGGTAGACCTTGCTACCTTGCTAAGAGTCGTTCCTTGTTGCTGCTTTTCCCCCTCCCTCTCTTGCAGCTTGTGGAGAGACCTTACAGGACTCAACAGGGAATTTCTCAGCCCCTGGCTTTCCAAATGGCTACCCCTCCTATTCCCACTGTGTCTGGAGGATCTCGGTGACCCCAGGAGAGAAGGTATGTCCCACACCAGCACGAAGTGTACTCTGCACTTCTCTTGTGAGTGGTTTTGCCTGTGTTAGCAGCTGCCAAAAGATCTCTGCACACCTGGAGTGCGGGGTTGGAATCCAAAAAGGCTCCTAATCACCATTTCTGTCCTCCCAGAAATGAGATCAAGAATTCCTGGTCCTGAGGAGGTAAAAGGTAATGCTGAAGCAGAGCCTCCTCACAGGTCTCACTGCATATTGATTTCTGATCCCTCCTTTCAATTCGAGGCTGAAACCTGCACAGACATTTCCTGCCACCCACTAGGTCTGACCGATCTCACCTTTCAAAGCCAGGTGCCAGTCAGATGAGTTAGATAAAGTGTGCCAGCAAGCTGGCGTTCCTGAAAGAAGCCAAGTTGCTGTGAGTGACCTCAGTGGCCTGCCCCTGTCATGTAGGCATAATGTCCCTGTCAGAGGACTCTTGCTCCCTGCCTTGAAATGCTGAGCCCTGCTGTGCATCAATCACCCACCCTGTCCACTTTCTTCCCAGCTCCTTTTGTTTTATTGATCTTCCTGTGGAAATGAAATCCTTCCTTAATCCGCTAACGCCGGCACGTCAGGCCTTTCATGCCGAACTAGGCTGCAAGAATGTGCAGACGCCTTGGGAGCTTCTCAGCAGAGTGGCTTTGCTGAGGACCACCCTTGAGACACACTTCAGACTCAAACTTGATCAAAGAAGAGCAGAGCTTATTCACGTTGCAGTATCCGCCTTGCTCTGGGACCTGGTGCTGTCACCTCCAAGAGCAGTGCCATGCGCTGAGCTCCCACCGTTAGCTGCGGGGAGATCTTCAGCAGAGGCAGAGCTGCTAAGAATTGCCCAAGCTTTGGAAATACAGCACTGGGAAATGTGCTGTGTAAATCTTACTGTAAATTCTTTCTTTGTCTCTTCAACCTCTTCAGAAGAGTTGGATGGGACCCAGCATCTAAATGTTGAACTGCTAATGTTAAAAAAGCAGAACACGTGAAGTTCAGATAAAATGCTTGAGCTTATCTGCTTAATCAGATGCAGAAAGTGGTACAAAATAACATCATGGCACTGAGGCATTAGCTTGGAACAGATCTGAGGCTTGTAGTGCTGTCTGCTGCCGTGTGCTTCCATGGTTTCATCAAAATACCTGTAGAAACCTTATATTTTTTAGGAAAGTTGAAAAAAACATCCTATATCAAACTGTTTTTTCCTGGAAGTGAAGAACATAACCAGCTTGATCTTTTCTTTAAAGTAGCTCCCCTCCCAAAGACAGGTGTCTACCCTCTCCTTTCAGATTATGTTAAATTTCACATCAATGGACCTGTTTAAAAGTCGCCTTTGCTGGTACGATTATGTGGAGGTGCGCGATGGCTACTGGAGGAAGGCTCCCTTACTGGGTGAGTGGCTGCTTCGTTTTAATTGCATTTCATATGTTCTTGAGGCTTAGTGGGGGTGTCTGGGGAGGAAACCATCTTTTACCTGAAAGGAACCTCCATCCAGCCAGTGCACCGGCCATCCATTAGTGTCTCCATCTAGAGCTGTTGGTTTGCTGTCTTCACACCAAATGACCCGTGCTTCACGTTGGTAACAGAGAATTAATTCCTTCGTTTCCAGCTTAAGAAGTGAGGCAGAGATGAGTGAGTGAGCCAGGGGCATGGCTACAACTGAAGATGTTTTCTCTGGAGCTTTATTTACTGTGTTTTTCCTAAGGCCAGGGTGGAACTATCAAGCAGTTTGAATGAAGCAGCCACACAGCTCCTGGCCCAAGCACCTGTTTCCTCAAGTACATATGTTTACAAATATGCACTAGTCTATACTTTGAGCCTCTGTACTTGTAGCCAGGAATTGTTAGATCGTATCTAGAATGTCAAACCGCAAAGGCTTCCAGTGTTCCCCGTGCTCCTGACTTCTAATTCTTCTTGACTAATTGCAAGACTTCTGTCACCCTGAGTGGGCAGTCAGAGTCCAGCTTCACTCCATCCCGTGTCCTTGTTGTGCCAGCATGTAAATCTGCACTGCAAACAACCTCTTCTGCCTCAAAGGAAAGAAACAGTGGGGTTGTGTAGCATCACCAGCTAGGCTACTAGAGGACTACGCTACTTAGTGTGGGGTTACTAGACTTAGTGGAGTCTGAGTGTTCTCCTTGGCCCACTGGACATACCAGCCCTGCTACCAGGTGAGGTGCTGAGACTGAGGCCGTGCTGCTTTCCTGCAGGGCTGCCTTGGGTCTGCCTTGCAGCAGAGTTGGCAGGTGGTTGTGCTTGTTCTGCCAACCCCTGCCTGTTTTGTTTTTTCTGCTTCACATGGTATCAGGTAACACTACTCCGCTTAGCTCCTTGCTCTCTGTTTCTTCTGCTGGGTAACTGAAAGGTATTTCAGAAGCCAAGTACCACCTAGTGCAGGTGGACTTGCAAGTGTTTCCATCTGGAAGGAGATGCTGCCTGAGTGGCCGTGGCTTCTTGAAGCAGCTGAGGCCATGAAATTAGCTCATGAGAGGCAGACAGACGGTGGTTCAGCAGGGGGTGGGGAGGGGATTACTGTGAATTGTGAAAGCATGGGCTTTTTGCAGAGAGAAAAAATACACGTGCACCACATATTTTCCCAGGGAAGTGTGTGAAAACCCAGCCCTTAAATGGTGTATAACTTTTTATGAATGGGCCCTTTATCACACCCAGAGGAGTTCACTTGGTCTTGTTCTTCATCTGTGTTTCCTTGCCTTGATGCCCTTATTAAACTCCCAGTCTAAATCCAGGAGGCAGTTGCTCAGTGACCCTGAGGAAACTGCTCTGCAGCACTGATACTGTTTGGCAGCATTTCCTTTGAGAATGATGATGCTGTGGGCATGCTGTAAGGGCTGTCACACTGTCCCAACAGTCCTGGGCTGTGTGGTGGGGGCACAGGGACTCAGATGCGGTAGCTGAGTAAAGCTTGTGTCTGAGATGGTATTTGGGTGGGTGACTTCACAAGAGAAAATAAGTTGGCAATGAAACTGCTACTGGAGAGGAAGTTTGCAACTCCCATAATGGTTTGCACTGACTGCCCTGTCACACAAGCATAGCTTTTGCATTCCTGAAAATCATCACCTGATGAGGCTGCCAAGAGGGGCAGGTGAGGCATGCAGAGCCAAAAAGTGTCAGTAGCTGGCTGTGGGCAGTTGCCTAAGCAGGAGCCCTATGGCTTTTAGTGCACAGGAGTCATGCCAGCTCTGCTCCCCTTACCTAGGAACAGCAACAGCCCTCTGCGTGACAACCAACAAGCCTTGAGCTGCCTCCTTATTCAGTGTAGGGAGCCACCAATGCAGCCTGCTAATGGGAGCTAAGGTACTGTCTTACAGGCAAGGCATTAACCAGAATTTACTCAGTGAAGGTGGTTCAGAGAAACCTTTGCCTGGCTCTGCAAGGTCCCTATGGCTGCTGTCCTGGCTGAATTCAACCTGAGGCACTGCTCTCTGCCTCTGTCACATTCTTACTGGGGATTGAGTTGGACAGGGTACCAAGGCCATGTTGAATTCAGGATACAGCCCAGCCTGGTGTCAGATGAAATGAGAAGCAGTATTTGTGATGATCACTCCCAGTGCATACTTGGAGCTTGCTCTGGTGTTTTGGGGAATTTCTGCCTGGAACAGAGAGAGTGGCACCGAATAAGGGTTGGGGGGGTTGGTTGCAGTTGTTCTGTTTCAGGGTTCACCCTTAACAACAGGAGTATTTACCAGTGATGGTGCACATCAGAGAGCTTAAAACTGAGTGAACCCTGGACAAAAAAGCTCTTGGTCTTTTTCTCTTGAAGGAGATAGAATTATTGCAGGAGACTAACTGGGAAGAGGTGAGAGCAGAAGAACAGGGTAAGAGATGTTTTTTCATCAGTTTGATTTGGACAATTTGCTCTTGAGTGCAGAGTGCTGGAAGATTTTCTGCAGCCTAGCAGGTGGAAAGGACATTTCTTAATGTCACACCTCTAGGACAGGAGATGGTTCCCCATTGTTAGCATCTCGTTTGCCCAATCATATTATCAAATTAAAGACCTCTTTTGAATTGAGAGCAATTGAAAAAACCTCAATTCAAAATTTCAAATTGAAACCTCAGAGCAATTGAGGCTACGTCTGTGACTACTGCATTCTGCTCCCAGCTGAAAAAACCCTTTATTAATTTAATAATTGAAGAGACTATGAATTAATGGATAATGGGGAAAGAAATGCATTCAAAAGCACAGGTATTGGGAGTGAAAGGGTGTTTTACACAAGCACAGCTCCTTTAAACACAGACTCTTTGCTTCCTGGAGCTGTAAGTGCCTGCTACACCATACTGCCCATTAACCAGATCTTGATTCTCTTTTTTTCTGCCTTCTAGGTAGATTTTGTGGTGACAAGATCCCTGAACCAGTAATCTCCACGGACAGCAGGCTGTGGATCGAGTTCCGGAGCAGCAGTAACATCTTGGGCAAAGGCTTCTTTGTGGTCTATGAAGGTACACTGCTTAGCTTGATGTCATCTGTTTCAGTGCATGGAGCAACCAGAACAATGCATGAGTTTAGAGGATCAGGAGGAGTTCTGTTTCTGTCCTACTCTTCTTTTTATGGGAATGGGTAGATTTTGTGAGCTGTTTTGGTAGACCAAGGCATGAATCTTCCTACCATCATCACATTTTTGAGGGGATAATAAAATGGCAGCACAACATTAATTCCAACTCATAGGTCAGGTTCTGTTTGCCTAATCAGACCCTGCAAACATCAGTGCTGAGTATAGCAGGAGTTCCTTCCAGTAATTTGACAGGCAGAATTGTGTTTCGGACCTTATATTTTGCATCCCTTAATGCAGCTATTTTGGTGGGGATTTTTGCTCAAAGGCAAAGATTGACCTTTGGTTTCTCCCTTGCACAGTTTACTTACAGAAGGTTAGAAATTAGCCTGTCAGGTCTTCTGCAGATTAGGTACTTTGGAAACCTGCATGGCAATGGGACGCTGAAACTACCTCAGAGGAGGAGCAGTGCTAACAAAGGCATTAGCAGATCAGTGATGTGCCATCTCCATATATGCTTATGTATTTACAGTAATTACCCTAAAAGGTATTAAAAGCCTTCATTGTTCTCTGGGCAACAGACATTTTCTTACAAGTACCAGTGTTGCCAACCTTGCTGAGGTTGACTGTGTTGGTACTGACCATTGTGTCATCTCTTTTCTACAGCCACAGCAAAAAGCATGACACTAAGTCCAGTGCCCAAGTGTCCAATGTCCTCATGAATAATGATTCTGACAGAGGAAGTGAGGAAAGCACTGGCCTGTTGGGGTAGTGCAAATAAAGCATATGAGGATTTCACAACAGTATGGGGCTAACAGATCTATTTCACAGGAGAAATATCTGATTTCTGAAGGATTATTTGCCCGAGGGACAGAGGTAGCTTGCCTGATTTTTCTCTTTTACATCCCTCCTGAGAAGCAGCTGTTGCCTGGACCATGTGGTTTGTAGCACCCCTTTTATGGGGGTTCATTGGAACTAGAAGAGAACAAGCTAGTGTGTCTCCAATAGAACAGTTTCTTTTGCCCAATGGTTTGGGTGGGCTAGTCAGCTTGCTTCTTAACAAAGTTATTCCCCAGTGATATTTGCTCCAATTAAAAAAAAAAGCCATCAAAGAGGTGAGGTGTATGTTTTTGGTAAGCAACTTCTCAGTCCTGTCATGTGTTAATATACTAAGGTGGTATTAAAGTTAAAAAAATGTAATTTACATTTAGCTACATGCCAGAATCCTTTTAAAAAACTTCCTTTTCTATTGATAATAACCTGCATTTTCTGTTGATTAATAAATGACCCCTACAGGCTCAAGTAAATATAAACAGTAGTTGCTTGACATAAGTGTTAAGGAGAGCAAATGGAAATGTGTATTTAGTGGTCAAACTTAGCATCCCTCCAAATGTTTGCACTTTCTTTCCTCTTCAGTACTCTGGCTTTTTATGTAACCCTTTCTGCAAGTAGCTTCCCGCTGGAGAGGTACGAACTGTCTGGCTAAGCCTGAGAGCAGCAGACACTACCTCTGGTGAAAGCCAGCTTGTACTACAGAAACAGTGTTGGCCTATTGCATAGTTGTTTTCTTGGCTTGTGCTCCTCTTCGGAGAGCAGCAGGTAGTGAGATTATCAGCATCTCTTTTGATAACCAATGTGCTGAAGTGAGAGAGCTTCCAAGACTCTTCCTTAATCCTTGTTCTGCTCCAGTGCAAGCTCTGGTAATGGCTTGGTTTTCCTCTGTTACCAGGTAGCTTGTTCTGTGACTTCTGTGTAGTCTAGGCAATAAGGGTAATTATTATTTCCAGGAGGGACATAAAAAACCTGTAAGGGTTTAATTTTCTATCATTTTTCTTCCCAAAACTCTGTGCTGTGGTTAGTTTCAATTTTTCTTTTGAACCCTTCTCCCTCATATACTAAAAAGCCAAAGTGGGTGCTAGCAGTGCTTCTTGCTCCTCTGCTGTAGTAAGAGAGGTGCAGATAAACCCTTGTGCATCTGAACTTTGCTGAGCACTGGGTGAGGATTGCTTTTTGGATTTGGTTTCCTCCAGTTCTTGGCCTTAAAGTTTTCAGTAGGTGGGAGGAAGGAGGCAGAAAATGTAGCCACCTAATAGGAGAATTACTTGATAATAAATTAAAACAGTTAATGTAGTGTCCTCATAGTTCAGTCATATTGATCCTTTTCTTTCATGGTATTCCAGATGGGGAGACAGTGGTGGTTTTGCCTCACAGCACTGGCAGCCCTGAATTTGTCATTGTTACTTCTTTCTTAGGCTCTATCAGCAGATGCTCTTTCCATCTTGCTGTAAGTCTCTTCCAGTTTACTTGTTGCTGAATTGGATTTCATTGGGAACTGCCTTAGTGGATAGAAAAAATAGTGTTTGCTGGATGACAGCTTATGGCTGGTAAAAAAAGCCACTTCTCTGCTCAGGTAGTCATCTTTCTGTTGGATGGGAGAGACAGTTCTCTAAAGAGTCTCTCCGAGCTTCTCTAGCACCACTTGTAACTCTTGACTGTATGAATTCAAACTGTGCTCTGCAGCGGAGTTTTGGGTGCAACTACTTGGCGGTGCCTTAACATTGATTCTCTTAGAGAGAACCTGATGCTGCACTGGTGAAACAGTGCTTTTAATTAGGTCAGAGTTAAACACTGGCAGCTAACAAGGTGAAATCAAGACCAAGTTACCCAACAGGAGCAGTTTCCAAGATACTACAGGAAGACCCAGATCTAAGTTGGTAATGCACTGTGTAGTGGGGGAACCTCATGGCTGAAGATGGGTGATGCCTGTAGGTGTCATTGTAGTGCCATCTCTCTTCCACTGCACTTTGTTTCCTTGACTTCAAACACAGGCAAAACATTTGTATGTGTTCTGTAGCCACGTTTCTTGCACCATGAAGAAGTAGCACAGGATTTAGCCTGTGATCCTACTTTTATTTGTTACACAGGCTTGCAGACAATTACACTGCCCTGCTTTATCTTGAGGTCTTTGATAGTTTTGTATTAAACTAGGTTTTAATTACATTTTCTGTTCTCTGTCTCTAAAATAACTTGTTCTAGTGTTTAACACAAAACAATTCTTCACGCACAGCAGTCAGCCCGACGGTCTCCCGGTGAACAGCTTAACTCATGCTGGTTAATATTGCCATCGCGTGGCTGGATTAGATTTGCAACTAGTTTCTATTCAAGAATTTTTTGCTGACTTTCCTTGCTGCTGGTATCAGGTTTTCAGAAGTTACAGAGATGAAGCACATAAATCCACACAAATCGTGTGTCCCAGTGACTTCACCCTCTAAAGAGGCTGGTACAGCAAGAGAGAGACACTGTCAATAAGACAAAGCGATATGTTTGTTAAAACCTCCATGTGTGTTGCCTTTGGGTAGCAAGCAGTGTTGATACAGATTTGAACGAGGAAGAAGGCTGTGTACAGAGCAGGCTTTCCCTGAGGAAAAACATGCAATCTCTGAGTTTGTCTGTTTGTTTTTGTGAAGCTATTTGTGGTGGAGAAATTCACAAAGATGCTGGCCAGATCCAATCTCCCAATTACCCAGATGACTACAGACCTTCCAAAGAATGCATCTGGAAGATCACAGTTTCTGAGGGCTATCATATAGGAATCACGTTCCAAGCCTTTGAGGTGAGAAATGTCATGGTATATTATAGTATATAAATAATATAAATATAATATAAAAAGAATATTTAGAGTATTTCAGAACACTTCTTCTTACCAGAAGTTTGCTCATAGAAATCTCTGCAGTAAATTTTTAATAAGATGAGTTTTCAAAAACTGTTCCTCTAGACAGAAAGCATAAAAAGGGGCAAAGAGTTGTTGAAAATATTAAATGGGGACTCATGAGTCCTTAAATTTTCACTCTGCTCAAATGAAATAGAACGGGCAATATCCAGGCAAAAATCTACTGGTGATGTCAGTGGCACTTGGCAGGATGCTTGTGACTCTCCAAAGAAGCATCAAGTTCCCACATGGCAGCCAGGCTTTGAAGAGTTCAGGGAAGGTTTTCTCCTGCTGGTTAAAGTTGTATTACAGTTTTAGCTAGGTGCCCAGTGATCTGACTGCTGATGCAGAAATCACAGACAAGAGTGGACTGGACCTGTGTTAGTGCATAAATTCCATAGAATCACAGGATGTTAGGGTTTGGAAGGGACTTCAAAAGATCATCTAGTCTAATCACTCTGCCAGACCAGGATCATCTAGACCAAGTCACACAGGAACATGTCCAGGTGGGTTTTAAACATCTCCACAGAACAAGACTCCACAACCTCCCTGGGCAGCCAGTTCCAGTGCTCTGTCACTCTCACTGTGAAGAAGTTTCTTCTTGCGTTTATGTGGAACCTCCTGTATCCCAGCTTACACCCATTGCCCCATCTCCTGTCATCATATGACAGTGAGAAGAGCCTAGCTCCTTCTTCTTGACACCCGCCCTTTACATATTTGTAAACATTAATGAAGTCACCCCTCAGTCTCCTTACTTCCAGGCTAAGAAGAGCCAACTCCTACAGCCTATCCTTATAAGGGAAAGCTCCACTCCCTTAATCATCTTTGTTGCTCTGTGCTGGTCTCTCTCAAGCAGTCCCTTGTCATTCTTGAACTGAGGGGCCCAGAACTGGACAAAATACTCCAGATACGGTCTTGCCAGGGCAGAGTAGAGGGGAAGGAAACCCTCTCTTGATCTGCTAACCAAACCCCTTCTGATCCACCCCAGAATGCTGTTGGCCTTGGCTACAAGAGCACATTGCTGGCTCATAGTCATCCTGCTGTCCACTAGGACCCCCAGGTCCCTTTCTCCTACACTGCTGTCCAGCAGCTCAGTCCCCAAGCTATACTGGTGCCCGGGGTTGTTCTTGCCCAGATGCCAGACTCTACACTGCCCTTGTTCTATTTCATAAAAACTCTCCCTGCCCAACTCTCCATCCTGTCTAGGTCCCACTGAATGCCAGCACAGCCCTCTCCTCCCAGCTTTGTGTCATCAGCAAACTTCCTGACTGTGTATTCTAATCCCTCACCCAGGTCATCGATGAATAGATTGAATAAGACTGGTCCCAGTACCAACCTCTGGGGGACTCCACTAGATACAGGCCCTGCCCCACAAATTCCATCAATCCCATAGGCTCCTGTGGTGCATGTACACTTACCACACTTGTAGAAAGGTCTGACTCCACTACCTCCTCACTGTGACCCCACAGCTATTCCTTAACCTTAGGCTGTAGTTGTTTTACTCTGTTTCTTATAACTTCTCACGCAAAAGCAGCTTGCAGGCCGTCAGGGACTATGGTGATAGAACTGAGATGGCTGAGAATGCTGGTTCAGCTGCAGGACAGTTCAACAGGAGTACCATTGTGAGGGAAGTACCTAGTTGTGACCAGTTGTTTGGGATGCTCCTTTGGAAGCTGATCTCTGGCCAGTCTGACTGGGTATCCAGCCTGACTCAAGAGCACTCATACTAGTGAGCTACAGGCACCCCATTTTCCCATTGCAGATTGAATGGCATGACGCATGTTCTTATGACTACTTGGAGATCCGAGATGGCCTTACTGAATACAGCCCACTGATTGGCCACTTCTGTGGCTACGAGAAACCGGAAGATATAAAATCCAGTTCAAATAAAGTATGGATGAAGTTTGCATCCGATGCAACCATCAATAAAGCAGGCTTTGCAGCAAATTTCTTTAAAGGTATGTGATCTAGTACTTCTCAAAGGCAAAGCTGGGGGCAATTCATCCCTCAACCTACCGGCATCCCAAAGTTACCGTTGCATTTGTTTATAGTTAATATCAAGTTTATATACAGATTGTTTTAAGAGTGCAGAGGGTTTTGCTCACAGAATGTTAGGGGTTGGAAGGGACCTTGAAAAATCATCTAGTCTAGGAAAAATTGTTGATACTGAGGCATAAGCTGCACCACCCCTGATTAAGACATGAAAAAAAGCCTGCTGGGATGCTGTCAGCACAGGCACACCCCCCTTGTATTGCACAGCTGGACAGGGCATGACCTCCATTGATCCATGCCAGGGGACAGACATTTTTAATGAAGGTACTAACACTGCAAAGAGTGTTAAAAATTGCTCTCTGCTTAGGTTATATTAAAAAAAACCCAACAGACCCCTGGAGAGAGAGAGAAATTTGAATGCTACTGGAATCCCAGATTAAAAATTTGAACGCTTTAGTTACTGAATGTGTTCCTACACTGAGATCCGCTTCAGGAAGATGTCCATGAGACTAAGTTTGTCTTAAGAGCTGGGGCCCAGCATAATGGTGACTTTGACAGAGGCAAGAGCCTATCTGTTCAACAACTTGGGAAAATATCTGTGGAGCTGTTGAGACATTGGCAGTCATATTTCTCTTGGGTTCAGTAACACTGGTACAGAAATAATATCCGCAATGCCAATATTTGAATTGCACAAGTCCTTTATTTATTTCTGGTTTAATTTTTGTCTTGTGTTAAGGGTGTCATGGTCCATTTGGATCTCAGACTTAGCGGACAATGTACGTGGTGAATTGAAGTTTATTCCATGAGCTTATGAGGAAATACAGCAAACATGCCAGGGCTCAATCCCCTGTTTGTCACATAATTCACTTATTCACCACTCGAGTCATAAGGTTTTATAATTTATAAACCCTAATCCTTAATCTGTGTACTTGTGCACAGAAAAGTTAGTTAAGTAAAGTTTCATTCTCAGAGTATGCTGTCCTGTAAATTTGGGAGAGTCTAATGGACTGACTGTGAAAAAAGGGTCATCACAAGGTCACAGGCAAATACTGTGGTATTTAATTCCAGTCCTCCAACAACTCTCACAGTGCCTAGACTTCCTTGCGTAAATTTCTCAGGTTCCATACAGACCGAGAGTTCTTCCTAAACACATGTAGGCCTTTTTCAGGAGGCGATGGTGCAGGCTGTGATGTGTTCTAGGTATTAGCACTGCTTAAAGTTGTCTTGACCTGCGACAGGTTGTTCTTTGAATCTGAAGTTCTCCTGTAAGTTTGTAGGGGAAGGAAGTTACACACCTGAACCTGGGATGATTTTCTTGTGATGCAGATAGCCAGATAGCAAGTGTGTGTATTCCATTTTAATTTCATTACTTCAGATTCCAGGTTAGCAAGATTTCATGTGTCAGTGAAAAGGAAGAACATGTTCTCCCAGCATCTTTGCTGCACCCCATTAAGTAGTTCGTGGCCTTCCACAGCTCCATTACTATGGGCACTGTAACAGGTTCTTGGTAGCTCAGTTCACTCAAGAGCATGAGAAGTCTAAAAAAAACCAACCTAAAACTAAAACAAAGACCCAAAAAGAAACAAGGGCAAGTAAAATAAACTGCAGTGAAGTCTCTACAGAACACCATGGTGTTTTGCTCCATCTAGAAAACACACTCTTACTTAACAGCCCCTTAACAGCACTTTTAGGTTTTGGTGGTAGGACTTCTTGAGCGCAGTGCCTACTACGTGAGTTGGCTTGGCAGCCAGTGCTCTGGGCCTTCTGCACAAAAGTGTTGCCTGAGGTGGTTGGGAAAACGGTACATGTTCTGGTTTTCTCCTGACAGAGACGGATGAATGTTCCCTGCCGGATAATGGTGGATGTGAGCAGCACTGTGAGAACACACTAGGCAGCTACAAGTGCACCTGTGAGCCTGGCTATGAACTGACAGCTGACAAAAAGAGCTGTGAGGGTGAGTAACCTACAGTCTGACCCAGCTGTCTGTAGGATGGATGCTACAGTTAATAATGAAACAGAACAAGCTTGGTGATGATTTTCCTTGCTACTATATCCTGTTTTTTTCTGTTTATATTTCTTCTTGTCAAAATGTTCCATTGAAAATCAAGTTTTAGTTGAAAAACGAAAAATACGTTGTATGTCTTTAAAAACAGTCATCCTTCCTGGCCAGGGATTGCTGTTCAGACCAGATTTCCCATGATCAGTGTAAGGGAGGCATTACAGCCTGACAGTTGAGTAGCCCAAAACTATTTCAATCCAAGGTTTCAGGTTATTTTAGAGACATTTCCTTTGTAGAACAAACCAGCAATATTTTGCCAGTCTGCAAAACAGATGTTCTCCCTACTGAAGAGTCAGTTCCTTTCTTCTGTTATTGTAGTGGGGGGGAACCTCCAAGTCTTGTTTCTTTCAACTATCTACAGTTAATCTTTTGCAACTAGTGTTTGCTCCCACCAGCAGCCGAGCTGTCAATGTGGTGTTCTCGTGTCAAAGCTCTGCCTTTCAGCTGAGACATGTAGAGAGCTGCTCACACTGAGTGGGGCTCTCTTAAGTCACCTAGTTTGCCCTGATTCCTGTTTGTGTCAAACTATTAGAGGAGAGCTGCTATCGACTTGGTCAGGGTTCTGTGAAGTGCATGGAAATAGCTTTTGGAAGCTTTACTTTATTCTTTTGCATAGTTATGAGCAAGCCAGTTGTATAACTTGGCATTCTTTGAACTTCACTCTTAACCTCCTATTTTAAACTTCATTTCAGGAGGGTAGACTTTGAAACTGTGGTGCTGCACATTAGAGTACATAGCTTTTGTTTATCCAGACACGCTTGCTTCTCTGTTTCTGTTGAGGCTGCTTTGTTGTGTTAGTTCTCTTCATGCAAAATGATGCTGGGAACAAGATGCAGAAAGCTTTTATCCTTGTGGGTTTTGAAGGTATGACTGTATCTCATTACTCTCAAGAAACAGCAAATAAATATTGCTTCATTGCAAATAGAATTTTGCAGCGAAGGGGAAAACGGAGGTTGATTCCTTTGAGGTAAAAGGCACGCCATTTTACAAGAGGATAAAGATGAGATGCCCCTATTATTTTAAACAAATGGGATCATAAAACTAATTATTTGGTTTTGTCTTTGGTTTTCACTACAGAAAATGCAGTCCACATCTAATAAGCCACTGAAGAACAGAGAGGGGTGTTGTTCCTAGGATTCCATTATCTTTAAATGATTCCATTACTGATAAACTTGAAATAATGTTTGTAGAACTAAGTGTAGGTGAATTTACCAAGCTGGCCTTTAAGGGGCATGTATTGTGCCCCAGGCTATAGAGTAAAAAGGAGATCCAGCCTAAATGTTTTCAGTGGCCCTCAGGGCCGTAGCCTGGCGGCCTCTGTTTCACCAGTGATTTATTTTTGCAGCTCCCAGCATTTTACACCTGTTCTGGAGGCTGGGATTTCAAATGTGCCACCAGCCAGGATCCTGGTCATTTTGTGGCTGACAGTGTGGCCCAGTCTGTGTATTTGAACAGAACCAAGTAATGCTTATGTTCATTTATTGCCTCTCCAGCTGCCTGTGGAGGCTTCATTACCAAGCTCAATGGGACCATTACTAGCCCTGGATGGCCCAAGGAATATCCTACTAACAAAAACTGCATCTGGCAGGTGGTAGCTCCAGCCCAGTACCGGATCTCCCTGCAGTTCGAAGTGTTTGAGCTGGAAGGCAATGATGTACGTAACCAGTCCCTGCATCTCAGAGGGGTGACTAACTCAGAACTGGATAAATACTTGGTGTACAAGGAGAAGGAGACTCTGGCTTCCTGGTGGAGTTTCTGGTTGTTTTTCTGCCCTTGATATGAAAAAGCAATAACAATGATAGTTATCTTTGACATTTGGATCTGCTTTGTCTGTGGAACAGAATGATGAAAGCTGTCCTATTATAATTGAGTTTCTTTACTGCATAATTGTAGGTGTTTTCCAGCCTTAATAAGTGTCTCACTCCCCCTTCTGCAGAGCTTTCTTCACAGGAAATTAATTAAAACTGAGCACTGAAGCAGAGTTCTTCAAGGATAAACAAATTAACCCATAAAGGAGCGAAATCTGAACAAAGCATTCAGGTCTTATTTTCCCAGTGTAAATGGGAGCGGTGGCTCAACCTTAATTCAGCAAGCTGACAAAGTTCTTTCAACAATGTCAGGTTCTTAGATAAGGTGGGAGTAATTCTCTTTGCTAAATTAAATGGAACCGTTGCTAATGTGATGAACAAACCTGTGCTTTAAGACCTGGGTGGCAAGGAAAAGGAGTGAGAACATTAACAGAGGGGAATTTAGGGAAATGAGAAGAATGTCTGTGTTCCCTCTTAGTCAAGCCTTTGTCCCCTTCCTTGGAAATGGTCTGTTCCAAGTCTGCGTAGCTGAGCAATCTCTCCCTCTCTTGGCAGGTCTGTAAGTATGACTACGTTGAGGTTCGTAGCGGGTTGGCTTCTGACTCCAAGCTGCATGGCAAATTCTGTGGCTCAGAGAAACCCGAAGTAATCACATCGTATGGCAACAACATGAGGCTGGAGTTCAAATCAGACAACACAGTCTCTAAGAAAGGCTTTAAAGTTCATTACTTCTCTGGTACGTAGAGCAAGTTCTTTCACTTGCTTAGCCATCAGGTTGGTAGATTTTTGCCCGGGATAGTGAATTTGTGTGATGTTTTCCTGGACTCCTTCAAAAAGAATGAGACGTTGGTGCAGGTTTCTTTTAGAGAGGAGTCTTCAATAACTCAAGCATTTATAAGAAGACACATTTGTGAGGCGTTGTATGGAACAAGAGAGAATTGCATCTGGTTTGTAAAGTTGATTGGACTAACCCAGCAGCAGAGGTTGGAGGTTTCCCCTGGTAACTGTTACTCAGTGTGTGGGGTTACCTGCTGGTAACTGTGGTAGTCTGTTTCTCACTGTCAACTCAGTGATTGTGGTTTGATCCTGCCCAGACAAGGACGAATGCTCCAAAGACAATGGTGGTTGCCAGCATGAATGTACCAACACCTTCGGGAGCTACGTGTGCCAGTGCAGAAATGGCTTCATACTGCATGAAAATGGCCATGATTGTAAAGAAGGTAACATCCCCACTCCCTGCCCTTGAGAAAGACAAGGTACTCCAAACACAGTCTGAACCAGGATTTTTCCTGTCCAGTGTTGCCAAGGCTGTTTGTACAGTGTACCAGCCTGGGGCACTGGAAAAGCCCCATCTTGCTGGAAAACTACCTAGAAAAGGATGGTTTATCTTCTGCTGGATTCATTCCACAGTCTGGCCTGCTATACGGTTGGTGGGGATCAATGGGATGGAGGCAAGAAGTTGGACTAGCAAAAGGAGCAGTTGTGGGATATCAGCACTAGCCTAGTCACTGCTGCTTCATTTGTTTGGTTTGAGTTAGAAGAGAAAGGACAAACTGATCTTGCCACTAGCTGCTGCCCAAATTACCTTTCTTGCAGCAGCCCTGCCCTTCCTTACTGTGTGCTGCCATGGTTCTCCTGTGTACAGTCCCTTCCTGTGTGCAGTCCTTGTCTGATCACTCCCTGAGCTGATTCAGCAGTGAAATAGCACCAGCATCAACACAGTGGAGGGCAGACAAGATGGAGGAGCAGGAGAATGTGCTTGGGAGTGAGGAGGTAGATGAGGTAGATGAGAGCCAGATGAGTGGAATGGTCTATTTCACCAGGTGCCAAGTTAGCTCAAAAAGCTCTGGGGCAAACTCAACAGAACTATGCCGTGACAGTAGAAAGTCTTGTTCGTTGATTAAAACCTTCCCTGCTTCTGCCCTGTTGCGGGTCTGACTGGGTAGAGAGGAGCATAGAGAACGTTATGTGGTTCCCAAGTGAGACCTGCCTCCGTGTATCTTGATTTCTCCCTCTCAAGCTGGTTGTGAGCACAAGCTGAGTGGTGCAGAGGGAATAATGAGCAGTCCAAACTGGCCTGACAAGTACCCTAGCCGGAAAGAGTGCACCTGGAACATCTCTGCAACGCCTGGCCACCGAGTGAAAGTAGTGAGTAACCAGTGAGTGGGCAGGTGAGGGGAGAAGCAGAATGGATTGTGAGGAACTGAAGTGGCATTTCCCTGGCGCTATGTGAGTGGGAGGCTGATCTCTATGGATCCTGTGTGGGATGCTCCAAGGAAGACATCCCAGGAGACTGTCCCTGGTCTGCAAAGGGACTGAATGTCTCAGGGACAGGAGGCAGAGGTGAAGCACCTTGGAGGAGACTCCAGCAGATCGCAACTGTGGACCATTGCTCTCTGTTAACAGAAAATATAATGTGCCTTCCCACCCCTAGCCCTCCTTGTGGCCTACTCTGTTGGGACCACCTCTGCATATGAGGTAGTGTCAGGGCCAGTCCCTCTAAAGAGGCATCAGGCCCATTTTACAGCTTGGCCTGATGCACATGGCCTATGCACAGGGGAAAACAGTGCCCAGGTCCTCGTGCTCAGTGGAAGCAGTGTTGAGGAACTGCCCATTTGATGCGCTGGGCCAGGGTTCCCAGCAGGAAAATAGGAGTGGCAGTTGAAAACTGTTGTTAGGTGCCCATATAGGGTAGCAGAGCTAAGACTGCACAGCGCATTGATGTGAAGTCTGAGCTTTGCCACTCTGAGATCTCTTGGCTGAAAGCACACAATTCTGTTCTTGTTTGTAAGATAAGTGGGGCTGCCGCACTGTTTGACCTGATTTTTCACTTAGCATTTAATCCTCTGCTAAATGGTATATTCAGTTTAACAAATATCCTTCATAATTCTCCTTCTTCTATCTATAGACCTTCAATGAGTTTGAGATTGAACAGCACCAAGAGTGTGCCTATGACCACTTGGAAATGTATGATGGGCCCAATAGCAAGTCACCCATCCTTGGCCGTTTCTGTGGCAACAAGAAACCAGACCCTGTAGTGGCTTCCACCAACAAGATGTTCCTCAGGTTTTACTCTGATGCTTCTGTGCAAAGAAAAGGTTTCCAGGCAAAGCACAGCACAGGTAAGTTAGTGCCAATACAACATCATCAAATCTAACTTTGTTTACCAGGCAAAACAAGACACGCTTTCTCCCAAACAAGCTTAACCCGAAGTTTAGGTGGTTGCATGCTGTGCTGATCAATTCCCAGATCATTACTGGCACCACAGGGTAAATGCCAGCATACTTAACCAGCTCAGAGGTTTCTTGATGCCAGGTATTCCTTTGTTTCAGTTGGAGGTATTTTATCGAACAGCAACACCTTCTGTTACCTCTTTAACCCTCAGAAAAAGAGGTGATGCAAACTGGCCTGTGTATTTGCACATGGAACAGGCCGGTTATGTTGGAAACAGAGATCACAGAATGCTTTGGGTTGGAAGGGACCTTCAGCAGTCATACAGTAGGACACACCTCCCTGCAATGAGTAGGGACATCATCAACTAGATCACGTTGCACAGATTTCCTGTGGACAGACACAGCAAGCTTGATCTTCTACCTGTGGCAGCTCAGAGGTGGGTGTGTTGTACCAAGCGTCACTTTTTTGAACTCGTTGCTACTCTGAACAGATAAAACATGGTCTGAGCAGCAGTGCAGAGGAGACTGATGAAGAGACATCTTCCTGATAGACTGTAGAGTAATTCTGCATCAAACACATGTGTTTTGCACAAGCATGGGTCTACCTTTGTGCCATGCATGGGCAGAAAGGTATTACTGGTGTTCCTAATGTGCTTCAACTTACTGCTGGTAAAATACTTGGAGTCAGACTTTCAGTGACAGGACAAGTGCAAAGAACATGTTAAATCTTTCTTTCAAGCAACTCCTCTATAAATTATGCATTTTTCCAGGGCATAATGTGACAAGAACCCCTTGCTGTCAGGTTGTCTGTTCCCTCCATGTTCTGTACCAGAAGGACCAAGCGTCTCTACATGAAGTCTACACTGTAACTGTGTTGGTCAGTGGATTCATGGCTGACTGGGCCATTCACAGGTTTACAGTAGTTTGCAGCAGTGGTTAAATACATTTCTTCTTGTACATGCACTTCGTGCTGGAGGTCTTCTCTCCCCGCAGCTGACCCAAAACTGGGATGGAGAATCTTTGTTATGAGGTAGGGCTGTTGATCTTTGAGGAGACACTGTTTTGTACTCTTTTCTTCCTACAGAGTGTGGTGGGCTTTTAAAAGCAGAAGTACAAACTAAGGAACTGTATTCCCATGCTCAGTTTGGGGACAACAACTACCCAGGTCAAGCAAACTGTGAATGGGTGATTGTAGCTGAAGATGGTTATGGGGTGGAGCTAATACTGCAGACATTTGAGCTTGAAGAGGAAGCTGACTGTGGGTATGACTACATGGAGATTTATGATGGTTATGACAGCACTGCACCTCGCCTGGGACGCTTCTGTGGCTCAGGGGTAAGGTGTGGTGGTGGTGATTTGATAGACATTACTGGGGGGGACAAGGAGTGTGGGGTTACTCTCATATCTCATGTCCAGGACTGGCATGAAAACCTTAGTGACTGAGTTTCTCCTGTTAGCACAGGGCCATGTGCTGCAGCAGGGCACTGCCGTGCTGCTGAGCCACAGCCCTGCTGCAAAAGCATCATGTGCATGTTGGAAACAGCTGCCAAAGGACAGTTTCAGCCTTCCTGCCTGTAGTCAAGTCATGTGGCAGTGCTATTGTGAGGGTGAATGGTAGAGGGACTTGGAGGATATCTTGTTGAATCCAGGGTAGTGTGCTGTCTCCTAAACTGTTGTCTCTGTCCCCATCATGAGGAGTGACTCTGTTAACATGAGCCAGAGTGTGGTATTTAAAACCAGAGGCTCTGCATTTGGTTTCTCTGACTTCAGCAATGAAATGGAGAAGGTTCTTATTGCACTTAGGCATCCAAGGAGAAGTTGTGTCAGCACAGTCCTTGCAAATTGAGGAAGTGATCTAGAAAATAAACAAAGGCATAGCTACTTGGTGTGAAGAAGTTCAGGGCAGCAGGGTACTATCTACCTATCCACAGGCTGATAAATGGAGTATGGCTGGGAAAATGTTGGTCCTGCAGAGAAGCACAGGGACATCTTAGCAGGTCACAGCAGTGGGGGAAATACCCAGTTGTTATGCAGAATATGTGGCTAAGTTATTTTGCTACTAGTGAAGCCTAGGAGGACCTCAGCTGCCAAACAGGGACTACCCTGGATTTTGTAATTTCCTGAAAACATTAGGACAAATTAAAAGAAGCTCAGAAAACTTGAATGAGAACATCCTGGCTGACCCATGAATGTAATCTACGGAAAGTCTTAACTGTAGGAACTGGGATTGTAGAGTTGGCATCAGTTTTCAAATGTAAAGAGCAAGGGAATGTGCTCGGGAAGCCAGAGTAGGGTGGGAGGTCCTGAGAGCTCACTGTTTGTGTTTTCTGGACAGTGTGTGATCATAAATTCTAGCGTCATAGTACAGTTATTTATCCTGCAGATTTGATGACTGTGCTTTTCTTTGCTTTTCTGCAGCCTCTGGAAGAAATCTACTCTGCAGGGGATTCCATTATGATTCGATTCCACACTGATGACACCATCAACAAGAAAGGCTTTCACGCCCAGTACATAAGTACCAAATTTCAGGATGCACTGCACATGAGAAAGTAGTTTGACTGCTCCTCACAGACATTTCCTACCTGAAGATTGAGACATTTGGCTGTGATGTTTGTCTTTTTTTTTGGTTTAAGATTTTGTGCACCTGGCCATCAGCAGTGTACAGTATTTTCTGTAACTAAAACTAAATTCAGTCTCAAAGGTTTTGCTTCCAAAATTAGTAGCATGACTCTTTCTTGTTAACATACCCGGGACCAAACAATGGTCTTCTAATCGTATCTGCCAGGGCATAAACATTGTATTTTGCACAGCTTGCCATGGGGCTGAGTGAAGACTTAGAATGAGAAAGGCATCCATCTCTTGCATATCCTGTTTCTAGCTGACATTTCCGAAGCATCCTGTACACGAGCTGTCTGAACACGTTGTGTGGAGCAGATTATGTAGGTAGCTCCACAGTATGATTTTCTCAAAAAAACCTTGGGAGCCACCTACTGTCCCTTACCAGCCCAAAATACACTGTGCAATAAGTGAACAACTAGATGGCTGGGACTCTATCACTCCTCTGTCCTGTCTATTTATCACCTTGGCTATTGTGGGTTGAAAGGTAGGCAAGAGCACAGGGATGGTCTCTTTACAGCTGCTAGGTACTTGAATCCTGGTGGACAAGAAGGTCCCAGTGCCTGATTTGCAGCAATCATGGCACATATTGAATGGAAGTACTTTGGCTGAGGGAAAGGTTGTGGCTGACAAGGAAGTGCTGTGAGGAATGCAAGACCTGAGTGTCTAGTTGTGGCAAAGCAAGGCGTAAGTGTCAACTGTGTGACAACTGAAGTGCTGACAGTGTGCTCCTGCTATACTACTGGGCTGGCAGCAGTCCAGATCTTATTTTAAATAAGGAATCTCTCCTCCTCACTCCCATGTTTGCTTTTTCAGCCCTCTTTGTGCTGCTTCCTTTCCTTAGGACCACTGCCGTGCAAGCCCTTCCTTTTCACAGCTGAGTTGCTCTCTTCAGGAGTCCCCACTGCAGCCTGGGAGTGCTCTGCAGCATCAGCTAGCCAGGGCATTTCAGTGAGGGAAACACTGAGCCAGAGGTAGTCAGGGTGTCACTAAGGCAGAGGGAGAACAGGCCAGCTCTGTCTGGGAACCTGTCAAAAATGTGCATGGGACTAGGAATGGAAGAGCTTTGCTGGTTTCTGCTTCCTCCTCATTCCTTCCTAGCTCATGGCCCAGCCTCTTCACTTAAGGCAGGGGTGCAAGCAAGATGGTGATTTAAGCACTTTGAGCAATAAAGCTCAGACACGCTCTGTGTCGCGGTTGTTTATGTACGTGATACCTACCAAGCCTTGCTCTTGCAGAATTTACAGGTAGCTTGGCACTTCTTTGGGAGAAAGTAGGGAAAACTACTTTTGGGGGAACCACGGTAATTGAGTTGTTGGCATGGGAAGTGAAAAAAAAGTAAACTTTATTCAGAAAGATATTTCCTCAAGGCACTCTTGGGCAATTACGAGCTAAAAGCTGCGGTACGTTAGCTTTAATAAAGTATTTATAATCCAAGGATTGCTATGTTTACATAACCAATACACTGTTAGGCTCCAGGCTGACACCTTCACTGGTGTATGACTGGAGAAGTATGGGGCCAGTGTCAGGCGCAAACAATGTTCCTGGAGATGAGACTGTTTCCAGATGGAAAAGAAGTAGTCCCAACCCTGTCCAAAGTCCTTGAACGGAATGTAGTCCGAGTATTGTGAATACTAGGAGAAGCAAATGCATGAAAATATTTTCTTGCTTAGAACAAGAAAAAATAAGTAATTTATACACACACACACACACACACACACAAAAGATTATATGTATATAAAATGTGCATGTAGAAGACCGGTAGTCAAAGCCTTAATAAGTGTCACGTGAACAATACTGTACCATTGACTATAGCTTTACTGCAGGATGTATAAAAACATGGTATTTCTGGGTTTGATTTGGTTTGGGGTTTTTTTTAGCTCTGTTTTCTTCCTCTTCTCAATTTTTGTGGCCTTTTTATAGGCAAGACCTCTAATCTCAAGTTTTTTGACCATGCAGGTCTAGGAGAGTGAGCTCTGCTAGATGCAGGTCCACATTTTGTCCTTCTCTTCCTTGTTCCCCATTCAAGCAAAATCACAGTGACTCAGAGCTGGGAGTAGAAGCATGACACTGATTCCTGTGAAACATAAAGAAAGCTTCAGGTGGCAAGCAGCAGTTCAGGTTTCCTGGCTCTCTGGTGGAAGCAATGACTCTGGAGAGAAGTGACTCCAGGAGCTTCCTATAGTCTTTAAACATCACTGGTCCGTGTTCTGGTAATTGCTCACCTTCCCCAGACTGGTTCATTGCACATGCTTGCAGTGTGGTTTAATGGATCTACTGCACTTATACGCATCCATGCAGGTGTCTTGTGTGACAGTGTGCTCACAACTGTTGTACTGTGTGTTTCAACCAATGATCTATTTAGACTATTTCTGCTGTACTGACTGGTCTTAACAGTCAATAATTCTGAATGTGTGAAAATTTCTTAACAAAGAATGTCAGAGCCTCTGAAGGTGTGTCTACATATTCTAGTCTTCATGTGGTTTTACATTTCGCTATCTAAAATGATTTTTTAGAGGGAGAGTGTGGGGTCAATCACAAATGTACTGTGCTCGGAATGAGTCTCTGCATTTATTAAAGACTATGGATTCATTTGCAATATCTTCTTGTATGCATGCGTTTGCCACTTCCTCGAGGGGAGGAAATGTCTTAATACATCCCTTTTCTGACAACTGTTGTTTGTGTCTGCTGCTAGTACTGGGTGGGATTTACTCTGCAAAGGAATCAACTTTCCCTTGAGTGTTTAGCTTTGTCTTGGCTTTTATAATCATTTATAGAGGAGCAAGTTAGTTGGCCAAAGGGCTACATCACTGTGTTTCATGTTCTGCACTCCTGCTTTAGGGAGCTGATATGCAAATCTGCATCATTAAGGATCTGGGAATTAGTGCATAAGCAGAGTTTAGAAGAGGCAGCCTGTTTACTGCACTGTGGGTTATGGCCTTCAGCAGTGCATCCCCAAAACCCTTGATTATGAAACTCCTCTGCAAAGGACAGCAAGAACAGCAAGATGCTCATCCTGGCTGGAATGCTAGGGATCATGTTTGTGGACCTTTTAAACAACACATTTCCAGCTGGTTCATGTCCCACCATCCAGAACATTTCCTGAGGTGTGTGTCAAAGCCACTCCAACCTTTGTGGTGACTGAATTTCCTCTGGCTGCTCCAAAAGGCAAAGCAGCAATGGAGAAGTAAGGAATAAGTGTCCTCGAGTAGCCTCGTGCACTGGAGAGTATCGTGGCACAGTATAAGCCTGAAATGAGAATGGAGGTGGTTAATCAAGTTCACTAGATGACATCATTTCCAAAATGAGGGTCAGAGTCCTTCACATAGAAGTTACAGTCCAAAGCACTGTTGAAATACTAGAAATCCTGCAGTCCAAGTGAAGCTGGTGGGAAATAGAAGGTGGATTGTGAACTGGAATGAAAAACACGGAGTACAATAGATTCTCACTGTGTGCACAGTTTATCTGTTGTATGTTTGAAGGCCTTCTGCAGGCTAGTGTCTTCCCTGCTGTTCTCTTCTACCGTGTTCTCTTAATGTCTCTTTCCATGCTAACTGACATGGCCAATCCTTATTTTCTCTGCTTGTTGCTAGAAACAGGACTTTGTTTTTCAGAAAGTACCCAAGGACTGTTCATTAGCCACGTGTGAGAAGCTGAAAGGAATATCCACTGTATGACAGCACATTCTTCATCTTAAAAACAAGAGCAGCCGGTGGTACAGCACTCTTCAGACAGAGAGCAGTAAGTGCCTCAGACCAGACAGGCTCTTGGTCTCAGCATCAAGCCAACAGAAATCCTGCACTTTATCATGGAGTTTCTAGCAAAGGTGCTCTGGCAGATGAGGTGTGGATCTTAGAAAGCAAAATGCTGACCTGAGGAACACAGTTGCAGAGCCAGTTTTACTTGCCAAATGGGCTGACAGAGAAGAGGCAGTGCCCAGCTTCCCAGGCACATGTCAGTACCCTGTCCCTCGCAAGGACTTAACTGTGTCAGGTGTACTGGAACCCAGCCAGGTTGTCTGAGTCAGCCTGAGATAAATGCCATCTTCTCTTCCTTTTGCAGGTCCATGGCTGTGTTTTTATCTGGAAGAGAAACTCGTAAAAAGAGTGATAAGCCTGGCATCAGGCACTCTGCTGTTAACACATGCAGGGAGTTCTCGAGGAGAAGAGCAACATGGTAAGTGGGACCTGTCCTGTCATGTTGGTTGGGTCTTATTTGGATGGAAGTATCGGGGAGGCTAGAGTGCAGAGGAGGTGAGGCTGTGGGACAGCTATTGGATTGAAAGCTCCTTGTGAGTGTTTAACCATCCCATTCTCTGCTCTGAGCAGGTCAATCAAGCTGGGCCCCTTCATTAGCTCTGCATTTCCTTATAGTACGATCAGGGATTTCAGACACCTGCTTGGATTTTAGCATCTGCTCCAGCTTTTCTCTCCGGGAGGTACTGCCTGGGCTTGTGGTGGCTGAAGCAAAGAGGAGGCTTATAACCTGGATTATGCACTGAACCTTCTTGAGGACATTTCCTGCCCTGGGGGATAGGTCTGAAGAAGTACATACTGTTTAGAAATTGCTAGGTGAGAGGAGCTGGGAGTTTCTAGCAATTAGCTGTCTCTGAGGCTAAAGCACCATTCTCCTCTGAAAAGTAATAATGAAATAAATCTCTGCAGATTCATTGAGTACATGTGCTCAGAGGATCTTGGATAGACAGCTGTCATACTGACCAAACCCAGGTTAATGCCTCAAACATTGTGAATGAAGGAGTAGTGGAGCAGCCTTGCAGCTGCAGAGGCTGGGCTGTCCTGCAGCTAGCAGAGGTGTGTGCCCCATGACGGGAAGAGAACAAGATGTGTCATCCCAGAAGTGGATCAGAAGATCGATGGCCCTGTCTCACAGCCAATTTTCTCTAAGTTGAACCAAGAAAAATGGGGTTTTGCATAGTGTGCCAAAACAAGTAACATACAGGGTCTTCCGTGATCTCGGACTCGAGGGATTGAGGAAGTTAATGCTGCCTTTCCCCTGCTGAAGAAGCACATACAAATGATCCATTAATTAGCAGGAATTAAAAAATATATCACCACTGCTTTTCAGAGAATTTTTCTGTTGTTCCCCACAGGAAATCCTTCATTTAGGCATCTCTCAGTCTAAAGTGCTGTAGCTTGGCTCACAAAATGCTCTAGGTGCTCCACACTATGTGTGGCTTGATCTGTACCTTTTTTCTTCTGTTCCAGTGCATGGAATTGGTGGGTGCTTGCACCTCGCCTACCTCCGTACTACTGGAATCAAGTCAGGGGTTCATGTAGCACCATGCTTCTTTCTGTGGTAAAAAATCACCCACATCTTGTGCATGCCTAAGCCAGGAAGCCCTTTGTCAGCCTAACACTGAGAGTTCTACCTAAAAGGACCCTTTCCTCCTTCTACTACTCAACGGATGTTTTTAACCAGTTGTGGTACTTGACTGGATCTTTGTTGCCTTATTTTGCAAATAAAGGTTTAACAGTACTGAGGGAGATTATTTCCCTGTAGTTATTAATTAATACTATAACATGTTTTTTCTTGGGTGTAAAAGTGCACATGAGGCTTTTCCCTTCTGGACCAGACCAGGCAGATTTTGGATGTTCTGGTAAATGCAACACTCAGGCATTGAGGTTTCCCCTCTGCAAGCTCGTTCTCATAGGGAGGCATCAAGTGGAGCCTGTGATTCTTCCAACTGAAAGAGTGTTTTGGCATCCAGCTTAGAGTATGTTGGGTGCTATCCCAAGTATTGTTCCCTGTGTGGTTATGTATCCCCTGAATACATCCCGAGTTCTGGAGCTGTTTGGTAACAAACTAGATGAGAGATGACTGGTGTTTCTGGTTGCATGTGTGTCCATTGGATCGGATAAGACCAGCAATGGTTTGATGATGTACTGGAGTTCACGGGCTGCATCTGCGTGGGCAAAAATGGAGGGCTGATCCTGAGGTGTGAGCAAATACAAGGTTTTCTTCAAAAATAGGCCCAATATTTACAAAAAGAGGTGGAAACTCCTGCGTACTCCATTCTGTGAAGTACTCAGAGTCTTTGAGTAACTTATGACAACCTCACAGGAATTAGGTTCTGCCTCTAGTATTTTCGTATGACCATGATGCAGGGTACAACAAATGGCTGTAAATGGAGATCAAGACAAATGCTGCAAACCAGACATCCCGACACAAAAGCAACGCTCATTAGGACAAAGAAGCCCAGAATAGAGTCACCTGTGGTGGAATCAATTTATGAAAGTCATCTCTCCTGTCACTGGCAGTGACAGTGGCTGGCACCAGAAAAAGCAGACAGGATCCTTTTCATGGACACCACAGGTCTCATAGTTAGAGATTATGAACAAGAGGATTTTACCTTTATGCATACACCAGATGCTACAGAGAACTCATTCTCTCATTCATGCTGTTCCTTTCTCCGTGCCTTGGTATTTCAGCTAGGAAGTGGAGTGGGAGAGTGACAGAGGCAGGAGACACCATCTAGAAACATTATTTCCTCAGTAGTCAGTCCCATCTTGACTCATGTGGGGTGCTGTAACCGTACCTTAGTGACAGGCAGGGCTGTGCTGGCCAGTGCCTTGGGGCTCAGAAGCTCTTGGGGAGATGGTGAGAGTAGGAAAGAGAGAAGCTATAGAGAAGGTGCTCCTAGATTGTGAAAACTTTGGTCCATAGAGTGCCTGAGAAATCAGAAGAGCCCAGGGAGTGAAGATAATCAGAGTCTCAGCGTCTGAACTAGATTGGGGGCCTGCCTTCTGCAGCAGGATGTTGCAGCTATCCTTTGTCCAGCAAATTAGCAGTCCAAGAATGAGAGAGAGCTGCTGATAACCTCCAGACTGCAGGATCCCCTTCTCCCACATCATGAGCCTTCCTGCCTGGTGGTGTACTGCGGCTGGCTAGGGGTGCCTTGTGGGTCTAGTGAATGAAACAGGCATGTCTAATGTCCATTACCTTCCCACAAGACGCTAACCACAGGTGCTGGAGACCTACTGTGCTGTGGAGCAGCAGATGTGGTGCTGCCCTAATCCAAAGAAAATAATGCCTCAAATTCTCACGGATAGATCTGTCTTTATTAGGTCATTTACATACACACATGCAGCACTATCCCTCTGCAAAGCATGTGGCCCTGGGTAGAACATGTGCTGCAGGAGATGCAGATAGTGGGCAGCCATGGGAGCTATCTTTGTGAAAAAATTAGCTATCTGATGCAGATGTTGTGCTTGATGAACTTGTGGACAGAGCATCAGTTCAACAGGCAACCTTCCTGAATGCCTTGGAAAGGTAAGCCAATGCTCCTGCTGTTGGCTTTAGGAAGGGAGATGTAGCCAAGCTGAGGATACTGTGAAGAGTGGGATTGCACTTTTCAGCGTGGGAAAGCACAGAGCTTGTAGGGAGCAGGTACGTTGCCTGTCCCACTCAGTGTCGGGGTTATGTCAAGTTCCTGGGGGTCAACAACAGGCTTCAAGGTAAAGTTCTGCAAGACGGTGGCTATGAGTAAGAATATCTCCATGCGTGCCAGGCCCTCTCCAGGACATATTCGCTTCCCTGGAAGTGGAAACAGTAAACAGCATTCAGCAGGTGTTACTGAGTAGAGCAGAGTTCGTACTACACAGATGCGTTGCTCAGCATCATTTACCCGATGCAGCTGCAGCAGTGAGATGACTGATGTGATTACTAAGGTTTATTTGGAAGAGTTTGTTGGAAGAAGACCCATGGCAGTTTGTTTAGATATGTGATGGAAGAACAGCAGCGGAAGTCTTAAACGTGAAGGGGACATCAGAGACCGTGAGAGAACAGCAAAAGTACAGGTGAGAAAGAAGGAAGTTGGGACTATTGGGGGAGGTAAGTGGTTGCACGTAGACTAAGATGTACTTCAGAGGTGCTGGGGAAAAGCAAAGCTACCAGAAAAAGACAGACTGGTTGAGGATGACAGTGGAGGCTGTGTATGAAAGTGGCAAGCATATTAAAAAGTATCAATGGTTACATCATGACGTTGGCAGCTCCTAGTAGGAGGTTTGAAAAGGCACCAGATGGGAGATACAGCTGGAGAAGAGAACCCCAGAGGAGGAGTTTTCTGGAAAGAAGTCAACCCCAAGGAAGCACCAGTGGGACCATGGTGGAAAGTGGGACTGTGTGTTGTAGGGAATTGCAGGAAGGAAAAGGAAGAGAAAGAAAGCCTGTGCTTTACCTGCTGAGAAGGGCATGAAGAACTCACTCTTCCTAAAGGTGCCGTTCTCCGTCAAGAAATGTTCAGGGTTGAATTCAGTTGGGTTTGGAAACTCTTTACTGTCATGGAGGACAGAACTGAGAATGGGAAAGATCGTGGTGCCCTGAGGTAAAGAAGAAGAGCAGAATGTGAAAAGAAGGTAACGGATCACTTAATCAACTGGCTATCAAGTTTACCAAGCTAAGGCTGAGGATCCCAGCACAGCCCTGACAGTGCCTTTTGTTTCTGTTTGGGGACCTTTCCTTTGGAGAGGCAGCTTTTAGGAGACCCTACTAGATGTCACAGCAGGGACAGCTGTTATCTGCTCTTTCTGAATGCTCCCTCTCACTTTCAGCTCATTTATCTTCACCTTGCTCTGGTCATCCAGGGACACCGCAGATGCACTATGTTCTTTTTTTCAGGAAGCCCCAAAATGCAAAAGCTCACAGGATTGTGGAAATGCAACTGAGTTCCCTTCTCCTGATGAATTTCTCCTAACACAGTCCTCTTCCTTCCCTCCTCACCAGCAGTTGATGGGGGTTGGTATACATAATTCAGCAGTGATGACACAAAAGCTCTCTGCTGGAAGCTGAGCAGTTCCCTGGGTCCTGCCTTTTAATTATGCACAAACAGCTAAAAATCCAAACACAACAGACCCTGTGCTGCTGTTCTGCTGTACAGTCACCCAGGACACACGATGCAACACAAACATGACTGGGTTGTGGTAGCCTCCAGCAGTAGCTAGCAGTTACTGCCTCCAGAAGGTTGTAAGAACAAAGGCAAACAGGTTTTGCTTATTCCTTTTGAATACAAACAGCTTCTGGCACTTCGTGGCTCAGGTGCTTTCTGTGCTCAGTAACTACCAACTGACTTTGCTTCTAAGAATGTGTACTAGGCTCTTCTGGATGGTGATGAGTAGCTCCACAGCTTTGTTGCCTTTTTCCTGGGGAGTCCCTGCTCTGTTTTTTGTGAACCCACCGTGTTTCTGCAGATAAGTAAAGCCACAGAGCAAACGTGCAAAGGTGTTGGGCAGAGCTCCTGTGCTAGTTATGGCTTCTGGAGTGGCAACAAGGAATTGCAAGTGAGCTACAGGAACCTACATGTAAAAGCTTCGTGAAAGGCTGGGTGATGAGGTCAAGTCCCCATTGCCACAATGTTTGTGGCTTGTGAGAGTAAAAGTTCTGCCACCCTGTTGAACTTGAGGGAACTCGCCCACTAACCTTGGGAATGACATAGTCTCTGAAGGAAGTGTCTTTCACCACAGTGTGAGGGAGACTCAGAGGGACGAGGGAGATGAACCGCTGGATTTCATGAACCACTGCATCCGTGTAGGGCATCTGCATCCGGTCAGCCACACAAGGTTTTCGTGTTCTCCCTACTACCCGATCGATCTCTTCTTGAACTTTCTCTGTGTCATGAGAGCCACAAACCATAAAATGAGTACATAAAATTAAACCCGTGTAAACAGGTTGCCCTAAGCTGTCCATAAATTACATATCACATATGACATAATCTCGATTACTGTGTTCAGTTTTGGGCACTGCAATTCAAGAGGGACATTGAAGTGCTGGAGTGTGGCCAAAGAAGAACAATGAAGCTAGTGAAATGCCTGGAAGATAGGTCTTGTGAGGAGTGGCTGAGGAAAGTGGAGTGGTTTAGTCTGAAGAAAAGGAAGTTGAGAGGAGACTTGATTGCTGTCTTCAACTATCTAAAAGGAGATTCTAGAGAGGTGGGGTCAGCGTCTTCTCCCACATCTCTAGCAATAAAAACAAGAAGGAATGGCCTCAGGTTGTGCTGGGGGAGATTCAGAATGGACATCAGGAAAATTTTCTTCACTGAAAAAGCAGTCAGATATTTGAACGGGCTGTCCAGGTTGATGGTGGAGTTGTTGTCCCTGGAGGGGTTCAGAAAATGTGTAAATCAGGCACTTGAAAACATGGTTTGGTGGGCATGGTGGGGTTGGGCTGACAGTTGGACCTAATGATTTTGGAGGTCTCTTCCAACCTTAATGATTATATGATTCTATTCTACGATAGAAGCATTGCTGCTAGTTTTGTTGTTGATTAGAACACAGCTCCACTGCAGTCCATCCAAAGACTGTGGTACTAGAGACTTTGCTAAATGGGAGTACTGGGAGATAAATGTGTGGATACAGTCAAGTCCGTGACGGTGATGGGTGAACAGCTGATGATAATGCCTTTAAAACTAAGGGATCTCTAATGGTCACTCTGGGAAATGATGGTGCAAGGGCTCTTCCCATTTGAGCAACATTTGAAAGAGAGAAGAAAAAGGCTGGGAGAAGTATGTGTATGTATACAAAACCCAGGGAACAATTACAGAGGAAGAGATCATAGACTGGTACCTTGTATCTTGGGGTACTTGAGAAGAAGTAGAAACCCGTATCTCACAGTGGTGCTAGTTGTCTCAGTTCCAGCAATGAACAAGTCGAAGGTGCTGGTTATCAAGTTCTCCATGTGGAAACTGGAATTAGGACAATCTTTCTCCTAGAGAAAACAATGGACTGTTTCTTTGGGTGACCTGAGAAAAGGGCTCATTTCTGGTGTCATGTTAGGCTTTCCTTCCCATTTAGAGCTGTTGCATTTCTCTACTAAGTTGCAGCAGCCATGTAGGGCATTACAGGACTATCTTTGTGCAGTAAACTCAACTTCAGAGCAACCTTCTTTAAAACTGTGCACCAAATGGTACATAGCTGCCTGTTTGTCCTGTGCCAGCACTTCCTTTGTGCTGACTACTTGGGGTAAGTGGAGGTGGTGTCAAGAGGCTTTCTTACTGCTGTCTTTGCACAGTGCAGAAGTATGCATGGCACGAGGAAAAAGGGGCAGGGTTGGATGTGTTGTATAACAGCTTAAATGCATCTTGTGTAACCAGGGGGCTGTTTATATGACCCAACAGTCAAGGGTTTTGGTGGAGTGCTGTGCCTGATTGAAAATATTGCAGTGCTCTATACAGTAACCTCAACCTCAGAGCACCCTTCTTTCAAGCTCTGTTCCAAATGGTACATAGCTGCCTGTTTGCCCTGTGCCAGCTGCTTCTACTGAAAGGACGGCAAAACCATATAGTAAATTCCCCTCTGTTTTGGTGAAAGCAGGTTAAATTCTTGCTGTCTGCGCAGCTGCACCTAGTGGCTGGTGAGCATACAGACCCAGAGCTGTAAGCAATAGAGCTGGCAGTATCTGGGGTATTGTTGTCTTCCCACTGCACAGCCCAGCTGGAAGGGGTTATCCCAATGCCTGTGTTACTTAGGAGAGGGAAGAAGATCAATATAGGTGTGCTTGGGGGTGAGCTGCAGCTGTGTGCTGTTTCCTTACCTCCTCCATTTTGCTGAGGAAGCAGTCGATGAAATCCTGAGGGGAGCTGGGATCTAGGGAGGCTTGGTGTGTCTTCACCTCTTCTGCCACAAAGGCTTTTAGATCATCAAATTCTCCAAATATTCTGTTGTGTGGGCCAGGAAAGTAATACAGGATGTTGGGGAACATCTGGTAGAGCTAGAAGGAAAGAAAGAGTAAGGTCCTAACATGACCACTGCCCCCTCCTTTGACATTAGCAAAAAGACCAGAACTGAGCCAAGTTGAAGGGCTATAAGAGGAGGCAGTCTGGCAAGGTGGTAGGGGCTTGCTTAAGAGTGGTGGAAACCTTGCAGGTGTAGACAAATGGTATTCAGGACTATGGGGAAGCTGCACTGTTGGCTGGCAAAGCCAAAACTCTGTGTTACTGAGGTGCTTCTTGCTCCTGAATGAATTTACTTCTGTGTGTCAGAACATGTATGGGGTCTAGTTAGAAGACTGGAATGGTTGGGAGGGAGATCTGCTCCCTTAGGAGAACGTTGCCACTGTAAAATTGCTACTGAATGTACCTGTCCTGAGAAAGTGTTCATCATCTCAAAGATGTTGTTCATGTTGTTCATCAGAGCCAGGAACTTCTTGTCTTTATAGTCGTAACGTTTCCCAAAGACAATGGAGCATATGACGTTGGCAGTAGCACAGCTCAACATGAAGGTTATGTCAAAAGGTGCTCCTGTGATTTCAGAAAGTTAGAAACCATAAAAAACCTCACAAACCTATGGCTACTTTGGCTACTTAGGACTAGAGTGGGAATTGTTGGAGCCTGTCCAGAGGAGGACCATGAGGATGACTGGAAGGCTGGAGCACCTCTCCTATAGGGACAGGCTGAGCTGGGGCTGTTCAGCCTGGAAATGAAGGACTCTGGGGAGGTCTTAGAGTACCTGAAGGGGGCTACAGGAAAGCTGGGGAGGGGCTGTTTACAAAGGCTGGTAGTGGTAGGAGCAGGGGTAATGGTTTCAAGCTGGAAGAGGGAAGGTTTAGACTGAAAGTCAGGAGGAAGTTCTTCACGATGAGGGTGGTGAGACACTGGAACAGGTTGCTCAGGGAGGTTGTGGCTGCCCCCTCCCTGGAAGTGTGCAAGGCCATACTAGACGGGGCCTTGAGCAATCTGGTGTAGTCGGGGGGGTGTCCTGCTCATGGCAGGGGGATTAGAACTAGATGATTTTTAAGGTCCCTTCCAACCTGAACCATTCTATGAATCTATGAAACCTCAGCTCTGGTTATTAGCAGAAATATGAAATCACAGTCTCTGAGTGACAGAGAAGGATACTCCAAAAAAACCCAACCAAACAACCCACAACCCAACCTGACTGCAGAATTATTTACTGCCTTGTAGTGAGGAGTAGCTTGTTCATGGTCCAAACACATAAGAATGACCATTCTGTGCTAGATATGGCATCCCTTAATACAGACTTTTTTTTTTTAATAAACTATATTAAAAATAGACCATACCCTTTGTGTTGTTGATCTCTTCCATGAAGTGCTCACTTTCATCCTGGATCCTCTCTTCTATGCTCCTCTTACCCATTCCAAAGTTGCGCAGGGTGGTGAGAGCAAATCGCCGGACTTGCAACCACTCCACATTGTTGCTAAAAATAATTCCTGCAGAGGGAGAAGGACGAGAGAAGACCTCTCTTGGGCATGCTGTGTGTGGGATGAACAGAGGCTAATGGTGTGACAGGAAATCCTGTCTCTGGGAGAGCCCTGACATAGTAGTGTCATACAGTACTGTGGTTTAGAGACGGTCTCTGGAGGTCCTGTCATCCAGCTATCTGCTTTTGGCCTTCTCCACCACAGTTCACCTCATAGTGAATAATTCATCACTCATATCCACGTGTGATTTCTCTTCCTGCAGTGGGTGACTGCTGCTGTTTGTCACTGCCCATCACTGAGATCAATCCAGCTCCATTTATCTGCTACTCTCATGGGGTAGTAGAACCTAGAAATTACAGCCCACTCTGCCTTCCCTTTTCCAGATGGGACCCACCCCCCCAGTCTTCCACTGTGCAAGGTAAACTACAGCTCTAGTGAGAAGAATGCATCCTCAGCCTTTCTCTTTTAAGAAGTAGTTCATTCAACAAACATACCTAATCCTTTGTTAGCCCTGTCTCCTATTGGCATGCGACCTCTGGCAGCAAACTCATCTGCGCGATCAATCAAGGCTTCTTTCACCACATCATGTCCATGTAACACCACCACTGGGTCAGAGCCCAGGTGCACAGTGAACACTGGTCCATACTCTTCACTGAGCTGTCAAAATGCAAGAGAGAACATGGTCATGGAGCAGATAGGATGGAGGAGTGGGAAAGCGATCTTGCTGCTGCATCATACTACAGGCAGTGCAGCCTCACAAACCAACAACATTAGGATTTGGTCCTTTCATGATAAATGTGGGTGGAGGGGGTTTCCAGCTACCAAGTCCTGTACAGCAGTGGCAACAGCAGTGAAGGAGAATAGCTGAGACCACCATTACTTCTGTGTTTCTCTGGGATTGCTACTTATCTATATATGGCCACAGGTTGTCCCTATGCACATGCATTTTGCACTCACAAAACAAATTAAAAGAAGAAAGTGGCCCTACCTTCTCAAGGGTTTTGGCCAAGTTCTTTGGTTTCACCCGTAGCAGGTTACCTAGGATGGGAAGGGGAGCTGGTCCTGGAGGCATCTTCCCCTTTCCAGACCTCCCTCTCCATGCTGCAAAGGAGAACAGGCAAGCAAGGCAAACCAAGAGGACAACTGAGGCTGCTCCCAGGAGCTCCATCTGCTTCTGCAGCTCAGACGGATGTGACTTTGGCTGCTGAAGTCCAACTTTATATAATGAGTGACTATCTTAGTTGTGTTAGCTCAACAGTAGGTTTTAGATCATGTGGCTCAGTAAGTCAATATTATTAGTCAATCATTTGTTAAAGTGGCCCATGTTATGAAACTGTAACTTCTCTTGGAGTTTATTAGTCATTGAAGACACACCCTATCTCAAACAACTGCAAAAATCAATAGAGGTTAAGTATTTTATAATTTGTTATGGCTGAAGTTCATTGTTAAAGAGACCTAAGAGTGCTAAAGATGGACTATTCTACACAGGTATTCCCAAAAATTCACTGTCACAAGAGCATCTTCCAAGTGCCTCAATGCCATTTGGATTTTCTGTTCAGTATTGATCATAAAGACTCTCAGTGAGGTGAACAATCCTTGCTTGTGTCTGAACTTTTCCTGACATCAGTGGAGTTCACACTGCATGTAATCTGCCAGAGAACATACTGATGTGTTCTCCTCAGTGCACAGCAATTGCTTCAGTGTCTGATCCTTTTCGTTGTCTGGACTCACAAGAGATGAAAATATAGAATATCTAGCAAAGGCAGAAAGATCAACAGACATCACAACAGCCTGGAGGACTTGCTGGGAGGCATAAGAAAGACCTTAGAAAAGGGACCTGGACCTTGGGACTCTGATCTCTTCAAGGTCTCCCACAGGAGAGGAAGAAACAGGTAAGATAAAAATCAAGAGGTTGAGAGGGTCTCTGCTTAAGCTGAGACAGGGCTACACTGAGAAGCTGGGTGGGTATGGATTACTAGTCCTTGCATTTACAGTGACCAAAGCAGCCCCCCCAACCTGCTGATAGAAGGTGGCATGCCCAACTTCCTGGTTTGTTGATGTCTTGACTTCTTCTCTGAAAGACACAGAGGGGCTCTAAGAAGCTGAAGAGCATGTCTGGTGTGTTGTAAGGACTTCAATAAGAACTGGAGACTTCTTGCCCAAGATGACCCTAAACATTGCATACCTGCAAGGTTGCAAGAGCAGTTGCAATGACAGAAAGGATCCTCAGGGCTGTGTGGCACTGCCTAGGCTCACCCTGCTCAGTCTGGCCATATGCCACTATCTCTCCTGAGCTGTCAGCTTTCACAGGCAGACAGGTCTCAACCCAACTGCACAAAAGGTGTTGCAGGGACAGGGAATTTGGGACTTGGTGAGACATAGTGAGGAGTCTGCATGAGCTAGGTGTCTCACTGGAGGCTACTGAAAGCCTCCATGCATCACAAAAGTTTGTGCAGCTTCTCTAAGAGTTCTGAAGTCATCCATGCTCTCTTGCCATAGGCATGATAATTTGCTCGTTGTTCTTTTTAAATCTCAGTTTCCATCTTAAAGATCCATACCCGATACTTGGGTGGGAAAATTGAATTGCCATCAAATCAGGTCTAATTGCTGATCTGCTGGTCTAAGCTCCTGCATCAGCTCAGATGTCGCCAAGGCAGTTCATGGAAGTTTATGCAGTTCTGTGGACTTCCACGTGGTAAAACTGAGTTCATGGGAGTTTGCCCTGCTACATTAAGTCTCTTGGCTGCCAGAGTTCATGACCTTACCTCTTTCCCTGCTAAGTTCTCTAATTCCTGGGGACCAGGACTCAATGTTTAGCTCCTCTTTACAGCCTGCAATATACTTTGGGTAAATAGCCTGAAATTAGGAATACTTTCAAGAATTCTCATTTTTCTCAGGATAAAATAATTCTATTCCAAGTATTCTCACCACCCTGGCAGATTCACTGAAGATTTACAAGGGAGGAAAAGCCATACTGATCACTCAGACATTTCTTTTAGGAAAACTGTGGGTCCTTTCATGTCACAGCAGTATCTGAGGGTTTTTTGAGTACTTGCTTCTGTTCGTATACACTAAGAGTAGATAGGGCTTGTCTGTCCTCTCCGCTCATGTGAATGTCCAGGAAGGCCAGGCTGAAACCTGTCCTCATCAAACTTTGGTTTGAGGTTCATTGGAAATGTGTATTAGGGATATTCAAAAAAAAGCTCATCAGTTGTCTCTTTCTAAAATAAAGCACCAACTTGAAGAGAAGCTGTCGTCATTGCATTGAATCTCCTGCAAGCTTGATGCCTGCACCTAGCTGACCTTTCAAGGTCCCTTCCGATCCCTAATGATTCTATGATTCTCTTTTTGGACCTCAGTTCACAGGGTCACTGTGAACTGCCATTCCAGCTGAATGTGCAACCAGCATTCCTTACCTCCAAAGCACTCGGTAGGGATACCCCTGCTGTCTGCAAGAGATGTTCAGCTTCTGTGAAGGAATGTTACGTGACAAGACACTCCTCCATGCGTGGTCATTTTGTACCACATCTGGTGCACAGTACAGGCCAGACGCAGCGAACTCATGGGAGGCATTCTCATGAAGCACACACCATTTTGCATTACTTCTCCTGGCACTTCTTGGTGGTGGTATTTATTGCATTTTTCTCATCCCACAGGTCTCTAGAGAGCTTTCTACAACCAAGGCAACTCCTACACTGTTGCAATGTCTGCCCCAATCTCCTAGGGTCAGAATTGTTATAGGACAATTGTTTCCTGTTAGACATCCCAGGAAGATTTTAGCTTGCTGTGGTCATGATCAATTTCAGCCCAGTGGCCTAGTAGAAATGTTTGCCTCACCTGCCTTCACCCTCTGCATGTCCTTTTTGTGGTAGTCTTGGATGTCAGCTAAATTGGTGCTGCTGAGTTATTGTGTGAGAACTGTTAAATGGATGAAGTGTTGTTTTGTCTCAACCAGACTGTTCCCTACTGCCTGCAACTTCTTTCAAACAAAATATTTCCTGGACCTGTTGGAGCATGTCCAGAGGAGAGCCATTAAGATGATCAGAGAGCTGGAACACCTCTCCTATGAGGACAATCTGAGACAGCTGAAGAAGAGAAGACGTCAGGAAGACCATATTGTGGTCTTTCATTATCTGAAAGGGGAGTGCAAGAAAGCTGATGACATGTTATAAGGGCTTGTAGTGATAGGATGAGAGCTAATGGCTTTAAGCTGAAAGAAGGTAGATTTAGATTAGAAGTTAAGAAGTTCCTCACTATGAGTAGGTGAGACACTCAAACAGGTTGCCCAGGAAAGTTGTAGATGCTCCATCACTGAATGTGTTGAAGGCCAGGTTGGCTAGAGATTTGAGCAATGTTGTCTAGTGTGAGATGTCCCTGCCCATCCCTTCTGACCCACAAACCTCTGAACCTGTGAATCTACATCTGGCACTGGGAAACAGGGTTTGGGGGGAGGGGGGGAGGCGGGGAGTTGACAGTTGGATTGGATGATCTCCTGGAGGTCTCTTTCACCCTTATTGATTCTGTGACTCTGTGACTGAATGTAGGAAATGGTATTTACCTAAAACCACACTCAGCACAGTTATTGCTTAGTGCTGTTTCACATAGACTTATTTTTCAAGTACATGTAGACTTTTTTCCTGAAGTACTAGCGAGTTAAAGTGTAACAGAAAGTCCTTCTATAGCTCCAAAGTACTTTGTTAATTTGTTTACCCAATTATCAGTAGGTAATGCAGTCAGTCAAAACATTCAGCAATCACACAGCAGCTGTGAGGTGCGGGCAAGCTGTCTTGGCAGAATCGCAGAATTATTGAGGCTGGAAAAGATCTCTAAGATCATGAAGTCCAGCCTGTGACCTAGTATCACCACATCAGCTAGACCACGGCGCTAAGTGCCACATCCAACCTTTTCTTAAACACCTGCAGGCATGAGGACTCCATCATTTGCTTTCTTCTTACATGCCTTCTACAGAGGTAAAGCCTCACTCCCTGCCAAAGTCTAGATGTTTTCCCTGGGCCCACCTCTGGTGCTTGGTTTTCAGGCAGGCACCAAGACATGCACATTTGGTTCATGCAGCCAGCCTGGCCCTTTGCTTCAGTTTCTGCTGTGCAGAGCAGCTGAAAAGTTCTCACACGTTGTGGAACAGCCTTCTTTGTTGTTGCATGAAATAAACAGCATGCAGGGTAGGCACAGTGATGGTCTTCACCCAGCTGGCCAAGAGAGATCACAGCACCCTGTACAACTATGCAGGAAAGATAGGCTGTAGCTTAAGGTGAGAGAGCAGAGCTTTCCTTGGACTTGGCTAATCCCTATGGAAGGTCTGCTGACAGCAGAAGTGTGGGTGGTTACCAATAGAAGTGCATTGTTAAAGGTGAAAATTCAAAGTCCTACTCATCTAATCCACACATCATGCTGAGATGTGTGGGATGATCTAGTCCCAAAGAAATAAACAGATTACAAAAGATGATGATGGCTTAGGTTATGCCAGGGCTCCTGCTGCAAGAAGTAGGGCATTAAAAGGCACGCACAGACTCACTATGCATCAACTCTGTAATAGAAAAATGGACAATGAATCTTTTACTCGGTGTGGGTGCTTGTCCTGGGTTAGGGGAAAAAATCCCTAAAACCAAAAGGAAAGGCAGCCAGGTCTTGAGGGGTCTTGGATAGAATATATTAGGCAAGAGCAAACAGCTCCTGGAAACAAAAAGGGTTTGTGCTCCATCTAAGCACAAAGAGAAAAAGGCCCAAGTAGATGACACAAATGAAACTAGAAACTCTGTCACAATGCCATTACACACATTCTGAGAAATAAAAATGGGTATAGCATTCTGTATCAGTTTTTGGCTTCAGGTCAGGTCCCCTGGGGAGAGGGACATACACAACACAGTGCAGCAGCAGCAATAAAGGGGAAACAACCCCAGAACACTTCAAACCCCAGTTTCCTGACATCCTGGCAAAGGTTTAAGAGCTACAAATCTTCAGCTTGTCCTGTACAAACAGTTCTGCCAAGCTGGAAGGCCAAGTGTCTTTCTGGGCTCCATACTCCTCCTAACTCAAAGCAGTCCCAGAGTGTTTCTCAGCAGCAAGTTGTGACAAGGCTTCTCCTCCTGCTGTCCTGCAAATCAGGATGGCAGCCACATCAGCCAACCAGCAGGGAACTCCCAACTCCTTCAGGGGATCGGGCTTTTTGGGTTTTTTCCCTCCTTAAGGCCAGCTCATCAATCCCGGCATCTCCAGGCTTGTGACAATCAGCATGACCGTTTCACTCACCATGGGGAATCATAGAATCATTAGGGATCGGAAGGGACCTCAAAAGATCATCTAGTCCAATCCCCCTGCCANAGAACTGGACACAATACTCTAGATGTGGACCCACCAGTGCAGAGTAGAGGGGGAGAAGAACCTCTCTTGATCTGCTAACTACCCCATTCTCATCCCCCTCAGGATGCTGCGGCCCTCTTGGCCACAAGAGCACATTGTTGGCTCACAGTCATCCTGCTGCTGGCCACTAGGACCCCCCAGGACCCTTTCTCCTACACTGCTCCAGCAGGTCAGTCCCCAGCCTATACTGGTACCTGGGGTTGTTCCTGCCCAGATGCCAGACTCTACACTGACCCTTGTTGTCCCTCATTCAGTTTCTCTCTGCCCAGCTCTCCAGCCTGTCCAGGTGTCGCTGAATGGCAGCCCAGGCTGCTGGGGGGTTGGCGACACCACCCAGCTTGGTGTCATCAGCAAACTTGCTGACAGTGCCCCCTAATCCCTCATCCAAGTCATTAATGAATAGATTGAAGAGGACTGGTCCCAGTACTGATCCTTGGAGGACTCCACTAGATACAGGCCTCCAACTGGACTCTGTCCCATTGACCACTGCTCTCTTGCTTCTATCCCGCAGCCAGTTCACGATCCACCTCACTACCCAATCACCCAGTCCACACTGCCTCAGTCTGGCTAAGAGGGTGCCAACGCTCAGGCTTGGTGATTGCTCTCTGTGCCCGCCTGCTTCAGCAAGCAGACGGGAAACAACTTTGTGGCCAGAGCCGGCCGGCAGCAGCCAGGCCAGGCTGGCACCGCATCCCGCCACCCCGGGGTGCCTCGGGTGCATGCGGCATCCCAGCCCCGGCAAACGGGGTCGGCCGAGGCCCCACGGCGGGGCAGGGGGGAACCGTGGCCAATCCCCCCGAGGCCAGGGCCTGGCCGCATGGCTGTCCCGCAGGGCCCCAAGATAGGGGAATGGTAGGAGGGGGAGTCAAAGAGTGAGAGAGAGCGAACGCAGCGTCTTTTTATTGGGGTGCGGCAAAAAGGGAGCGTCTCTGGTTCTCTTGTACACCTACCCCAACCCCCTCGAAGTCACCCCCTCCTCGGGGTCAAACCTGCTCTCCAAAGCCAAAACCTTTCCTTTCCTTTCCTGCCTGGAGCCGTGGCCCTTTGTTCACTGAAATGGGCCATTAACTGTGAATGGGCCCAGCTTGCCAGAGTGGCGAAGGAACCACCTCGAGGTGGGAGGGTTCCACCACCCCCAGGGTCTAAAACAGAGTGGGTCTAAAACAAAGTATAGACATTATTTTTTGGGAATAAAAGGAGAGGGGATAGAAAACCCTATTCTTTCCCCTAACCTAGACCAGTGCTGTGGCCCACTGAGTGGCTGTGGAGAAGGTTGTACGTGAGACACACAGAAGTTAGGAACAGGCAGTAGGTACTTGTCAGGCCAAGCTTTTGTGTAATCTCAACGTGTCCCCGACCCATCTTTCAGGCTGTAGTGGATTCAAAATCGGGTGGGGGCAATGGATGATGTTAAATTGCTAGGCTGGGCCCACCTGGGCACTCCAGAAATTTCTGAGCTCAGCTGGTTCCACAATTTAAAAGGACTAGGCTAAAGGCACGTACTTCGTGGCTCCTAGTGAAAGAGCAGGGTGGATGTTGCTAGGGTACTTTAGGGCTACAATTGGAGTTACATTCTTCTAGGGGTTTTTTGGGCTAGTTGTTTTGGTGTGTGGAGTTTTTTCTGATCCCACCCTGTTGGTTTGTGGCCGTGAAAGCCTCCAGCTTGCCTTACCTCCAGGGTTGGAAAGGAACACTACCTTTGTGTGACTATTTGAGGTAAGTGGTGGTGGTGTCAAGAGGCTTTTTTACTCCTCTATTTTACCTCTCTGCATAGTGCAGAGGTATACCTGGCATGAGGAAAAAGAGGCAAGTTTGGATGTGAAGTGTTGTTTAGTGCTCTTATGTAACCAGGGGACTGTTTATGTGACCAACAGTCAAGAATCTTGGTGGAGTGTTGTGCCTTGATTTAGATGCCTGGGGTATGATGTGATTGAAAGCAGCTGTGTAAAGAGGTTTCGGAGTACCCTTGTCTGAAAGACTAGATATGAGCTGTTGTGCACTCACAGCCGAGAGAACCAATTGTCTCAAAAGAAACATGGCCAGTAGATCAAGGGAAGCATTTCTGTTATTTAACTCCATTATAGAGAGATCCCATCTAGAATGCTGTGTCCAACTCTGAAGTCCTGAGCACAAGAAGGATGAAGACCTGTTAAAGAGAATCTAGAGGGGCACAAAAATAGCTGGAGGGTTAGAGCACATCTACTGTGAGAACAGACTTAGAGAATTAGGGCTGTTCAGTCTCCAGGAGACAAGGCTTTAGGGAAACCTTATTGCAACTTTAAAGGGGGACTAAAAGATGGTGACAGCCTTTTTAGTAAGGTTTGTTGTGACAGGACATATAATAACACTTTTAAATTAGAAAAGGGGAGGCTTAGATTAGATATAAGGAAGAAACTTATTAATTTTTTTTTTACAATGAGGGTGGTAAGACCATGGAACAGGTTGCCTAGAGAGGTAGTAGACTCTCCATCCCTGGAAGCATTAAAGATCATGCTAGTCAGGGTGCTGGGCAACCTGATTTAGTTGGAGAGGTCTGTGGTCACTGCAGGGGAGTTGAGCTAGATGTCCTCTGTAGGTCCCTTTCAACCCAAAGGCTGCTGGGTTCCCTCACATACCCCTGCAGATTTACACCTTAATACTGGCTAGGACCTTGATTCTCACTGAACAGTAAGATTGGAAGTCTTCCAAGTGGGATTGAGGCCTCTGGTGCTGTCTCCTTTCCATATATACTGAAAGGAAGGGGCATGTTTTGCAGAATTACTCTGACTGTGGGATCTCAGTATCTAGAACTCCAGATGGTTCCAGGAATGTATCTGTCCTATACTGGCTGTTATATCTTTGAATGGGTGAGTCTCCTTAGGGATTCTACTGGGATTTTGGCTACTGCTTCTCAGGTTGCCCTGACCGGCGTGACTCTCCTAGGAACGGGATTGCCACATGCTGGTTGGGCTTGAAGGAACAGATGCTGTTGGACAAAATCATATTTCTTCATGAAGGGAAGCTGGTCAGGTGCTTTATGGATCTTCCTGGTGAGAGACTGACAGCTCATTAAGAAACTCTGCTTGTATCTTGTGGAGAGTGCACTTTCTTTTGGATGGCTGTTCCTAATCAGTGGGGGGGCTGGGAAAGGGCACTTACTGCTTACAGAAAACTCGCCGGGGAAGGGTTTGGACACAGGCAGCAAGAATACAGCTAGAAAACAAGAAACATTCACCTGCTGACTCTGCAAAGGAGACACAAGTCTCCAGCAAGTTGGTGGCTTCTAAATCCTTGGAAGATTGGGGTTTGAGCCAGAGACTAGGAGCACAGATTTTCATTTTCCTAACTTCTGTGGTTGATCCAGAGTCCTCTATCTTGATGAGATCCTATGCAGTCTGGTCTTCTCTACATGGCTTCAAGAGGAGTGTCTATTCCAAGGAGATAAGGTCCTTTCTGAGCAGGCTTCTATGCCAGCTCCAGACCATGTGTTTGACTCTTACCTGAGTCTAATTGCATTTCATTTGTTTGCAGAGCCACTGTAACACCTTCCACCAGCGTCCTCTGTGTCTGTCCCCCTGCTCTTTTGCTCTAGCTGCAAATTTCTGCTGTTTCTTCCAGAACTGGATACTCTAAGAGATACTGTCTGTTCTGCTGTCCCCAGTCAAGACCAGGTGCTGTGTGTTTCCTTCCTTATCAGCCAGGGAAAATGTGGAAGAGTGAGGCTGCTGCTACAACATTGGGAAAAGTTGCTCACCCTGTCCCTTCCTCCTTTTGGTGTAGTTGCAAACTGGGCTTCCTCACTTCCCTGCAGACCAGAATCGGTGTGTTACCAGTCCTGCAGGTGGCTTAACGCTATTATTCTGGCTGTCAAGAGTTCTGTCCCATTGAAGAATCCAGTCTTTTGTGTATATTGCAGTCTGGGTTTACGGCCAGAATTGGTGTTGCTCTTAGAGCTGGTTGGACTTGTCTTGCTGTCCTTAACACTTGCTTTGAGGTTTACAGACAGGAGAACCTGTAGGATTTTCTGACCTTGACTTTGCTGTGATGCTTGAGTCGGTATTCGATTCCTTTTCTCCTTGATCTCAAGACTTTCTTTTCAGCCAGTGATGGCTCACTGCATGCTAGATGGACAGCTTTCCATTGCTGTATCTCGGGATGTGACCCTGCCAACTCTTATCCTGGGTTCTGTGCAGCTGGCCAGTGGACACAATACTGGCTGTTGTGAAGAGCAATGCCTTTGTTGATGCCAGGTCCCACACTGCCTGTGACACAACTTTTCAGGTAAGAGTTGCAGCTGCCACTAGGCTGGAGTAGCGGGAACTTGGAGACTTGAACAACCTGATGTGGCTTTGGCTACTTAATGGGTGCTCTACGGACTTCCAGAAACCAAATGTTGTTTTGCAGCCTGGCATTAATCCTGTTTCTATTTCCTGCAGTGACTGTGTTTTGGCACTTCAGATGACTGGAGACCAGGCTGTGTATGAGACTGAGGTGGTGGCATCCATGGATATGAAGACTGTGAGCCTTGGTTCTGTCAGTAGGGATGGCACTTTCAGGTAATACTCTGGGGCTGGTATTGCTGGGTGCCAAGAGAAATTCCTGCTTGTCACAAGTTCTGATTCACAACAGGGTGCTGGAGTAGGTTAAGGGCTGGTATGAGGAAATAATGCCATTGATCAGTGGCACTTAGCAGGCTTAAATCTGAACTCTGAAGAGAATTATAAATATTTGTTAAAAGGAAGTGCCAGAGGAAAGCCTATGACATAGGGAAAAGGAACCAGAATGACCTTTCTGCCTGACTTGGGGTTTACTTGTCCCACCAGTTCATATATCTGCTGTAGTTACTCCACCACTGGGAGCTTCATTCCCTTGGCTGTTCAGGTCTTAAGACTTCCAATGCTCCCTGCTGTGACCCAGCCAGGTCCTCCTATCTTGGAGCTCTGTGTTGCCTTAGGTATGAGTGAGCCTGTTGGTACAGGACCCTGGTCTCTGCTGAGTAATAAGGGTGTACTGATGGGTGAACCTCACATTGTTTCTTCTCTGCTGTGTTGGGAACTGACATGGCTATAAGGGATGCTCTCAAATTGCTTTGTCTTGTTTTGTTCCTGCTCTAAAATGGTTCTTGGGTTTCTTCTGTCCCAGAAGGAAGCTATATGACTTGGTATACTGGCAGTAACTATTCTGTTGTGAAGACTGACAGCCCTTGTTTATGCAGAAATTAAGGTCCCTCAGAAAACACACCCAGACCTGTTTTTAGTCCTGTACTACTGCTGGGCCACACTTAGTATAAATCCCCAGCAGCAGCTGCAATGGCCTCTTTGAGCTGATAGGAAAGTGCCCTGTTATCTTTTTGGGTCAGGAATGACACTTCTTTTTACTGCTGGCCTCTCCTTCTCAGGTGCCCTTATGCAGGGGACAACTATCAGATATAGATGGTGCCTGAGTCTTGCCTCAGGACTGCAGTTCCCCTGTCATTACCAGTGCTTCACCCTGTACACATTTGCCTCTGTGGACCCTGCTTCCCAAGAGATGCCGTCTGGGCTGGTAAGATCCTGTTCGCTTGGCTTCCTACTGAGGACAAGTGACATTTGAATAACAAGAACCACTTCATAACTGAGACTCTTGGCCTTGGAGTGGAGAAGAAGGGGACCCAAAGACTGCAAAAAAACCTGTCATGAAACAGGAGGGAAGAGGTTGATGTGAGAAACGATTTATGCCCTGAGACAAACATGGTTGAGGTATGACATGTCACCAGCCCTCTGGTGGTGAGGGGCCCACAACTGGGCACTTGAGGTGTGGCCTCACTAAAGCTGAGGGGAACGATGACCTCCCTGCTCCTGTTTGCAGCACTATTCTGGATACAGGCCAGGATGCCACCGGTCTTCTTGGCCACCTGGGTACACAGCTGGCTCATGTTCAGCTGGTCTTCTATTAACACTCTCAGAATCCTCTCTGACTGACAGCTCTCTAAGCACTCCTTCCCCAAGTCTGTAATGCTGCTGAACCTGGTTGTGGCTGAAGTGCAGGACCTAGCATTTGGCCATATTGAAACTTGTGCGATTGACCTTGGCCCAGTGACCCAGCCTATCTAGATCCCATGGCACAACCTCCCTACCCTCAAGCAGATTGACGCTTCCACCCAGCTTGATGTCATCTGCAAACTTGCTAAGTCTGTACTCCATCCCCCCCTATCCTAATCATCGATAAAAATGTTAAACAGAAGTGGCTCCAGTACTTAGCCCTGGGGGACATCACTCATGACCTGCCAACTGGATTTAACACTGTTGACAACTCTTTGGACTCTATCAGCCAACCAATTATTTTACAGGGCAAAGCATATACCCATCCAAGCCAAGCACAGTCAGTTTTTCTGTGAGGATGCTGTAGGCAACAGTATCAAACACCTTACTGAAGTCAAGGTAGGTAATATCCACAGCCTTTCCTTCATCCAATAAGCAGGTGACCCTGTCATGGAAGGAGATCAGAACTTGCCCTTCAGAAACCCATGCTGACTGGATCACCTGGTTATCCTGCGTGTGTTGCATAATGAACACTGGATGATCTGCTCCATCAGTTTTCCTACAACTGAAGTAAAACTAACAGTCCTGTAGTTTCCATCACTTCTTATAGGTCGGTATTACAGTTGCTGACTTCCAGTCAGCTGGGACCTCCCCAGTTTGCCAGGGCTGCTGGTAAATGATGGATTGCTCCCCCCTCCTTTCAGCTAGTTTCAGAGAGCGATAAGCTGTTCCTCACAGGACTTGTACTATAGACCTTTCACTAGCTTTCTTGCCTTCCTTTGCACGTGTTCCAGGACCTCTGTGTCTTTTCTGTTGTGATATGCCCAAAACCGAACAAAGTATTTGAGGTGTAGCCTCAACACGTTGTGATGGGAGTTTCTGATTGTGTCACCTGCTTGGGCTTTTTCCTCTTGAGCTTACATGGAGATTCATTAAACCCTTTTGTTCCCAGGAGCAGTTTTCTCTTGCNTAGCCTTCCTTTGCATGTGTTCCAGGACCTCTGTGTCTTTTCTGTTGTGATATGCCCAAAACCGAACAAAGTATTTGAGGTGTAGCCTCAACACGTTGTGATGGGAGTTTCTGATTGTGTCACCTGCTTGGGCTTTTTCCTCTTGAGCTTACATGGAGATTCATTAAACCCTTTTGTTCCCAGGAGCAGTTTTCTCTTGCCTGATAAATTATCCCAGACCCGTTGAGACTGGGCTGCCTGTATGTAGTAGATTCCTTCATTGGTGGGTGAGGGTCCTCTGGTGGTCTCCAGTGGTTCTCCTCACTTGAAGTGAACCCGTGCTTGAACCTGAATTTCTGTGCTTCTCACTTCATTCTGGAGTTAGCTTTTGTTTTTTATCTGTAAGATCTGTTTGTACTGACTGTGACTCTCTTATCTACTCTAAGAATATACTTTTTCCAGAATTTTCTTTTTCTTAATCTGGTTTTCTACTGACAGTTTATAACTGACACTCTGTCCTGTGCTCATAAAAAAACAGCTATCAATCACACAAGGAGCTTGGGTTAGTTAAGATCTGCTCTACTGATGGGGCCTGATCACCTGGTTGTCCTTTATGTGCTGTGTGATGGCACTCAAGATGATCTATTCTCTAACCTGCCCCAGCACCGGGCCTGTGAGTTCCTCAATCTTCCTTCTGACTCTTCTTGCAGCCTGGTGTCCTCCCCGTTTAGCTATGACTGCTGGTAAATGATGAAGAGTGCCTTGGTGAACACTTCCACTAGCTCCCTCGGTAGCCTTGGCTGGCACCCATCAGGCCTCATAGACTTGTGTACATCTAAGTGGATTATAGGTCACTGATCAATTCCTCTTGGATTAAGGGGGTTGCATGCTGCTTCCCATCCCTGATGGAACAGGGGGCTGGACACTCAGAAAGCTACTGGATTGTTGGTGAAGACTCTGGCAAAACAGGCATTTAGTATTTCAGCCTTTTCCTTGTCCTTGGTCACCATGTTTTCCCCTGCATCCAGCAGAGGAAGGCTCCTCAGCCTACTCAACCTCTTCCCAGAGCTGTTACTAAAGGGAGGAGTTCCTCCCCTGGGCTATGTTCCACAGGTAAGCTCCCTGCTGCCCTCCCATACCAGAGTAACAGATGGACACACCCTGATGCCTGGGTGTCTGTGTGTCTCCACTGGAGCATAGACATATGTTGTTGAGATAAGAAACGGAGAGCTTGTTGCTGTAAGCATCAAGAGCAATTCAGTGTGGCATGGTCAGTCACAGCAGCTGATCCTGATCATTGTCAGCTTCCTGAGCTCTTGGGCAAAACCAGTCCATCAGATCACCTGAAGGTGAAGAAAAGAAGCTCTGTCCTCACTTTTCCTGCCCAGGCTGGAGGAACTGGTGCAGACACTCACACTGAGATTTTCATATAGCAGATAGGGTGGTGCTTCAGGAAGCACACTTGAGAGGAAGGACATTTTTTTTTCCCCCTCTCTTTTTCTCTCCCACTCTTCGCTCACAGTCTTGGTGAGAAATGCTCCTGTTAAAAGATGTGATTAATCTTAATCATACTAGTTAGAAGCCTTTAAAGGGAGAGAACTGCTCTTAAATGTAGGCAAAGAACTGAACAATATCTCAAGATAGAAGGTGTTCTGTGTAGTTGGCTTCTGCCAATGTTGTGTGTCATTGGAAGGTGTTAACTGGTGGTGGGAATGGCTTTCTAGTTTCTTTCTTACTCCAGCAAGACATTTCAGTAATCATCTCGCAATGTTTTTACTTCTCTAGCAGAACTGCTCTTCCCTGCTACTTCCAGGATAACCTGTGCTCTTAGCCTTGCCAGCATTTAAAATGTAATCAGCGATAATCTCCTCCAAATTGTGTGGTGGAAGGGTGAAGCTGATCACAGGCTGGAGAAATCATTGGCAGAGAGTTCAAACAGTCTTGTCCTTCAGGGAGTACCTCTGGCAACTGAATGGCCTTGGTACAGGTGGAGCTCCGGTGGGGAGGCAGACTGTAAACTCCTAATGTGCCTTATGACAAGCATTTAGCAGCTGTCTGAAATGTTAACTAACTGGGTAATTACAAGAGTACTCCAGACCACACCTTTCCAGCACACCCGGCAGGATGCTCTAGCACTGCCCTTAACTGTGTGTGCTAGCCAAGAGCTAAGCATCTTCCTGGCTGCTGCTGGACTCTTCCAAGGCTACAGCAAGGCAGGCAAAAACGTTCGCTTAGAGACCTTAAATGCCTGTGTGGAAGCTGAAGGCATGAGGAGAGTCTCAGCTTAGCTGTTCCCTGCTGCCCTCTGGAGGGTTGCTGAACCATCACAAAATGACAGAGCTTTGCGCGTGTTGTTTCTGAGGATCAGGTAGACTTCCCTGCAGGAACCTTTCCTGATCATCCAGAGGGCTGCAGGGATGAACAGAGCGCTGGAGCACCTGTGCTGTGAGGAGAGACTGAGGGCATTGAGGCTATTCAGCCTAGAGAAGAAAAGGCTTCTGTGGGACCTTATAGCAGCCTTTCAGTACCTGAAAGGGTTGTACAGGAAAGCTGGAGAGGAATGTTTTATGACAGACTCTAGGGATAGGATAAGGGGCAATGGTTTCAAGATAGAAGGGAGATTTAAATTCGATCTTAAGAAGAAATTTCTTACTATGAGGATGGTGAAGTACTGGAACAGGTTGCCCAGGGAAGTTGTGGATACCTCCTCACTGCAAGTGTTCAAAACCAGGCTGGATGGGACTCTGGGCAGCCTGGTCTAGTAAGAGGTATCCCTGCCCATGGCATGGGAGTTGGAACTACATGATCTCCGAAATCCCTTCCAACCTAAGCCATTCTGATGCAGAGCTGGATGTTACTGAAATGGACCTGCTGTTTATTGCAGTGTAAGGGGATGTATGTGAACAGAGAAGTTAACTTAATTTCTTTGTCTGCTCTGTAGGAAGTTTTTTGTGCTTAAGGATTATTATTTGGTGCCTACAGGAGGGGACAGGCTTGAGCAGCAGTGGGATGCACATTGTCCCTGTGAAGCTCTGACATGGTGAAAGCCAGGTACCATGGAGGTTTCCTCCTCTGGTGCTGTTCTCTTACTGGCAATCTTGTCCTGCATTTAGCTGTTCTGGCTTTCATTATTACTTTTGGCTCCTGCAAAAGTGTGTACTTCTTCTACTTTCACAAGTGGATTTCTGGCTTTTAACTTTTTTTATCCTAAGCTTCTACTTTCATTTTTGGGTCTCCATTGACTTTCTCCTTTCCTTTGAACAACCACGTTAGCTACTGCCCGATTAGACAACTGAATGAATGGAGGCATGGGCTGCTGTAAGCATTGGCTTTGACTCCTGTGAGGTGCAGGAAAGCTGCTCTATCCAGGAGGTACCTGTGAATGAAGGAGAAGCTGAGGAAGAGTAGCCCTGAGGTCAGCCAGTGCCTGTCAGCTGAGACTGTTGTGTCATTCTGCTAATGAACCCAGCTTCTCAGAAATAAATTGATGCTGAGCATCAGCATACTTTGTCCCCAGTGCCCCTCACCCTTTCCTCTGGAAGTGGTATGTGCTGCTCTGCTGTGTCTGCCCATTCTGTGGTTTTGGAGGCAAAGCCCAGCAACAGCATCTGATGCAGGGCTGTTCAAAAGGAGTATCTGTACTTGGCTGTATCTGAACTTTACAAAGGTATTCTTCACCCTTTTTGTGTCTTTGAGAACAGACCCAACGTCAAACTTGTCTCTTTGAAGAGCTAATTATGTTTTTTGAAAGACTGAAGGTAGCAACTCCTTTCTTGTCCAGCTATGCTCACCTGAAACATTAATTGGGTGGTGGTTACTGTGCTACAACCCACATGTTTGTTAATAAAATACCTGAAAATTATTATAGTTGTGGTGCTTTTATTAAATTTCTTATGGCTTGTATTACAATGCATCCTGGGAGTGGAGAAATATACAGTATGTTACATGTTATAAATACATTTATTTATGAAAATACAGGTAAATATTTCATATAAAGCTGTAATAAAAAAGAGTGATAATTTTAGTTTAAAAAAGAAAGGTAATCAAACAAAAAACCTGTAATGTGAATGGAGGTGGTGGTAGAGAATATCAGTTCATGATACTATGTCTTAAAACAATTTAAACTCAGTTTGCACTGATTCATGTTCCTTACAGTCTCTGTAAAGCTGGAGGAATAATGGAGGGTGTAAATTAATGGAGGATTTTAGTCCCCCGTATTTATGGAGATATACAGACTATTCACAGAATAATCAGATTATAAATCTCCCTAGCTTTGGATGAAGCTAGCAAGATGTACAGTGACTAACAAAAGTCCTGCAGCTACAGCCCCTTCTTCACTTCAGATGCTAACATTGAGTCAGCATCAACTATTGTTTTGGGATTGGGTTTTTTTTGCGTGGTGGCAGTGGGAAAGAGATGTTAAGTAAAACCAGTGATACTCCTGAGTAATTGGAGAACCAGGCCTGGGCTCATGTCTTTTTTCACCACTGCAAACTACAGCTGCCCTGGGAGAGTGTGGCTGGGGTGCCTTGAGTCTCAGAAGCTCAGAAGAGATCCTGTCAGCCTTTTGAGGACTCCAGCTGATCTGGGTGAGTGGGGAGCCTGTTACTGCAAGGCTGAGCCTACTGAAGTTTATCAGTTCCCGCCAGCGTCTCTTGGTTGCTACACAAGTTTGGAATGAGGAGGGATTTTTAAACAGTAATTGACTTGCAGTTATATACAGTTGTTAATGTGGCCCAGAAGAGCAGCAGCTTATAAAGGATGTATATATTTGAATAACTCTTGCATCTCTGGTCTCCCACTTGCATCTTCCCAGCAGAGAGCATAGGCTGAGCCCTGAAGCAGTGTGACTACAGCCTCACGCCCTTACCTGCACAGCCAGAGGAATTGTAACTTAGAAGTAGGAGGTCCCTGGAAAGCAATGGCAATCACAATTTAAAAGCTTCAGGTAATTCTGTTGCTAACCCAGAGAGGAAGAAGTTTGAAATCTTTTTTAAAAATCTCTGTGGACTCTGTTGCCCAGATGATAACAGCAGTTTTCATCTGTGACTTGGCTTTTGTAAGTATACCTGAGATTCAGGAGTGAAGTCACACACAGCTGAGCACACAGCTGTTCACAGTCCCTTCTCAACCTCCCCCTTCCTTCTTTTTCTTCCAATGCTCAAGTAGTTCTGTTGAAAACTGCAGGATGCAAGCTACGTGAAGTAATCCCAAGGTTCATGGGTTTGTGTCCATTGATGTTCCTGCTTTGCCTTTCTGAAACACAGAGAACAGGAGATATTAGAAACTGTTTCCCTACATTCAACCTGTGAGCTTAGATGGGAAGGCTGAAAATCAGGCTGAGCCTTGTTCTGTTTTAGTCTTGATTATGGGCAGATTGTCTCTTTCCCAAGGCATCTGGTTGGCTTATTAATTTGGGAGTGTTTTGATTGCAGACAAGTTCATTTGTGGCTGAACTTTGTGTAAAAAGGCTGCATGATGTAGCCTATGTGACTTCCAATGTATTTAAATTGTGTTGCTTATTTTAAAAAAGTGGAGGGCACTCAGATAAAGGTAATGGCCAGTCCTCAACTGGCACAATCCACTAAATTTATGCTGCTAGCATCTGGCCTGTTCCAAACTTTGCATATTGGAATACGTCCAGATGAGTGAACAGGACTGTCTCATTTCTGTGCTGCGAGAGGCATTAAAAAACCCCCTACAACCCACCCACAGAGAAATGCATAATGCTTTACTTCTTTTACCTTATCAGAAAGGCCATATATTTTCATTCTTTAGATTTTGCCCCAGAACGATCATGGAGTTCCTCTCAGTTTTCCTCAGCTCCGAAGACCCGATATCTGGCCTTAACAGACAGAGAAATACCATTACAATTGACATGGGGCAGAACGGCTGTGATTTTAGCATTAACGTGCTGTGCACAAACACGTAACATCCAAGCTGGCCCCAAAGCAGCTTTTTCCCCTGCAGTTTGAAATTCCAGAATAGATGCTGTCCAAATATTTGTGTCAGCATCTGAAACAAGAGCTACAAAATTCCGTGCTTGCCATGGAGACACAATGTGATGAATGGACACGGCATAAGTTTGTTGAGAACAACCAGTATTTTTTGCCTAGCTGGAAAGAATGAGGAATGACTGGTGGGTGAATGCCATGAGGAAATTATCAACTCTGGCCTTAAGTAGCAAGTAGGAAACGAGATGTTCACTACTTACTATGTACAACTGAAATCAGTGTAATACATCCTGTTTGTTTGTAATTGTTTAGTTAGCTAGGTGGATGTTTGTAATGTTGGAGCTGCACTGTCCTTCCTGTTACTTCACCCTAACCACATAATGATCATCATATAGCAGCAAGCTTTTGATGGCTGTCAAACTGAAACTAGCATCATTGCCATGCTGTAGTTTGAGGTTAGCTCATTCCCATGCAGCTCCATTAAAGCTGCAGCTCCCACACAGGTGCATCTCTGCAGGAATGTGATGCTGGAATTGCTCAAAGCTTCCCAAAATTAGATCCTGCCCTAGAAAAAGGGGTCATGGGATAGCATCATAAAGCTCCTGAGCACAATTGCTTTCATTAAGATGGGTGTCTCTGTATCTCTTTCAGGGTTTGAACAATTGCTGGGCCAGTCTGCTTTTTGGCAAGAGTCATGACAAGTAGTGGCAGATCCAACGTCTCATCTCATCCTCAAACAGAGCAGAAGAAGTAAGGAAAAATAATATGAAGGTGCTAATGCACTCTTCCTTGACCCTGTATTTTTGGGGATTGTTTGAGCACCATTCTAGCCAGAGACAGCTTTATGCATTTGAGAATGTGAGGCAGAATGGCAACATACAGGATGGATTCTCTTACTGTTCAAAGCAGCATCAGACTGTAATCATTTAACAAGGGCAAATATTTGACTACAGGATGTGCCACTATCATTTGAAAACAGTTCTCTATTACTAAAACTAGTCACAGTGGAAAGGCCAAGACATCTTTTCTTGAAGCTTATTTGAGCTGGAAGTAAGTTCCTTGGTCTTTGTGGAGGGATCATTCTGCAATGATTTGTGGAAGAATCTACTTTTCCTGCCATAGGTGAGGCCCAGGTCCATGTGCTGCCAAAGCTCATAACATCATGATAGAGTCATTCATCATCAGCCTGTTCTGGCTCTTTGCACAAAATATATGTTGCTTTGTGGGAGTTAACTTACTAGCAGGAAAAAGAAAATGAAATGGAAACCTGAGCCTGCTTAGAACAATGTATGACAAACCACTCTAGTCTTGTGCCAGTATGTTTACCTTGGCAGACCTCCCTCTCTTCCATTGGAAGAACGAAGTTCTCTTGTAACTCTAAGAATTATTTGGTGGATGTTTAAAAGAGGGGGAAAATTGGACAGAAAAAGAAAAACAAAACAACCACTCTGGCACAGATAATTCATCATACACAGAGTGGGAGCATGAAAGGGGATTTGCTTTGACCTAGTTACACAAACAAAAACAAATCCAAAGGGACTTTCTCTAATTGTCCAAATGACTCAAGTAGGGCTGGGTGTCAAAAGCAACAAACCTCTGCCTCCTTTGGAGCTGTATGTTAATACAGAGCACTAGGCTCCAACCTGTTCCAGTTCAAACCTTGGGACATGTCTCTGAGCCCGAAGAAGCCCAGCTGCACAAACCCCAGCCTGTTCCTTATGCTTGCATGTACAAACAGGGTCAGGAGCCCGGACAAACATGTTTCATAAATTATAACAAAGACAGTGGCTTCAATGTTTGCTTTGTCAAGAACTGCGGGCAAGCAAGATATTCTTGCTCTGCCATTCTGGTACTGCTGTGGCAAGGCCAGTGTGGCTTTCTGTCCAGCATTATTTGCAGGGCTATCCCAGGTCCACTAAGCCTAACTTTTTATTTTAAAGGAGTCCAAGGACAACTATCTGTCAAAAATGCCTTAGGAAGCAAGGTGTCCAGCTTTTCCAGGCACAAGTGAAAAGGTCAGTGTCAGTGCACTGCCTCTGTAGGCTGTTGGGTAAAAAAGAATAAGAACAAATACAGGTTGGGCTGGGGAATAAAAGCTAGAAAGCAGGAGAAGAAATGGAGTGGGATAAGGCACGAGTAGAGGCAATGAATTTATGTAGATATATGGAAGAAGAAAGTCAGGGAGTCATCCATTGTACATGTGGAAATAGTAAAAGCTGTTTCTGTTAAGATCTGTTGGGCTGGCCCTTCACTGGAAGTAAATTAAACTGGTCGGCCTAGGGCTTAGCCTGCAGTTCTCATGCAGGAAGAACTGGCAGTGTCCTCAGAGCTGCTGGGATGAGGCCAAGCAATTGGTTACAGAGACAGGACTTTCCTGAAGCCCAAATAAAGTTCTAGCTCTGTTCAGGTTTAGAGGGAAGGTTCACAAGAGTTTGTATGTTTTCCCCAGCTGGTTCACCATCTATTTTAGATGGAACTGTTTGATCTCCTCCTGCTTTGTGTTTCTTTCAGTTTCTCAAACAATAGGAGGAAGCTCGCTTGTTACATGTGCTTGGGCCCCAACCAAGCTTTTCCCAGCTGGAAAAATCACTCCATGAACTATAGAGGGATTTTTTTTTTCCCAGCTGTAATTAAAAGATTCCAAATTCCCTTATGCAGATTGTAAGGTACTTACAGGCTGTCTAAAGGGAACAATGGGACATTCCTGAGTGCTTAAATAACTACTGTTCCCCCACCATCACCCGTTCTACAACCTGGGGAGGGCTTAAATACATTTGATCTGCTCTGTTCAAGGTTACTTCTGATGAAAAAATATAGGGAGATGGGTGCTCCATGTAGTGCTCCTGCTTTTGTGAGCAAGATACTCAGACTCTTCCTGTTACCTTATTATCTACATAAACACCCTAAATTCAATAGACCAGCTGTGAGGACCTAGGGATTTTCTGTGCAAGGGGTAGCTGGTGGCAATGTCATCACCTTAGGTAGGCATGCACCATGCAGTACAGTTCAGAGTTTAGGCTGTAACTAGCCCAGTAGATAATCTTGCTCAAGGGGCTGACACAGATCTCTTATAGAAATGGGACCTTATACTTGATTGTAATGTTCATCTACTGCAACCAGCATTCCCAAGCAGGAGCATATGCTTGGCATACTTCATCTCCCCTTCCTCTGACAGGAAACCTTCCAGCTGATCCCGTCTGTCTCATCCCATTACACATAACATGCAATGGGTATTACAGTTCCACTGGATGAAAGGTGCAGAGGATAGAAGAGAGCATTAACCTCAGCTGTAATGTTTAGGAGGAAGTAGAAAGACAAATCATTAGGCTACAGAATGGGTCTAGCTAATTCTCAACATTGTCTTGCTCTGTTGGGGATAAGCACCTTTTAGGAACTGTAATGTTTGTTTCCCTTATTCTCACACAGATAACAGGACCAGTTGGGATTTAGAGCACTTGGGCACTAAAGAAGAAAGTGGCTGGGCTGGCCAGGACCACCTAATGGAGAGAAGGTAAGGCCTTCCAGCCAGTAAATCTCCCACCACCTCTCCCCAACATTAAGTGAAAATCTTCCACAATTGCGTCTTACCTGTACAACTGGGGGCAGGACCTTTTCAGAGCAGCAGAGGACAGCCCCAGCTTGTTCTGATTCCTCAGCCGTGTCTTTCTCATAAGATCTCTCATCCTCCCCCAGGCATGACTCTCACCCTAGGGAGCAAAAAGAAACAACTTCTTAAAGGAGCAGAGGCTAGTTGCTGGCAGACCTCATCTGGGCAACATATGATACTTTGGGGTACTCCAGAGTGATAGAAAGAGGGGTTCTTTTTTATTTCACTCAAAATAAGAGTCAGGTCTCACAAAAGAATTATAACACCCTGCAATGATGCATAATAGCCAGCCTGTACCTGTGTAGAACACAATGAAATGGGATAGATCAACTGTCAATCTGATCCTTTTCCTATTCCGTTTGGTAACATTTTGAACTGTTCCCCCTGACTTAAGGTTTTAGAGGGTGAGGGCACCTCAGTGGTGAGCACAGGTTGCTGCCTAAAGGCACGTTTTACCTTACTGTTATACTGTACTAGAAGAAAAGACCACTCTGGTGTGCACCCAGGGGGGCTTTTACCACAAACACAGCAGCTTGACTCTCCTTTTTATTAGGGCAGGTGCACTGATATCAGTCCTTTTCAAGGTGGACTATGAATTAGAAGGGATGAAGCCTTTGTCTTCCAGTCAGGTCTGCAAGTCACAGCTTTTGGGCACTTACATTTGAAATGCTAATAGAGATTATCAGGAGGTCAGGGAGCCTCATAAGGCCCTCCCTAATGTTTGTTCTCTCCAGGCTGAGCTCATCTGGACTCATGAACGTTTTGAAAAGGAGGCATGCTTTTTAAAAAAATAGATATGGGTTTTTGCTGCACTGTTATAAATTTGCTCAAGTAATATCTGGAAAACCTTGGGAACAGAAAAGATAAGGCCCCAGGACTAGCATAATTGGGAGAAACGCTTCCTGTTTCAGTGAGGTTTTCAAACCTTTGTCACGTTTGAGGTATTGTTCTGTCCTCTCCGGAGGTGCCTTCCCACTGTGCCACCAGCAGAGCCATTACCCCATGCGTTGTGGCCACCTTGGGAGCACACCCTGGCAACTGCCCAGAGTCAGGCACCAGTCCCAGTAGAGCCTCTTTAAAGAATTCTTGGGGCTCTGCTAAGTTTACAGTTCAGAGCTTCAGGTGAGGTTATGGGTTTCTGTGCTCCTGAGTTAATTTCCCTTAAGTCAGAGTGTTTAAGTAAGAGTGTTCAATCCTACCAGGATTAATATATGTGAATGTAAGTATGTGAAAGGATTCTGGAAGTCTCAGCAGTTAGTCCCTCATTGAGCTGGTGTTCTCCCAGAAAAGCACGATCTGCTGTTCTGGAAGACTAGGTAGCTGCTGTCTGTCTGCAGTGGGGATGGGAAAGCAATGGACCACATGCAGTTAAGTCATAATAAGTGTAAGTCTGCATGTCAGAGAACCTCTTTTGCTCAGGTACAATGCTGTGCATTACAGGGGCTTGGTCCCTGGCAATGGCAGGTACACGTTAAGTTAACTGTATATTTTGTAAAGGCAGTACCTACCGAGATGTTCTTGCTCATGTCCACACTCTGAAAATGAAAGACAAACAAAATGATAAATAATGAGAGAGTGATTCCATTTTACAGTACTAGGAACAGACTGGGCTCTGTTCTCAGATTTGCCCTGGAGTCCACCCATAGTACTGATCAAGTCCTTTATCTCTTTGCAATACAGTTCCCTCATGTGTGTGACAAATCCCTTCATTCCTCCTACTACTCTCTCCTCTCTTCTGTAGACTACCAGCTCATGGGTTTGGCACCTAGTAGCCTGGGGTCTAATGTGGCAGGATCCCCATACAGTACATGCTCTGTAGAAGGAAAGGGAGAAGGAAACGGGGCATTTCATGCTCAGGATACAAAATGCAACACCAATACTAAGGTGCAATGTAAGAAGAGAACGCTAGGATTCAGTTAAAAGACTGCAGGTTTTGATTCTGCAGTCATGTGAAGTTATAGGGGCTTTTCATGTGCTTCAAATAATGCTCTTCAGAATTCTGTTGGACACCAACTAAAGCACAGAGCACTTTTCAGGACTGAGCCTTAATTCGGTTTCTAAAGTTCATAGAAATGTTTGCAATGTATTTGCAACCTTTGGGTGGAAACTTCTTGAGAAGGTCTTTCCCATGAGAGACCCACTCCATCCTCTTTCCTGTCATGCTGGGAATACTCTGATTAGAGCCTCTGCCCTGGCACTCTGGCATTACTGATCTCTACCGGAACCTGAAAGTGCTGAGGCTGTCACTAACAATTGGAAAGAAAAGGAAGACGAAAAACATTTATCCCAACGACTTGAACTTCAGTGACATGGTTCCCCTGAAATATGCTTTGCGGACTGGAGTTAATTACACTGACAGGCTGCCAGTCTGGTAGAGAGTGTTGCCAGCTAAGGATTGGCCCACTAAAACTTTTCTACATAGTAATGAGTATTAATTTAATCACAGTAGCAGCAATAGTGAATATACTTATGAGAGACTTCACTCATCAGGTCATCTGGATTTAAAGAAAGCTTAAAGCCCATGCTGCTGTCTGCAGTGTTCTGTGCCTTTCTGGGAATATGGACATCACTGTCTTCATTTAAACCTGGGATCAAAGAGGCACTGAGCACCTTTGCCCTCACTGGAGCAGACAGGGTTGGTTTGTTCTCCTGGCACCCCATTTCACTCTGCCTGAGCAGAATTTGTCCCTGCTTCTTCCACAGGTACCACTTCAAGTCTGGCTCCAAGCTTATCATTCACCTTTCTTACAGCAGCATCCTTTGATGGGAAAGCTGGTCCTTCAGCCATACCACCAGCTTCTCTGAACTCATTCTCCTTGTTATTCCTATTGTTCGATGACTTCCTGAGGCACACTGTTGGCTGGCCATTTCCTGAATCCAGGTATCTTTCTCTTCCTGCAATGAAATGCAAAAGTTTGCTCACATTTGTCAACAGTGTCCTGCTAGGACAGTCTCTGGACAATACTGCTGCAAGCTGCTCCTTCAGATGGGATAGAGAAACTTAAGGACTTCAGGGTGGGATGAGACTTGTGTTTACATGTCACATTTCAGTGGAAAGAGGATGTGCTCCACTAAACTGTCCAACCACAGCAGACGTTCTAATGTCTTCCACATGATCTTATTTTCCTTCCAGGTCTGCTCTGAAACTGCTAGGAAAGAGCATTTCTGAGCCTCAACACTTGAGACCCCAAAGGCCATTTTACATTCTGACTCAATTCTGCCAGGAGATGTGTTGATGTTCTGAATTTCACCAGGTATGAGAGATAGACTGAAGTCCAAGATCTGAAATAAACTGATCAGCTTCACTTAGTGGGCTGATTCACATCTAACATTGGGTCCAGACTTCTCAGCTGTTCTTATGATCAGTAGACTAAAACCAGTTATTCTCAGCCTTCTGAAAAAGTTGATCTCTAGATCAAGCTTTGCAGCTGGAGCTTATTTCCACTTGTTCTATAGAATAAGTCATTCTCCAGGAATGTATTCTGTGCCTCCATGAGAGTGTAGGAGACTAACAGACGTAAGGCTTTCCATCTTAGATCAAATCCTGCCTTGGCTGGCGGATTTTAAAGCCACATGGAAAGGATCCACTAATGGACTCATTCAGCTTTACTAAATTTCCAGAAGAGAGGTCTATTCTATAATGCTTTTGTTCTAATCTCTATAGCCACAGATGCAGAGCAAACACCTCTGCCTCACACATATGAGGCAACAAGTGTTGAATTCCTAGGTGCAGACAAAGCATTAAAAAATTAGTCTCTTATACTTCCAGCTAAGGTTTAGTTCCACTAACACCTTCCTCTGTTGCTGTCTGACTTTCCTAGGGAAAAGGAAGTTGTTGATCAGCTTCTCTCACCAACAGGTGGCAAACAGAAGGGCAAAGTAAAGGTATTGGAACTCACCATAGCAGCTGCTCCACTTTTCAGTGTTAGCTCCTATTTCTGGTATGATAGAAAGATCAGAAGGATTTCCAGTCTGAACCAAGAGGCTGTGAGGTCTGCTCCTCCCAGAAAAAACTGTCTTCACATCTTGGTAGGAGTTGAGGAAGATGCTGGCAGCTCCGCAGGAACAATGCTGCAGAAGGTACTCCTGTACCAAACAAACCAGAGCATACAGACTCTCAAGCTGCAATGGCCCGTGGTAACCAGTGATCAGAACGAGACCAACTGAAATCATTCCAGCCTAGGGATGCCTAATCTTGTTCTGAGACCCATCATGACCCAGAGAAATAATTTGTCTAAAAGGCTGAGGAGCCTGACATTCGTAATACAGATATTTTTATGGCTTCCTTGAGGTTTTACTTAAATTGCCTGATACTCTTTTGGGTTTGTTTCCCAGAAGGAATTGAGTGCAACTTTCTAAACACAGAGTTGCTCAGCTTAGGCATTTGTATAAATAAACAGATCCGCTACAACAGCGGCTTGCGTTTTAAGGTAATGTTACTTATTTTGGAGCATGTGCTGAAAACAGCATCTTGTATTTTTATTGACAGACTGCCATAGTTTGTCTGATGTTACTAGCCAGATTCACTGTATGTGGTACTTCAGCTGGTGTAATTCTGCTGTGGCTGGTGTGCTGAGAAGGGGAGGGTACCCACCTTGCACAGCTGTGTTGCACAAGAGTTTTGTAAGGCAGGATGCAAGGAGATCTTTATTCAGCTGAAGCAGTTGAACCAAAATGTTTGTCACTGCTGGAAGCAGGACATGCCAACAGCAGTTCAGCATTTCTGGATATCCCCAAATGATTGACAGTTGTGGCAGGGAGACTGGACTAGATGATCTTTCAAGGTCCCTTCTGATCCCTGATGATTCTATGATTCTCACCTGGCTACACTCTACCTCTGGGAGGTGTTTTGAAAAATCTAATGAAAGCTGTCATTTTGACCCACAGCCAAAAGAGAGATTTCCTTGTAAAGCAAAGGATATGGAGTAGCTATGTCCCTTTGTATCCCAGCATCAAACTGGGAGTGCTGGCTATCTACAATCATGACTAGCTTTTGTTACTGCAGTAACCCATCTCTGTTACTGAGGTTGTGTCTTCCCTAGCTGTGTCTTGGGCATGGAAGACTTTCCATGCCAGGTATGGAGAATGAACATGATTTGGAAAGTAGCCTTAGAATGCCCTCCAAAATGCATCATGGACAGCAACCTCTATGTCTTGTGGCAAATGGGGTTAGTAGTGTTCCTCTTCTACACATAGGGGCTGTAACACTGAAGAGGAAAGTGGTAGAGAGCTGCTTGGATATAGTAGATGCCCACACCACAGAGATACCTGACAGAGAGTACACGGTTTTGTAAAGCACATTGCAAACACTAAATGTCACATCTGGGGGTCCAGTTCCCCACTGAGTATTCTGGGACAAATGCAGCTGAGAAGGCACCACTGAGAGATCTTGATCAAAAAGATCAGAGTTTCAGATATAAAAGCACGGTGCCTTTCATTTCAGTGGGAGCTGGGGAGGAGGGAGCACATGCACCAGAGGAGGATTTGACCCTGAATTTGCTGCTTGGAAGTGTTTCTTTGAGCAATGACTCACAGTTGTAAAACTTAAGGAAATGTGTTCACTGTTCCCAGATTATATGTAGGAGGCTGCATTCCTCTAATCATGAGAGATGGGTGTATGGGAATGATGAGCTACTCTGCTCTGCAGCCTGACTCACAACTTGGCTTTGGCTCTGAGGAGTCAGTCACCTACTGAAGATCAACTCTCAGCAGGTGGGAAAGAAGCACTGGGGAGGAATGACGCTTTCAGGAGAATAAAAGAGTTGCCACAGCATGGCTGGGAAGAAGTATGAGTGTGACAAACCCCTTCTGTTCCTTTGGGGAGTAATAAAATAAATAGAAAGGGAGAGGAGGGGAAAAGCTGGAAACCTGGTGTGACAGTCAAAGGAAAAGAACTGAGACTCAGAGATGGGGAGTAGCTGAAAAAACCAACCATGCATGCTCTGAAACATGCTGTCTAGGAGCATGCTGAAATGATTTGCAAATTGAGCTCTGATAAATTTGCAAATTTACCAGCTCCTACTGAATGGAAAAAAGGACCAGTGGGAATACTGAGAGATTTCATTTCAGAAGGTCTTCATTTGGCAGCTCAGAAGTGCAGGAAAGGAAAACCAGCATGGTGGTGGGTGCTGTTACCCATTGTGTCTGTTCTGTGGGAATTTCTGCAATTCTGACAGTTTGAAACCAGAAGAAAAAGAAAAGGCTTTTATTTGAAAACATAATTGCTAAGGAGGCCCATGGAAATGCTTTCTTTTGACAACATTGAAGGCAGGAGATGCGTTCTTGGGAAGTTTTCAACTACAGTAAAAGCTGGCTATCATCACATGAGGTGAGACAGATGGTTTTAAGCTCAACAGAACTTAGAACTTCTGGAAGATGAAACTGAAGAACAGAAACTCAAGCCACTCTGAGGGAAGACGAGGCAACTGTAGTGGGCAAGGGCTCACTGAAGATCAGGGTACCCAGCCCAGGTGTGTGTGGGTCAAGTAAATTAGCATCTTCCCTCACACAGACTTGGAACTTTACATCTGGGCCTTGGGTATATCATTTAATGGACAATACTATGGTGTCTGCTTACCTCTTTTATCTGGCTCATCTTCTGCTCTTTCTGCAAGCTGCACACTTGCTTTTGGAGACGCAGATTGTGTTCCTGCAGCTGTCCAATCTTCTCAATCAGTTGGCAAATGTGTTCCAGGTATCCCAGACCAGATCCTGGAGCTTTGTTGTTACCCTGATTCACCTGCAATCACAATGCATCTTGAACCATGGAGTAACAGCAGAGCAATCCTTACCAGCAGCTGGGAGCCTAGCATGCTCCTTACAGTCATATGGCCCATAGTAAAGGTATTTGAGAAGCTTCTTGCAAGGAGTTTTGGTTCTAGTCAGATCTGAGCTACAGCATTGCTTCCTCGCTCTGGATTAGTCTGCTAGATGTGCCGTCAGAGGGATTCTTATGACTGATCAAAGGCTGATGTAGAGAAAAAACTTGTGACAGCCTCTTTCTAGTTCTACCACCTGGGCTAAGTCTTTGTCCTTCACTGGCCATGGGACCCTTATAAACAAATACAGTTCTTTTGTACATTATAGATGGCTGGAGTTAACATGACTCAGCTCACAGCCCTCAGTGCAATTCATACTTAGGGGTACTAGGGGTTAGACTCATCACTGGTGGGTCAGTGAAAGGGACTTGTACTTGAACCAAGCTGCCAGTGAAAGAACAGTGAAAGACGTTTCCACTGGTCTCTAGCAGATCCTAGCTTATGTCCCTGCTACTCCTTTCTCAATCACTAAGAAACGACTGAAGAAAGTCTGCAAGATTAAGCTTGCAGTCTGTCTGTGACGGGATGTTCTTTACCACTGATATCTCTACACCCAGGACCTGCAGACTCACATTGCTGCTCAGCCAAGGGCAGCGCTGGCAACAACCAGTAATCCTCTGGCGGAGGAAAGGCAATGGCACTTCCTAGCCTCCTGCCCTGCACTTTACCATTCTGGCCTTAGAATCTCCTCATGCACAGCAATTGTCCTCTCCTGAGTCACAAGTGGACTCTGCCAAATGTGCTGCTAACCAATACATGCAAAGGCTGACTTCCACCTCGGAGCTGCCTGCTAATGTGCATATGATATCAGTAAGTAAAATAAGCCTCGGTCTTTACAAAAGCAGTGCTCTAAGTTTATCTTACTTCAAAAAATCAGTTCCTTCTACAAAAGCAGGAAGCTTACTCTGTCTCCTTTCCCACAACAATCCACATTTTTGGGGAAATGCCAGCCTTGGGACTCTTCCTGTCTTTTCATTATGCCAGAAAGCTCATGGTGTGTTCAAAAATAATCAACGTTAGGATTTACTTCTTTCCAAACAAATGATGATACAATGTTATTTATAAACAGGTATTATTATGTCCAGATGCTTTTGTGTCTGAGGTTGGGACAGAGGTCACGTGAAATCACATGAAAAGCTGTGATGACTCTAAGCCCTCCAGTCGTTCAGACTCCTTATTTTTATTTTTCTCTCAGGCAGAGCACGCAGGAGCGGTGGCAGGACAAAGGTTACTCAGCCACAAAGCCAAGTCCTTAGCGTGTCTGTGCAGTGGGAAGGGACACAGCCTCAGGACCCATAGGGAGAACAAAGCCAATGTGGTGTCTGATGGGAAAAGCTTGAAATCAAAAGCAATATGAGTCCTGTATCTGAAAGCAGCTAAGGATTTGGGGGTGCACAGCTGCTAAAGCATCATTTTCAAAAACCATGTGAGTATCAGCTTCTGGAAATCTGGTGGTTTTGAGCCGTCCTAAAGGAGTAGTCATTTTTTGTAGGCTGCAGTCATTTTATTATAGGTAAGTTCCTCATTACCCTTGAAAATGAATGTTTTCTGCCACTCTGTACACACTTTTTTACTTCATAAAATAACTCCCCTTTCTGCAAGTTTGCTGATGCAATCACAGATGCCAGCTTTGTGTTGCCCTAAGGACACAGTGAGCCAAAGCCAACCTGTTACAGCTGTAGAAACACAAGGGAAGACTGCAAGGGACAGAAACACTCTTGAAAAAGAGGACGAAATAAAGCATTTGCCTGTAGCTTCAGGATTGATGAGAAAGCACAAAGCATTTCAATCAGATACCTTCTTTTTGATCCATGTTTGTTCTGTGCTTAATATTGTGAGGTCCTGCTTCATGTTTGTGGCTCTGGAGTGGGTGTAGCAAACCAGATGGGTGGAGGAGAAGAAAACATGGCTCTAATTTCCCCTGCTCTCTGTCTAGGCTAGAGCTGAAGGCACTTAAAAGCAGATGTATGTTTGGGGCAGGCACAAAGAAAAACAGGCTTTCAGCAAAATATAGAACTTCCAACTGCTGAAAGTAAATACTGGTCACCAGAAAATAAGAGGGAAAAGGTGTAGAGCAGTTGCTTAGGGTCTTGGGGCAAACTGACTTTACCCCTGTAGGGAACTTAAACCAAACTGGAAGCTGAACTCAACGTGCTGCAGGTCCCTGTTTCACAGACATCTTTCAGAGGCTGCTGAGGGCTGGCAACTTAGGTTATTTAATAGAAAATAAATTTGTGTTTTATTGAAGTGATCCCAGCAAGCACAAATGAACAGAAGGAAAATCAGGCAGTGTCCAATGCCTGCCCATCCCTACAGGGCTAGACACCTCTGTGGCCAGCCTGCAAAGGTAAAAGCTTTTAAGGAGGTGCTTTGCTTGCCTTGCAATGAGACCCATTAACACCAGGATTGCTCAGGTAAGGCATGTGTCCAATGCAGAAAGTTTGTGTAAAGCTTGTTGGCCCCACAATGTTTACACAGAGAGGACCCCTCTAGGGAACCTTCCAGGACTTTCTTTTCCATAGACTGCATATAGTCCTTGTTATCTTCTGGTTATGCCAAGTGCAATGTAGAATATGCTCTGTCACATTCTTGTCTAAATACTTTCCTATCAGCACCTGTGAGAGAGCTATATGCTAGCAGCAGAGGGTTGGTGAACAACACTTTCCAGGATAAGACTTTTCTAGTCTCTGTCCTCCCAGTTGAAGGACCCCAAAACATTACACCTAGGAGGACTGAAATCTCCATTCCCTACGTGGGGATTATCAAGTAGAATTGGACCAACCGTTACTGACTTGATGAAGCCTGTGGATGAAAACATCTCACCTGCTTTTCTGAAGGTGAAGATGCAGAGGATTCAACAGTCATAGTCTATGAATCAGGTGGTTAAAAGTTGCATAATATATAACATATATAAACATAGTATAAACATATAAATAGATTCTGCTTTCAGGTACATCAGACTGAACCAGACTCTCATCTGGGAGGAAAGGAGGCCAGAGCTGTCAGCTATACTATGCTGAGTTATTCCCGTTAGGGTTTTGACCCTGCAGAGGTAAGGTACACTACACTGACTTTACACCTGTGTAACTAGAGATCTCAACTCTTGTGAGGGGTCATCTAAGTTTTGTGGACAGGTTTTCAGTACGTGGAGGCCTGCTTAGCTGGCAGTAAGTCATCACAATTGTGCTGGCACACAGATTTATCTTAAGGAAACTTAAAAACACAGGATCTATACCTGGGAACTTCAGCTTATCTAGAGTTCTTCAATCAATATCCTGACTTTTGTAAAATCACATCTTTCCTCTAAAGCCAACAGAGTCACAGAGCTGAAAGCTTTTCTTCAGTTGGGCTCAATGTCTTGGTCTGGATCTGGCAGCATGAGCTAAGGCTGGCAGGCAGGACTAGCTTGCAGGTGAAGCTCCAGTTTCCACACTCCTTGTAATGGTCTACTTTCTCTTGTGGACAGTTTTGAGATATATCATGCTCTGTTTTCTCACTAATCCCTCCCTGGCCACTACTGCCACAGTAGCGTGCCCCATACAGAGGCAGTATGGTCAGTGCATCAACAGCCAAGGAATGTAATTACAGACCTTCCATCATGGGCTCGGACCCAGTGATTAGTGACGCCACAGGCGGAGTGAGAAGCATTTGTCACTGGAAGCTAACAGCACCAAAAGGTTTGTGAATAACAGGAAAGAGAGGGTCCAGGCTGTGTATTTCTGACAGCTCCACCCTGCTGTCCAGGAGGGCTGTGCTTACTGATAGCTGCTGGCTTCCTCTGAGTGGCACGCACAGGCTATGGGGCTGACCATCACAGGTTGCCCTATCCTTCCCCTGAACTGCACCACTCTCTGAAGAGAAATATTTTGACTACTTTGGCTCAGGATAATTATCACTGTGTGAATAATGAGGTTTTATTCATCTAGTGATGATAATGTTACCACCCTCTTTCTTCTTCTAGGGGCATGAGCTGACTTTAAATGTAAAGTTTATGGAGGGTGAGAAAGTGTTTGCAAAGCAAAAGCATCAAAAGCTCTGTATCTTCAAACTGACCCCAAAGCATTTGTCTCAAAAGGAAGTGCTTTTATTTAGGCTTCAAAGTTCTTTCAGTTGTTGCCTGACAGCTTAAACTTTCTTTCATCTTTCTAAACATACACAAATTTCAAAATAATGAGAGTTTAAATCAAAATATCAGAAACCTTTGTTTGAGAAATGCCAGACTGAAATGAGTTGATGTCAAAATGGTAGAACATTTGTCATTTCCAGCCTCTCCTTTTCAGCATTTTCCTTCCTGCTCACTTGGAAGAGGCCTTAGCAGAGAGACACCATGGGAATTTAAGAGACATCCTCATTCAGAGACTGAATCTGTTGTCAGCTGTGGTGTGCCAGCAAGCACAAAGCCATTAACATGGCCACAGACAACTGGGTTATGGAAACTGAGCTGTTCTCCTGTTACTTGAAATTTGTATTCCCAAAACCAGCAACGGAGCTGAGGAAGCTGCTGTCATCTGTAAGTGAGTGATGCTCTCATCTGTCATTAAATATAAGACAGCATAAGCACTCCTGCATCTCCATTAGTATGAAATTAATACAGCAGGAATTGATTCAATCTAACTGTTTGGTTTACCTTGTTCTTTACCAAGCTGGGCAGGAATACCCTGTACTGGACTGTCTTTCAGACAACACTGATGGCATTTCCAGGGGTATCTGTGTTGCTTAGATGACACAGGCCAGAGAAGAGAGTAGCTCCTGAGTATCATGCTCTATCTTGAACCAGTTACAGGCGAATGTGAAAACTACAGAGTGAGCTTGGAGCAGAGCCTCAGCTGGGGTGAACCAAGATGCATCTGTCAGCTCTATGGGCAGCTGATAACCAGGACATCATTTCTCAGTAGGTCTCACTCTATCCTGCCTCTGTTGTGTGACAGTGAGGACAGGTCAACCTTGTGCAGATTTGGTGAGGGCAGAAGTCTCAGCAGCTGCAGGGGACTGTTCCTGTGGTCTCAAGCACTGAGTGCAGCAGCAGCTGCAGGGCTGTCCCTCATCCCTAATCATTTCTTGCCCCTGCCAGGTTGGGTGCTGCCTGACATCTCACCAGTTTGAAGAAATACAGCAGCCTGGAGGTACTCTGGGAAGAGGGGCAAACTTCCCCAGCATCTAGGTCACAGCTGTATTTAAACATCTCAGAAAACAAACAAAGAAAAGTGCTCTGGGGCACAGAGCTTCAGCACTCAGCCAGTAAGGATATTAAAAAAGAGGGGAGATAAGCCACCAAGAGCTTCATTTCCTCTTCAGCTTCATTCTAATTTCCTTGTTTATTTAAGTGCTCTGCTCTGGAAAACTGAGGCTCTGCTTTGCAAAGGATTTAAAGCAATTTCGTGGGTAGCCAGAGCTGTCAGACAAGACCAAGCTGGCTGCAAACCCTCCAGAGTGCAACACAGAATTTAGGTAACTTTTTACAGTCTCCCTGTATTCAAACTCTCCTGCTCCAGTCCTTTTTTTGAACTCTCTGCCAAAAGACTAAGTCACTATCTATTTGGGAACAGTGCAAAATAGCATCTGTCTTCTGATGAGAGAGCGAGACAGTTCTGGGAAGGAAGAGATTGCTCTGTTGGATTATGTGTTGCTTTTGCTGCCTCAATATGCTGTTAACAGAGATGGGCCACCTCTGACCTTCTTTGCTACTCGGGAGGGTTTGGCATGCTGCAGAGGAAGACCATCGTCTAATGGTTCAGGGCCCAGGCAGAGAGGTCACAGTGAAATTATATGCACAGAACACAACACCTGTCACTTGGCTTCCTCCCACCCAATCTCTCATTCCAATTCATCACTATTACCACAGTGAATGAGCCAAAAATGCACCCTGTTATGCACCCCTTCATAATCTTGGTATGTCTTTGTGAAACTCCTGCCTGGCCCCTCCTTTCCTTTTGTCCTTGGGGCTTTTTGGTCTGTCCCTCTACAAAGAATCACCTCCCCGGTTAGATTTTTCTGTCACTGGTTCATGGAAGCCATCACAGTGGGCAGGCAAGTCACTGGTCTCTCTGCAAGACAGCAGCATGGGGCTTCAGGCAAAGCACTGGAGTAAATGTTTGCCAGCATCCAGTGCAGGAGAAGGTGCACAAAAAGGGGGAAAGAGTAGAACCAAGTGCTGAAAATACTCTCCTTGCAGTTCTGTCAGCTTCAGAACTCAAGAGTTTTCACAACATGTGTGACAGAAGCTTAAAATGAAATCTGCAGCTTCAGCCCAGCTCCCTACTCATGTGAGAAAGCTGGCACAAGAAGACAGGACAGGCATGGACAGAAGCGAGCCACCCTTTGGACAAGTTCTTCTTAACTTATGTGCTCCATTAGCAGACCAGCTCTTCCAAGGAACAGGAATAAATTGACATTGGAAAGGACAGTGACTAGCTTCATAATCTTCATTTTAAGACCAGAGTCAAGTCCATTCTTTAATCTAGGGCTTTTTGAAACATCAAATCGCCATGAGCCATCGGTCACCCTTACCTAGGCCAAATACCTGTGAACCACTGCAGAATTTCACAGCAATGACGAGCTCTTAAAAATCAATTGCCAAAATTTGTTGTTTTCTACCTCATTTAGATGTCTCCTAGTTCATGGCAGAGGACAGGACATGAACTCTGACTGAAGTATTTGGACAGGCCTAGCTATAAGATTCAGTATCGGTGTTGCCTACCTCACTCAGTCTGCAGCATTCATCCATGTATTCATCTAGACTGTCACTTGTGGGGTACTTCTTGAGCTGATGCCCAGGGATCTGAAGGTCTTGCTTGCTGTCAAAGGTCTCTGGGAAACCGTCAGCGATCATCTTTGGTTCCTCTGTAGGAGGTGGGTTAGGAAGAATGCTTTCAGTGGAAAGCTCTGTCTCTGGGGTAGGTTCCTTTTCTAAAGGATACCTTCCACTTCTGTTAAAATGTTCATTGGGATTTCCTTCTTGAGGGACAGTGAAGGCTTCAAGGGAAGCTGTAGGACCCTGCACAGCATCTACCTCCTGACTGTAGTACTCCGCTTGCTTTTCACTCTCTGTGTCTTGGTGGCTGACTTTTCTGGCGTGTTCTTTACATGTTCTCATTATCAGATGATCGATTTCTGGAGAAGAAGAGGCGCTAAGCACACCCGAATCACAAAATGAGTCTCTGCTGTGAAGAACAAAGCTCTTCTCTGAACCTGTTGGTGTTGATGGAGAATTAGCCCCACTTGGCAGTTCAACGCCTGAGTCCTCGGATTCAAATTTGGAGAATCTATGAAGTCGGCACTTGGACTCAAAGGCGCTGAGGTCAGGCAGTGTGCCTACGTAGTCTGTGCTTGCTGGGGCATCTGTATAGTCTGGATCTGCTGGTGGGGATACTGCATTTGGATCTTCCTGGCACTCTGATGGAAGGCTGACACCAGGGAGATGGGACTCTTCTGTGCAGGCTGTGTCAGCTGGACCCTCTGGGATTAACCCTGGGTTTTGGATTCCTTCATTGCTCAGTATCTTCATATGTGTTAACACAACTTTGTCCTCAGCAGGTGGACTCTTCTTACCTGCTTAAAAAGAAAACAAGCAGAAAGTGAGAAGAGGCTACAAAATGTGGTGCCTAGTGTATCCCCTGGGAATTAGGAAACATGAATCTGTTTGTAGTAAGGTGGTAGAGGAAAACTTTCTTGATTTGTTTTTCTTGAGATACACAAGGCTGTCTTGCAGGCTTTGCTATAACAGAAGCGTCGTGTTTCATAGCCCTAGAGTCCTTCAGGGGGTGTCATAAATGTACAGGGAGTTCTGATATAGTAGATAAGTAGAAAACAATACGTGTAGCCAGATGACTTTTTAGCAATTACCTGCATACAGATGCAGAGAAGTTCATGTTCTTTCAGCACAGCAGACATTAATTCAGGGCTAAAATATTTCCTCTCATTAAATGTATTCTGAACTAGCGGAAAAAAGGGTAACATGAAAGCAGGCTTAACTGAATGTTGGATGGCAACAAGCACACTACAAACTGCTGTTCTCTGCAATATTCTCTGCACACATACAGATTACAAAAAGCAAGATAGGAAAAGAAAACCAGGCATTGTAGGTATTTTCATTCCCTGTACGATTTTAGCTGTGAAATAATTTCTCTATGTGAACTCTTACCTTCTTTGTAAAGAGAAAGGAGATGGGGACAGCTTTGTTCATTAGCTTTTTGCACATGGAAAAAACCCACTTGTTTTCACACCACAATTATTTCACATGGTAATGTGGTGGAACATCTGTGGGCTGATCTACAGGAGTTGAAGATCTGTCCCCAGGTTTTCTTACTGTTTTACACAGTACGCACTTTTGGGTCAGGCTGATGTAAAAGCCAGTGTGAAAACTCTGCATCCCTTGAGCAAACTGCAAGTCTCAGCTCCAATCCATCCTTTTGTGGATCTGGCACCAGGAAGTGCTGCAGCACAACACTTCCTTTCTCTGGAAGTGTTTCCCTTATTAATGCCTGACTCAGAGCACCTCAGAGGGTTACAGTACGTGCACTTTTCAGGATATCTTACTTCCTACTTCACTTCCTTTCATTCCCCTCTCCTACTTCCTTCCTTTTCACTTGACATCAAACCAGCAGCTGCTTCACAAACTCACTACCATAACACATCCTCAAGCAGGCAGGAAAGCCTGAGACCCCCTACCAGTATAGAGAAGGGACAACTCTGCTGTGCAGCCCTCAGAGCTGAGAGCACTCCCTGTTTCAGAAATACCCCATTTTGCAGCCTTCACTCCTTCAGTATGCTTTTCCACTATGTTCAGACAAGGGAATCTTTCACTCATTAAGGCTACTTTATTTGAATTGCTTCTATTTGATCTTGATAATTTCTTGGGATACCACTGAAAAGTGCTCTTTACTGTTCATAGGCAGCTATAGATTAATATTTTACACTGGATTCTCATAAAAGGCTGTCGGTGAGAAATAATCCTGATCCGATGGGCTTTTTGTGGCACTTGAGCACATACTGCCTATAACTCCTTGCAGAAAAAATTGGTTATCGTATACAGAATTGCACCTACTGCTCTTGGCAGGATTCGCAGGCATCTCTCCACTGTAAAGGACCCCATTTGAGAGTGCCAGATCACCAGCAGTACATGGCTATTGTGGGGGACAAGAGAAAGATATTGCCCACATAAATGCCACAGGAAAGCTCATCAGGAGCTGCCTGTGCTAGGCTGGGAAACAGCCCTTCCACTCTTGAATGAGCATGACAGATCCTGAACTGAGGGCACAGAACCAGGGGCTTGGTTTGCACAGCCAAGTTCATGTTTAAGAGAGAGCTCACTGATAGGTCTCAGAAGGATGAGTCCTTTAATGATTTGGAGTGAAGAGGATGTACTTAGCTACAAACTCCTCTTGACAGTAACAGACAAAGCCCTGTATCTACATGAAAAATAAAAGGCTAGCAGGCTCTTCTGATGGCACCACAATAAAAACTGTGAGACAAGAGAACAGTTGCATTGCTGAACTTTCTCTTTGAGAACAAATCACACTGCTGTCACTCTTAGCAGGAATTACTCTGTGCAGCGGCAGCTCCTTCACATGGACTCTGCTTTCACTTATTAATCATGCCATGCTCTCCTTTGACTGGAGATTCTCTCACTGTCTCAATGTCAGTATTCATTTTTTTCCCTAGCTGAACCGGTTTCACCATGGCCCACACAAATATTTCTTTGTCTGAAATCAGCAAGCAGTATATTAAAACGAGGCCTTGCTACTTACAGAAGATGTTGGTGGCTTCAATTTGTGTCTTTTGCAACTGCAGTAGCTAAGATGCTAACCAGAAACTCTGGCTGGGGTAAAGGAATGAAAGAGGAGATTAATGTGCCAACCCACTGTGTGGGGGTCCCTGGATTGCCAGTACCTCTAGCACTGAGCAACTTCTCTAGCAACACCCCAGTGCTTCACAACTAGTTCATCTGTTCTCAGCTACAAACCATTGATCTTGGCACCAACAGGTCCTGCTACCACAGCGTTTGAGCATTTCTGATTTATCCTCCCAAACCTTTTGTGATGATGCAAAATGTTATCATCCCCCCAGCACAAGATCAGAATAAACGCACAGGTTGACAGGCTGTTGCAACACAGTTAAGCACATCGTCCTTATTCATTCAAAGACACTTTCTCATGGTCAGTGAGGTCATCTGTGCTACAGTGAAGACATCTCTCATCATTAAGGCAGTGACCTGAAACTCAATTTTTCTAGCTGCACCTTACTGACTGAATAGTCTCTTCTTCCCTGTTAACTGGGTTATGGAATCTAAACCATGAGCTTTCCAACAAGCAGATTGTTTCTGCTACAGATCTCCAAAGAGGCATACAAACATGCTCAGCTCTTTCAAGCATATTGCAAACAAACTCTAGAATGGTGCAATTAAAGCTCATCTGTGCAATTGAGGGTGGGGAGGAGGGAGCCAGAGCCTCAGCTGCTATAAATTATCCCATTACCAGAGCCCCTAACAGAACTTGTTAGCTAATTTGGCTGAGGAGTTGGCTGCTAAGTGCTTTGTACAATGATACCATGGCCCAGAGCAAAGCAGGGAAGATGGATGGACTCTTGCCTGGCCCTGGGAGGAGTGTGCTGCAGGAGTACAGTTACAACACTGTGCAGAGGCTTCTGAAAAGGAGGTGTGAAGAACTGCAAAGATCTGAACAGCAGGCAGCATTAAGGCTGGTAAGATGCATTTACTTGTCCTGGAGGCCAGCCAGGTTTGACACTGCTGCTCCTGGGAAATCAGCCAAGATTTTTTTGTTGTTGTTGTGGGGGTTTTATTGGGTTCTTTCATTTTCTTTCCCCTGGACTGGCTTTCTGGGGGGAAAAGGTACTGAAAGATGTGGCTTTCAGGTTGCTGTGGGGAGCAGTAATAAGGCAACAGAGAATGGAGTAGAGCTCTGTACATGCTTAGTACAGCTTCATGCAGCAACTTTGGCATTACAAGCCTGGGCCAGAGAGCGTCTCAGGTTAGCCTGCAATGCTTGCCTAGTAGCCCTCTCAAAGGGTTATATGGCTCTGCAATTACACCAGAGATAAACATGGTTCCTTGGTTTGTAATGTAAGCCTGTAGCTGCTGAAGAGTGTTTTGAGTAACCTTGAGCAAATTGCTGGACTTCCTATGCCTGTGCAGTTAGAAAATAAGACTGCTTTGCATCTCCCAGGGAGCAGAGAGGTGCCAACAGTGAACTAGCTGATATCTGAAGGCAAATGTCAGGGACTGAAAAGAATTTATGTGTTCCAACTAAGTTTCTAGAACTTTGCTCTGTTTCACAATTGCTTTCTAGGATAATTCGTACCTGGTAGTCAGCAAAGCCTAGGAGAGAAACTTAAATCCTTCAAAAGTGAATATCCTCCCATCTGCTCCTGTCCCAAGCATTTCTGCTGCACTATAACTAGCAGCTGCTAGCTCACAGCCTAGAGCATTAATAAAGAGACTTGACTTGAGGAAGGAGGCTGGATATCTAAATATAAGATTGCTTTCAAGCAGCTTCTTGACCCTAAGTAAAGTACATACAAGAGAGACTCAAACAACTACCCAGGCAAAACTACTTAGGCATTCCCAATCCCGTCAATGCCCAACTCCTGAAAAACTCCAGTATTTCTAGTAGGCTACTAGGTTTAGTTTAAACCAAAGTGTATCCACATTTCCATGCTCCAGAGCACTGAAACGCAGGACCTTCTCTTCTTTTTTGCATCAATACCTGTGCTTCTTTTTTGCATCAATACCTGTGGCTCACAGCCACATCTCACTGGCAAACCCTGTTAAGCAACGCTGTGTCCCCAGAGCAGTCCTTGCCCCCTGGTGCACTGACTCCAGGGAAGAAGGCAGACTGGCAGTAGTGTCCGAGTCGTGTCTGTGGCAGTACAGTCCTACACATGCAGTGTTGCCCCGTACTGCCCCTTTCCAACTGTAGCGTGCCACAGGAACAGAGCACAAGAAATAAAGGGCATCGCAAACAATTTGGGCTTCTGGAGAAGCTGGGATCTTGTGCAGCTGCCCTCCAAAGGAAAATTGAACTCAACCCCCATCACTCCTATGTGCACATGCAAAGCTCCAGAAAAGATTTCTCAGTATCACACAGAGGACCCGCACAGACTGGTTAGTAACCTCTTCTTTAGCTCCAGCTGTGCCAAGGATTAAATCTGGTGCTGTGCAGGACAGGTTCTGTGAAGTGGCCTCCAAGTAAAAGACTAGGAAATGGTCATCAGCTTTTGAAGAATCATTAAGCAGCAGTGACGAGTGAGTTAGAGTCAAGCTCATGACCTAGAAATGAAAGGCTGCCTCTCCCATAAAGTCCTTGCATTCCTTCGTTTTCCTTCCTTCCTTTACAAAAGGTTGTGTCCCTCTCTCTGACAGCGCTGGCAGTAGAGCTCAGGTGGTGTTTCCCTTTCATTGCTAAGAGGGCACTTTTTTTCCTCACCAGTGATGATGAGGTATCAATTTCCCAGCATTTAAGAAGAAAGGGGTCACTTCCTTTCTGAAACAATAGACATTTTCTGCTGCTGACTGTTCCCCTCCAGAAATGCTGGAGGGTGGGACTCAGTGATGAGGCTGTACTGGCATATCGTTCTTGGCACTCAGCCACATGTTGGCTCCCAAGGAGAACATGCAGGACCTGGTGGTACTTTCCTAGCTGAGCAATGGATGGCCCTGGCACAGCTCTTTGAGTACAAGAAATTGTTGCACGGCCAGGACCTCAATACTTAAAATAATTGGATTACTCATAAACTGCCATAGGTTTCTATGGGCTGAAGACCTCCCTGCTTCATGGTGCTTTACAGGCCTACTGAAAACCTGATCTCAGGCCTGGCAATGGCAGGAGTGCTGCTTGGCACCAAGCTTCTGCAGTCTGCCTTCCCAATGCCTTTCAAGCAAAGCTAGTCCGTGAGCATGCTGCTGTCTGAGCACAGGCTTCATGCAATTAGGACGATCGTGACTCTGAATTTCTAAGGGAGCTTATAGAAAGGTATTCTGTCTCCAGTGCACCAGTTGCAACCTCTGTCTGCAGTGACAGATGCTTGTGAATGTTTCTGAAAAATCAATGCCATTCAGTTACTTTTTTTAATCTGGAATTGACTGAGAAATTAATATTTGTAGGAACACACTTCCATGTGGTAACTGAATACACTGGCATAATAGACCCGTTTCTTCAATCTCAATTTATCCAAGTGGAGAACCGAAGTTTGAGTAGATTTCATGAGAGTGTATCTACAGTTTTAATTAAAACGTTGAATGCAAAGGAAGAACTTTGACAAAGCTGACGTCTCAGACAGCCCTCAAACAAAAAGCACAAAGATCTTGGGTCATTTGGCTCCAAGGTGCTCTCTGGTGCTCCACAGTTTCCCCATTAGTTATGCATGTGGAGTTCCTCCAGATGATGATCTGGCAATATAATGTGCCCAGAAAAGTTATAGATCCCATAGCTGCACCTGGTAATGATAACTGCGTGTGAAATAGATGCTGAGAAAGATTCAAGGGTTCAAGGACTGTGACTGGAGAGTCATTCATTGCTTCAGTACCTGTGTTTTAGAAGAGGAGGAGATAATTATAGCTCTTCTCAGGCATTTGAGGAGGAATGAGAGGGAGATTGATTGTTTACTGATGGATATAGTTGGGTGAACTAAAGAGGAAATGGATTTCCAAGTAGAGAGGCCACTTGACACTTTTACAGCTTGCTTCTATTCATTCCAAGTGACCTGTGAAGGTTTTGAAGCAGAGTGACAGGTCTGATAGATTAGTAACCTCTGTCAGAAAGTCCTGGGGCACAGCATGACCCCACAGACCTGCTTTATCAGGGCTACTTGTGGAGGCTGGCCATCACCAGTTCTGAGATCAACACCTGACCTGGCACGTACTACTGGCTAAAGATTCTCTCCCACTTGTTACTGTGTTTACTCTGCAACTTTTTTTCTTTGGATATATAGCCCAGAGGGAAAACCCAGACCAGGGATAATTTTGGTGTGTAAGGACTATGCCCAATCCTCCCTACTCAGCTCCCACACTGATGGGGAGCTCATTTGTGACACTTTGTTAGGGACATGAGAGCTACCACTAAAGACCTGCAAATCTGTTTTGGAAATTCCTGTGTTCTCCTTCAGGAGAAAGGCTTGCAACCCTCAAGAACAGTCGTAGTGATTTCATTAGTAGCCCTGTGTAACAGCACCAGGTTATTTGGCAGGCAGGTTGCTAATGCGCCTGAAACAAATACAGCCCACCGAGGCAAAAGCTGTCTAATTGAGGGCATCTTTCATACCTGACTTGCAGGCTGCCTCATATTGCAAGGGAGCATTCAGCCAGACTGGAAATAGAAGACAGGAGGCCGTTTGCAGGGATGGAACTTGCCCCCCAGGCTTGACAGGTATGTAGTAATTCAGGTTTTATTGCCTATAATAAGCTTGGATAAACAACTGTTCAATAGCCCCCACAAACCAAAGTCATTAAGACCCTAGTGCTTCAGATGAAGCCAAAGGGACTCATGAATCCTATCGGAAAGGTAACTTAACCCATTCTTCCTGTGCAATCATAAGCAAAGACCTGAGAGGAGCTCCTGCTCAAATGAAGCAGCAGTGGGCAGGTATAACTATACCCTTTGCTGTGTTTGAAATCTTTTACACTTGCAGTGAGTGGTGACAATTTTGTGGTTACTTGCCCTCTCTGGGGCCACACAAGGGCTTTTAGATGGCAAGGAGTTGGTGGTATAGGGCTCTGTAGCTGCAGTAAACTGCATTTGTTGACACAAGAGGTCCTGCCGGCCTGATATTTCTGCTCTAACAGCCCCCAAGGGGGAAGATCCCTTCCCTTCCCTAGGGGAAGATCCAGCTTAACACCTTCTTATTGAGTGCCACTCTAAAAAAGATGTTGTTAGGTTTATATTCTTTAGATAAAGTCTTTGCCACAACAGTATGTTTTTGGCTCTGAGTAGAGATGGGGTCAAAACCAGGACAGGAATGACATTTGGAGCCTCTTTGTAGCTCTGGTGATTAGGGAGTGAAATTTCTTAATCGGAGGAATTCACGGGGAGTCTTTGATCCCTCAGTGCTCTGCACATGTCTGCTTCCCCACCAAAGTTTCCACCTACCCCTGCGACAACATAGAAGTGTCCCTCAACACCCAGACACAGCAGTGTGGAAGAACAAGTTTTATGTCCCTTCTAACCCTTCTGTCGGGCTTGCACTGTATAGCTTGGGGAAAGCAAACTGGTGGGCAAATTACATCCAGGGGAAAAATTAAAGCTGTTTTCACCACGCTGCAAAACGGCATCTCTTCACACACTCTGCATCTTGTGGTAACGCCTGGACTGCAAGCAGAGCAGCCCTCTGTGATACTGGGTGAAAACGTCTCCAGACCTAACCCAGACAGAGCAACTGCTTCAGCAGCCTTTGCTAGTACAGCGCTCAGCAGTTACCTGCTGCAGCACCTCGGAGAGGCTGCAGTTCAAGCTGAGCTCTGAGTAGCTGCTTCAAAACAGGAGAACTGGGAAGCACAATCCCGGTGAGCAGTGAGCATCTAGATGTCCACGACTGTGGCAGCTCTAGTGACTCCCCAGGAGCACTGCAGCGACCCAACAAGCGGGACTTCAGTATAGGGGTGGGAAGTCAGGACCCCAAGAGGTACAACCACTCCAACACCGTTTCCAACATCTTTACTAGCCCACTATTTCACTACACGCGTACTTGAAACCTATCTACAGCCCCCTCCAACCCAGTGCAGCGATGCTAATGGATACACAAGCTGCAGTTTAGAGTTGCACAAACCAAGCTAGAGGGTACACGGGGGGGTTTTGCCACCTGAGGCTTGTGAACTCAAACGCCTGCAGCACTGGTTAAGCAATAAAACATCCCAGACCCACCGGCCTGAGAAAAGCAGCCTGAGATGACAGCATCTGTTTTGACAACAACCCGATTAAGTTACAAGTGATCTGCTGCAGGACCGCAGCTGTCTTCACTGCCCGGGCACCTCATCTGCACAGAGCAGAAGGGAGTGAAGAAAACCTCTCCGACTCGGTGCAGTCCCTGTCAGATGGGGATGTACTAGCCAGGAAAGCGAACCGATCTGTATTTGTGACCAGCGCGGCGGCCCAGGGCAGCGCTGATTCCCCCGAGTGAGTTAGTGCAATAGGCGGGCGATGCCGAGCGGGACCCGGGCACACAGCACGGGGGATGCTGCTCCCGGTTTTACCCTCTGGCTTCCCCGTTGGGCTCTTCGCCTCTGTCTCACCGCCCGCCCGCGATCACAGCGCTCCCGGGGGTCTCTCCCGTGCGCAAATAAACTCGTTTAATGAGGAAAACACCTCGGCTACCAAACCGCGATCCTGCTCCTGACCCACCCGACGCTTAGGCGGGGCGGAGGAGAGGGGTCTCACCTGCGGGGGGACAGAGACAGCCGGAGAGCAAGGAGCGCAGCATGGGGCCGGGGCTGTGGTGCGCGCAGCCGGTCCGGCGGGTCCCGGTGGCGGGGCGGACCCGGCTCGCCCTAAGTACTGTGTGCGCGGCCGCGGAGGGGCAGGAAGAGGGTGGCGGAGGAGCGGGGAGGTGCCCGGGGCTCCGGGTGGCTCCAGGGGTGCGGACTCACCTCTGCTCCAGGGTGCTGCCAGGGTGAAGCTCCGGTGCCAGCCAAACATTCCGGTGGTGGCCGCCTCAGGGGCGGGGGGGGCATCGCCGCCGGCTCCCCTCGGGCTGCTGCGGGGGTAGGGGGCAGCGCTGCCGGCGCGGAGGCTGCGGAGCGGCGAGGGGGCGCCCAGCCAGCAGTGACTTATAAAGGGAGCAGCTCAGAGGAATGCATCTCCTTTGGCTGATGAGCCGAGATGACTGGAGGGGCTTGGACTACCTTCGCAACCCTCCAGAGGAGGGGGAGGAAAGAGAGGGGGACGTGCCGAGAAGAAGAAGAAAAGCACTTGCAGAATGTCAATAAACAAACCCCTCTGCAGTGGCAGGAAAGGAAAGGTTGGAATGTTTCGGGTGGGGAGGAGAGAGAGCGGAGTGGGGTTGGCGTATTCCCTTGCTTTCTCCCTTTTCATGTTCTGTTTGTAATGCAGAGCTCTGCCTTGGTTGTATGGGAGCCCGCAGGGTGTGGGTGAGAGGAGTTAAGGGGAGGTGGTGGGACTGTCCCAAATACAAGCTCTCTGGACGGGTTTGTGGTAGCACCTCTCTGGAGTGAACTCCATGCAGGCAGGGCATGAAGGGCTCTAGTGGCCCCTGGCCATGGATGAACAAACAGGGACTGCTGCCTTGAGAAATGCATGGGGAATTACTCCAAGGCTGGGTTTAAGCAACACAAGCTCTACAACCAACAGCCCCATAACCTGTAACTGGTTGCCTGTATGCTAAGAGACCACCAGCTGCTCATTACCTTCCCATTTAGGCTTCTGCTGACTCAAGCTCTGTTAGGAGAAAATGTGCTGCCCCACAGGTTGGACCGGCCTAATACTGTGGACTTCAGCTGTCCACAGGATCAGCAGCCCCGAGGAGACCAGAGGCTGCTACAGCCCTGCTACAAATGCCATGGGAAAGCTAGGTGGAAGCAGAGCTGTCAGGGGAGATCAAGTCCAGCTGCCCCCTTGATCTGCTCCCCCTGACACCGATCTTCCTGTGCCTCTGCTGCAAACACCACGGGCCAGATATCAACTGAAGGGAATTGACTGCTGTAGCAGTTACTGGAGTTTGCCAAATGTCATCAGCCACAGTTTAAAGACAGGGTGTTTATCTGGCCCCTTTCCCCCCACACACACACATTGCTCTTGTATTTAGTTATTTTATGGTTCCCAAACTCGTGGCATCCAACAGAAGGTATCCTTCCTCTCCAGGCTGGGAGATTCATGATATTTCTCTTCACTACCCACTGCAGTGGGTTAGAGTGTTTGTGGGCTGCACCCAGTTTCCTTGCAGCACTGCAGGCACTCACTGTGCACAGAGCATTTGTCCATTTTTCCAGAGAAAGCCGAAGAAGGTTGTGTCCAGGGCTGGTGAGAAGGGAACTCCCAAGTTCTCTCTGGGAAAGAGGTCCCTGTTTCTTGCACTAAGACAGTCCCAGGCCAGGGAGGTGTGCGCTGCTGTGGTCATTGCTGTATGTTTGGTGTGTGACGTGCTGACATGCTCTTCCCATGCTTCCAGCCTGGGCTCACCATCTCAGCTCCCAGCTGCAGTGGGCAGACTTACACGATTAGAGCATCAGCAGATTCATTTGCAGGTGCCTTAGCATAAATTCAGCAGCACTGCTAGCAGCCAGAGGGATTCCAGAGGAATTACACTCTCCTGTCCAGCTGTGTTGCCCGTACACCACTGCACTCCTTTCCTCCTGACACTGCATTTGATTGTTTCCTTCAGAGCTGAACACACTCCTGTGTTATATTTTATTTTAGATAACTACATTGAAGAAAGAAAAAACTATAACTCAGAGTACTCTGAAATATATCTAATCTGTGGAGGACTAAGTGTCTGATGCTGTCAGAAAACTAGGTTCCCAAGGAGAGCCTTGAGCTCAGTTTACCCCCTAGTGTTCCACAAATGCTTGGGGCCAACAGAAACAACTGTGTTACCAAAATATAATAAATTAAAAAACCCAGTGACAGAAAGCTTTTTGAACATCCCCTGGAATGCGCACAAGCCTAGCGCTCTAGCCCTGGGCTAGGACTAACTTGGAATGTAAATGGCTAGCAATGAGTGCAACATTTGAATGCTCTAGGTACTCTCACAAGAGGGTGTGTTTATGAGCATGAAACTGGTAATAAATATTGGAAGTGCCCTGTGATAATATGTGACAGCATGCAGAGTCTAGAGGGCCAGACGGGGCTGTCGTTAGGTGTTCTTGTATGCGGTTCTTCTGTCTACGCTTGAAAAGTTTAGCAGCATTGCCATGTTTTATGGGTTTTTTCAACTCAGGCTTATTTGCTCTAGTAACATCAAAATGTTTTACTCCTCAATAATCTAGCACTGCAGCAGCCAAGAGCCACAGCATGCTTGACTTCTGTTCCTCTCTGAAAGCATCGACCTGAAGGGAGTTGTTACCATTGCATGGTTGTGGTAGTAACAACTTCCAAAGGGCAGACACAAGAAACTCCTGCCCTCATCAACAGCCGCCCACAAACGAGAAGCAAAAGGGCTACCTAGTTTTGAGGAAAGTGCAGGAAAGGGAAACGGATTGTTAACAGGCTTTGGCCTAAACCTTGTGAACACCCTTGGCATGGGAAAGGTCATATCCCCTCTGTGCAGACACACTTTAAGCCCAGTTGCTGCTGTAGTCCAGTGAGAGAGGAAGGTTGCTTCTGTCTCTCGTATGGCAGCAAGAGAATTGCTGGGTCTAACGACTTACTTCAGAATTTTGAGACAGGCTGGCCTACTCCTTTTGGTTGAAGTCCAGCCTGTGGGTGAGGGGAGCCCAGGGTACTGGGGCTGACCTCTACATTGCTGTGCTGGGGGTAGTGCACAAGGATGGGGAGGAATCTGCTGAGCAGGGAAAAGGACCAGCCTCAGCCATGAGGACAGCCCGATCTGAGGGCTGGGGCTGTTACTAGGTGCTCTGTGAGGATGCTGTGGTTTTTGGCACATGCTACATCTGCCCTCTCTCTGCAGCTGCCATCCTCATGCCAGGCTTCCTTCTGATACATGTGTGTGCTGAGAGTGTGGGATGGGTTCTCTGAATTGCATCTGGGCAGGAAATTCCTTCTTGAGCTGCAGAGGATGTAACAGGAAGATTAAAAACCTCTTAGTCAGCACCAGCTTCATTTCTGATGGATGCATCAATTTCCTCAGCTATAAGAAAAATCTCCACCCAAAGACGTTCCCGGGTTGCAAAGCTGTTGTGTCTCTGTATCCCTTGGGCATACAGCTGCATCCGATCTCTCTTGTTGTCTTTATGAGACCTGGGGCTGGTGGGAAGCAATTTCAGAGCAAAGGACACTTCCCTACTGCAGACAAACCACAGTCCAGGCTGCAGGAAGCTGCTTTTGCTCCAAGGAGGGTGGCTGAGGGTCCATAGTAAGATCTGTTTATTGTGCAGTTCTTAAGTTAGGCACCTGGAAAGTAAGAGAGTTACATTTAGTGGTAATTCCTAAAACTATGAGGGCCGCTGTTCTGCTCCTCCACGCCCCAGTTACTACTGTGCACTGCAGAGGGTGAAATTACCCCCTAATCTTCCATAAAAGTGTTTCCTACGGTGTCTGTTGCGATGCCCTACAATTGCAAAGGAGGATGCCTGCCAAATGTGAGCCTTGCTTCATAAAACTCCCCAAGAGATAAATCAAGCAGTAGCAGGACAGAGCCCTGAGCATGTGCAGCTCCAAAGAGGTGAGCTTTCCGGGCTAGGACAGGTGTCCTGCTGCTGTTTGGCTTTAGGCAAGTGCTCTGTGCTCGTAATTTCATCTCCTGCTGCTGCAGCATGTCTGGCAGAACAGGATTTTTGTACGTAGTTCCAGGATTCGTGTTCTTTATGTTGTGCAGCCCTCAAATCACAGGATTTCTCATGCGTGTAAAAGGCCCCTCCACCTGGCGTGTAGTATTCACGGGGACGGAAAATGCATTCCAGCCTCATTGTCCCTGTGGTTTTTCCTCCTGAAGCACTCAATGAATTAACTGTCAACCCTTCATCGTATGTATATATAGATTCTCCTTTTCCATCCCATTCCTTGACCCTTCAGTTAAAGGCTGGATCTGGACGGGTTGCTTGTCTGCCTCTTGGTTCGTACATCCGTAGCGTAGCACAAAAGGATCCCACGCAATGCTGTCATCTACTTAACTCAAACACGCTGGATTCATGCTGGATTTTGGGATGTAGTTGGCTTAGGGACATTGGATCTGTGTGGCAGCCTGGGAAAAAGGGAAGGTACAACATCATGCTTTAGTGATGCTCCCCATCAGCAAAGGAAGGACAGGGAGGGGATGGTCTGTGCTGCAGCATTCAGAGTTGGCTTGCACCTGTCCCCAGTGTAACTGTAAGGGGTTGCTCTTTCTCTTAAGGTGTAGCTCTCTTTGCCCTATCAGCCGTGCCAGTAGCTCTGTAGTGGTCTCATTCGAGTGAGGATTGGCAGCACCTCCTGCTTGAGGGTGTGCAGTGCTGCTCCTGGGGTACCCTGGTTCCGTGGGGCTGCTGCCTCACAGAGCACCCGCATGCTCTGCCAGGTGTTTTGGGTATTTGAGCAGGGGCATTTATATGGCCCCTGGTTCTTCCTGCTGAGAAAGGAGCCCATGGTGAGCCAGGGACTGCCCAGCATTGTGTCTTGGGGAGCTCATGGCCTGCCAGGGACATCACTTCTTGGCGTGCACTACGGAAACACCTTTGTATTCACTGAGCTGGGTTGCTGCAACACATGCTTAGACTGTTTGTTGCTGTCTGGAGCTGGCACAGTCCCCTTGCTTTCCTGTGGATGACTTACCCTGAGGATCCACATATTTCTCAGCCCAAGGGACAAGCTGGCATACCTCAGCAACACCTTCCAAAGGCAGGCTGAGCTGTGCTGTGCTGCCTGCTTTCCAGGTTATGGCACAAACCAAACCTGTTGCAGGTTGGCCAGCAGAATGCAGGCACAGAGGAGTCCCCTGAGCTCTCTCTCCTCTTTCTGCACCTTTTTCTGTCAGTGGCTTTGCTTTGGGTGTCTGACCCATCAGGTGCCACAGATGAGCCAAGAGAGAAGAGCTTGTAGCTCAAAATGTGATAGGCAGCAGAGCAGTGGTGGTCACCTTGCTCCTGCACACCGGTGAGGTAGCCAGGCACGAGAGGAAGAGTACAGAGGAGCTATGCTGGGAGCTGGTGAGGGACAGGAAGAGTGGCAGAGGTGCTTGAGGAGCAGCAACAACCCCTTGGGAAAGAAGGAAGGAAGGAAGGGTGGAGGCTGAGCAGGGTTGGGGAGAGAGGCACCTTTTTCTGCTGAGATCTTGGTGTCCTGGTGGGTTGCTTCAGTGGCCCTGATAAAGGGCAAGTCTTGGCTGGGGTCACTTTGCTCCTGAGCTCTGCTGGGGGCTGTCGTCCAGAGGTGGGGAGAAATGCTCACTTCTACTGTGCTACCTTCATTTCTCTGATTCTCTGATTTACCTTTGTGATGGAGACCACATCTCCTTCAGCTCAGTAGTCCTGGGGACAGATAGATGTGATAGGGTGACTGTTAGAAACAGTGTGTGACCTTTCTATCCCAGTTCAGCTGGCAACATCCCTCTGCTTCATGCCAAGATGTGGGCAGCACTCCATGCTGGAGGCCTGCTGTCATGGGAGCCACCTCTCTGGCAGCCTTGTCTTTCTCTCTCCACCTCATAGACAGTGCCAGAACACAGGGATGGTGAATTTTGGGGTTTCACAGCCCCAGGTGCAGAAGAACTGTGAAGCTGTCTGCTTTTAGGAGCTGTACCTGCTGCCTGGCTGTGGGCCTTTGCCCAGCAGTAATCTGGGGATCTGTCATTCATGCAGCTCTCAGCGTTCCCCAGAAGTGGGACAAGTTTTTGTCTGTGCTCCTGCAGGTCTTTTCACAAAGCCCATCCCCCAGGAGAGAGTGGCACTGTGTGCAGCATCACACCTGTACATGTCCATGGTGGCCTGAGAATACAGGGTCAGGTAAGGAGCACAGCAGCATAATACGGCAGGGCTAGGGGCACAGCAGCAGGAGCAGTTCACCTCTGCAAAGCTCTGGCCAAACACACTTGAAGTGCTGCATAGTTTCAGGGTTTGCTTTGTCAAAAAGAGACTGGTAAAACTAGACTGAAATCCAGGAGACCATGAGGGAAAAGAGTGTGTGAGGGAAGGGGTCAGGATTTACTGTGAAATTGGGTGGGAAAGTTACAAAGAAGAGCTCAGTAGAGCAGTGTTGTTGGCCTGGTTCTCCCTTTTCATTCTCCGAGGTGTTTGCAGACCCTTGAATCACCAGCCAGGCCTGGTCTGTTTGTTTCTCTAACCTGATCACAGCTCTGCCTGGTGCAGAACAACAGGTACCCTCTGCCCTCACTTGCTCTGCTGCTGGAAGGCAGCTGGTTGGGCAGAACCTGCTGGGCATGCAACAACGCTAAGTCTTGGACCACAGCTGGTGAGTGAGAGTATCCAAAGCATCCCTCAGCCGGTTTGTTTCTTTGGGTTTTAATCCCTGGAGAATCCCAGCAGCTGTGAGAGTGCTGCTTAAACATTGCAAGAGGGCTGATCTACCTCACTTACCTTGTTGCAAATGCTGCATCGTTGTAAAAGCTGCAAGTGCTTTAGTTTGGAAATTCTCCCTCTGAGTTTAGAGTGCAAGAGGAGAGTCGGATGTGACTTACTAAAGGCATCACCGAAGGTTAGAGCAGCGCAAGCAGCAGTTAATGAGATCCTGAGCCATTTGCATTGCTTTCCCTTGAATTTCCATGCACACATCAGTGGAACTGAGTATTTTTCTTGTGTAGCAATTTAACTAGAAGTGATTAGAGTAAACATGACCTGAAGGTTTGATATGATTGTGGCATTGCATTATAAATGCCGTTCTGATTAAATAATGGCTCCTTTGCTTGAACAGGATAACTATCCACCCGAAACACCGAGGTGAAACTGTAGTTAATAGTAAAACTCTCACCAACTTCAATAGAGCTATATTTCACCTTAATTGTATTCATAATTATGCTTTCATGGTTTGATTACAGAATTGACTGTTTCCTGCTTGGAAAGGGTACACATTGTTTAACACCTTCTACAGCAAAACCTGGGAACTGATGTTTGTTGACATGCAACACATGAACCTGGGCTCAGGAATAAGGTGATTTGCTCCATCCAGTGAAACAGTGGCCTTGTCCCTTGGATGCGGCAGGAGCACAGAGAGATGCCACTTGGATTTTCACTAAGGAACATACTATAAGATTAACCTGGAGCAGTGGTTGCCAGTTCCTGTGGATCTGGCTGCTCTGGTGTTTGGGAGACGTAACTCCCAAGGAGGGAGGAAAACAAGTAGCCTATGATTAGGTTTAAATATGCTGCACAAGACTTAACCCCCACTGGAAAAGCATTCAGGTGCTTCCCAGGTTGAAAGATGTTGAAATCCATTCTGCTTGATGAGCAGATAGTGTTCAGTAGCTAAGGACCTGCCTGGATAACTTCAGGACATACTTTACAAGTAGCATCTGCATTGCAAACCTGCTATTTAAAAAATCTCCTGCTGAAGCCAAATCAATGCCCTTTCATTTATGTACAAGCCAGTTCTTGGGTGTGTATTTCCTCTGGACATCCCGGAGGATATCTCTGGCTCTGCTGTTTGTGAACTGAGGTTGGTAACATGACTGTGGACCTTACAACACAGTCTGTGCACATGACAGTGCGCAGCAGCAGCAGGTGCACACGGCTGCTTAGCCCCACATCTGGCACCTCCTTCCCACATTTGAGAAGACAGAGGAGATTTGACATCAGCACTGAGGTACTCTGCCTCCTCAGCACGTCAGTTCAGTGCTCTGTGCTTTTCATCTCCATACCTGAAAAAAGGAGGTAGTATCATTCTCTTTGTAAAACTGCCTGGGAATTAAAGCTGTGAGTATGTATTAAACCATGTGGTTCTATGAGTGCTGCATGACCATGGCTGTCCAGGGTAACAAAGGCAAGTACATAACAAGAGCCAGTTTTCCCTCTCCAAACTAACCTCAAAGCAGGGCTGTCCTAGGTGCAGATGGGAAATGCCAGTGCTTCTGTTCATACAGACCATGTTCAGGTCTGATCTGAGCCCACCGATGGAAGTTAAATACTACCAAAGACTATCAGGAGTTGAGACCAGGAGCTCTGTAATTTTTCTCTTAGCAGTGCTACTTGTGCTTTTCTATGTGCAACTCTGCTTCTCTTTGTAGGCTTGTTCAGTGTAGGATGACTAGAGATAGTCTGTTGTTTTACGACAGACTTCCCTGCGCTTACTAATTTAAGACTGCCATTCACAGTGAAATTTCCAGGTTGGCTCCTGGTGAATCTGTGATCTACAGGCAGTGCTCGAGAGATATTTCCGTATCCTGAAATAACAGGAGGCTTGTGATACGTACGTTCATGATGCTGCGGTGCTCTGTGACTCATAGCAGGGTGGAGGTCAGCAAACTGTTGTACACCAAAACAGTCACGGCACAATGACCCTTCATTGGAAGCCAACAGGATTGAAGTGCCACACAGGTTTTTATGCCAGGTAAAAATAATGGGCAGATGTGGTTTTAGTGGTGCCTTCCACACAGTTCTTGGTAATGCTCTTGAAAAAATTAAGAGAGTACGGATGAATGCTGACCTACAGATGACCCAGCCTCAAATCTTGATGATTTGCAGTACACCACCACCATTTGCTTGCTCCCAGGTTAGTTTTAATGCGAAGAAACAGGCAAAGACACGATAAAATATTGTCACAAATTTGCTAACTGAATCAATCAAGTCCCATTCTGTCAAAATCAGCAGTAGGTGGGGGTCCTGACAGCACATGCTGGTGCAGGCTGAAAAGGCAGCAGGGAACAACATTAGGGCTGTGGAGCACATTTCAGGTGAGCTTGGCTCTTGGGCACGTCCACTTTTTCAGCAACAGTTTCACACCTAACTGTTTGAGAGGTATTTAAAGTCATGTTTGCACAGCTGAGAAGAGCTGTCTGCGCATTTTAGTGCCCAAACGTGCAGGCTAAGCTGTTCTGAAGATGCAGCTACAGTGGCTGCTGAACTCTTTTAAAAGCCAAGCCCTTTTTTCATATAAACACCAAATGGGCTGATGTCAAGTAAGGTTTGCAAGATAAAAGTGTTTCAGAGAGGAATAAATGGAGCAGAGTTTATGGAAACTGAGTTATAGTAAACAGATAGTATCAAGAGAAGGGGGGTTTGTGTAGTGCTGTGCATAGCAGAAGTGGATAGGGAGTGTGCACCTCTTTCAGAGCTGTAAGAGAAGATGAGTGGGAGGCAAGGGATTCCCCACCCCTGTTATTGCAGCAACCACTATCCCCACGCCACAGGTCTGAGCAAGGAGATCTGGAAGCTGGTAAAGTGCAGCAGTGCAGGCTCAGCATTTCAGAGACAAGCTCAGGGGGTGATGAGAGGAATGGAGGGAATGTGATAAGACTTGAGGAGGATTCTGTGAGGGAAGGAGAAGGAAGGAGGGGATGTGGGGAGGCCAGGAGTGGCCCTTTCCACTCACAGTTTCCCCATACTGGAGGCCAGTTTGGGTCCCTCAGCTGGAATACCAAGGAACTAATACACTGAGCAGTGTCTCCACTCCTCTTACGGATGAAGCCAATACCCTGTCTCGTGTCCCTTCATCCATTCTCAGCTGCAAGCGCAGGGGACAGCATGCTGCCAGCAGCCACTCCTCTTGGCCATCAGCAGCCTCAGAAACAGCAAGTCTTTGTTGCTATTTTCGTTGTTTGTGGATGACTTGGCCCAAGCAAAGAAGAAAACCAGTGAAATCTGTAGGTTTCAGCAGGATGTTTCAGTGAAGATGGTACAGGTCCACAGGATCCTTCAAATTTCTTTCTATGGAGAGCACTTGTTTTTTGAAAACGTTGAACCATGTAATTCTGTAACAGAGAATCAGGGGATCACAGATGGTGAAGCTGTCACCTCCTGGAAAGCTGTTGAGTTGTGCTGTGTGGCCACAGTGCTGCTGGATGCTGGAGGCAGAGCAGCCGCAGCAATGTGCCACCAATCCCTGTCAGATCTGGTGTAATGTTTCTGGCTCCAGCACTAACCCAGGTGTCTGCACATCCTTATCAGAAATCCTTCCAGGTAGTATTACATGTTTGTCCACTTGAAATAAAAATATTACGTAACTCTGAACTTCCCTGGCCTGTATTTCCATATGCTAGTCTCTCTTGGTGGCAAATGAATTGTTGTACTTCTATTTAACCTTTCTGGCTCTATAAAATCATGCTTGCAAAGGTTTACAACTGTTAGATTCCAGGAGAAAAGACAATTAGAGAAAGTCCATCAAGATGCAGATGTAGGAGTCTGTAACTCAGTATCTCTGCACATAAGAGCTGGCAGTTCTGAGGTATGAACGTAATTGAAGCCCTACATCTGAACACCAACTTGGATTAAGTAACTCACAAACACTTCAAGAAAGTTCTCAGAGAAACAGAGGCAGTCTTTAAAGCCCTGGGTGGAGAAGGACAGTGGTATATAAGACAGACAAAACTAGACAGACCAGACAGCTGTAGTTAGCACCCAACAGTGATTTCCTTTTTAGGGGATTCTTTGGCGTAGAGTACAAACGCTTGGGATCATTGATCAGTCTTAACTCTCATTTTTTGCAAGCCATCTTATGTTTAGCTGACAGCACAAGAAGGATGGTGCTCTGCAGATTTTCCGGCCTCCCAGAGCAGACCAGACTTTACTGCTGGCACAGAAAAATACTATGTGGAAAGAACTGTGGTGAGAAAAAGATTTCACAATGTCAGCAGTATCCAAAGGGAGGATGAGGTGGAGCTCTTGATGAGTAATATGAGGTTTGGTACCAGGAGGACTAAATATCTGAGATAAAAGTTTTGATGTCACACTGGGGTTTTTTTGGTTTCTGAAGATCGGGTCTACCAAGTGTGCTTTACCCTCACAAAAACAGGAGTAGTCTTCCCTCCCTTGTTCTTGGGGTCCTGGCCTTCTACAAGAGAGAGCATTACACTCACGAGAGCAAACAGTAGGCAGACCTCCTGGTCGTTCTAGTGCTGATTCCCAGATGGCTCTCACTATTTACTAGGCACGTCTTGGACAATCTCTCTCTTGAAAACTGTCCTCCTTTTCCCCATGCAATATGCTATTTTCTCACCAACACAAACCAGCCATACTCCCCGCTGCAAAATGCACTAACAAGCGTTAATGTCAGGTGTGTCCTCAAATGCCCTATCTGAGGGGCCAGCAGCTGAATTCTGCTTGTGCTTCAGCAAAGAGCTATGCGGCTGGATCTCAGTAGGGTATTTTGATCTTGCAGTCAAACAATGAGAAGTAAAAAGATGCATTTTTAGTGAACTGTTGTTTTGAGTTGGAGGAGAAAATGGCAAGAAGCCTGCATTAATCAGTATTAAACCTCGCTTGGCAGACACTGACTCCTCTGTAAAGTTTCTGTTGCTAGAGGGCATGAAAATATACCTGTTGTGTTGGATGGGTGAGGTGCACAGATAGCCTTGGGAATCAGGAGGCGGACCACTCTGAGGTGGTCCAGGAATAAGACAGATGTTCTTGGGTGAAAAATCACTTAGAAGACTGGATATCCATTAATAACATCTTCCTTTTCACTTGGGCACTGAAGTCAGGCGGCATTAGAAGAGAAAACAGCCTGTTTTAGGCAGGAAAATGCAACTGTGATTGCTGATGAATTGTGAGAGCTCTGTGAAAAAAGCATCCTAGTACATGGAAGTAGTTATGTATTATAGCAGATGTCTCTGTGGTTGTTTCCGCTTTTCTATGGTGAATGCAAAGTTCAGGTACCTGAAAAACAGGGAGGGCAGAGGAGTCAGACATTGTAGGAAATCTACTCAAGCTGTTACCCTCTGCAGGAACACGTTATAATTAAAGCAAACATACAGATAGCTTTTGGTTGGCATAAGGTCTCAGTAAGCTAGATCCAAAGTGCCTGCAATTCATTGCCTCAGTTTTGTGACAGTCATTTCAATGTAAGAACAATTCCTGTGTGGGAGTGGGGAACTTTTTCTCCTCTTTCTGTCTGGTGAAAATTATAGTTTACAATTAAAAAAAATAAAGACAGCAGCATAGATGCCATTGGCAATAAATCCTCAAGCTACCAGGCTGGCTAGGAACCTCTGCTTCTGTCAGTCTTGTAGGCTTACTCAATGTTCATATTCATGTTCTCATAGGTTTCAGGAGAAATGAAGTGTCACTAATCTTTGGTTTTACCACCACCACCCTAACCAAACCCTCCAGCACTGAACACAATAGATCATTAAAATTAAATTCAGTATTACTGGAATACAAGGAAAGAACATTTCAACATAGCATGAAAAATATGTCACCTTCGCTGTGGCATTGCTCAGGAACTGACAGGGCTTCTTATTTTCTTTGCCCGTGGAAGGGAACTGTCCGTTTCGTTGCTGAAATATTTGTCCATTGAATGGAAATAATTACAAATGGAACAAAACAAAATGTTTTGATTAAAAGCAAGGCTGGTTTTGTTTTTTTTCCAGTAAATGTTTGATGTTTTCAATTATCTTCCCCCTCTCCAGTGGAAAATGTAATGGACAGTTAGAGATCACCTTCCATCCCAGATTGCAAAGGGATCGCATCCTTTGCCACTGAAATATTAGTACACATGGGGCAAACATCAGCGAACAGTTTATCCCTACAGGGTACTGCAGAGCAGGGGAGTATTCAGGAGACAAACTCCAGTTCATAATTCATGCCAAACCTAAGGGTTAACACTGAAGTGTCAGATCTGGCTGCCCCATGGCTGAGGAATGAAAACCAGCAGCTGTCTGAATTCCAGGGATGGTGCTGGGAATAGCTATGATGAAACAAAGTCCCACCAACTTTGATCTTGGGTGCCCTGCACAGGATTAAAGAGCTAACTGAGTTTGGGCCTGAGGCACAGGCGTTTGGTGAAGCAGCAGGGGAATTTGATAAGTTTTCATGGGAATTTATCGAGCATAAAGTGAAGATAACTCTCTTTTATCATTGCAATCCATTGCATTTAATTGATTGCTTCGAGGCCCTCCAGGATCACAGCGAGGACATTGAGGACTGGTGGTGCTCCCTGCATCATGCTGCTTTGTTTGGGTCAAAGGGGTTGGGCTTTGCCCTGGATCAACCTTGCAAATAAGAACAGAGCAAGAAAAGAGATGTTTGTGCAGATCCAACGTTTTCTAATTTTCCCAAGTTTTATGTGATCAGTTCAACTACCTGCCACTTCCCTGGAATATGAGCAGCTGCCACAACCCCCTCTGGCTGCTGACAGTCTGGCTCAAAACACCTTGGCAGGAGTGGCTCCAAGAGAAGAGACTGGTGCCCATACAGAGACAGCATTTGATCTCCACTGCTGGCAGAGCAAATAATTGTGTTTCCCCAACCTCTGCCCTCTGGATAAGAAAAGAAAAACATATGAAGGTACTGTAATAAGTCTGCTAGAGATGTCTTTGCAGCCTCTTTCTCCTCCCCAAACTGGAATGTGCCTAAGCTACTTTTGGTCTACTTATTTCTTCTTTCTGGAAACCTTTAGGGAAGGCACCTAATATCTTTGTGCAAACATTATTTATGGACTGAGAACGCCAGGAACGTGGCTTTAGAAATGGGCAGTACAGTATGTCCTGAGACTTCCTGTCTGCCACCTATTTGTATCAGTGCACCATGCTCCAATTTCTTTGGATTTTTGTTGTATGCTAGATCTACTGATTCTGGATTGTTTCCATGTGAGCAGGGTACTGTAACAACCCATGAGCTATGCTTTTATGACTTGCACGGTAGCATCTCAGTGGTTTGCAGCTTCTGTCGATTCCTCATTAGGTTCCAGGGCTGGTGTTTATTGTTTCAGGAAAAGAACAGTGCTAGTCCTATAGTATTTGTGTGAGAGCAACATAAGATGCTACAGGCTTGCCCCACAGAGGCTGAGCTCATTTGATGTACAGTGGACCACGTCCTACCTAGCACCATACCCCTCTGCAAGGTCGGTATTTATTAAATGCATCTGCAGGTCCTAGTGGGAACTCAACTTGCATACCCAGCACTAAGGTTAAAGAATGAGTTGTATCAGAGGCATCTATAGATAGAATCTTTATCAAAAGCACTTAAAGACCTTCATTTGGATGACAAGCACTTTGTTACTATTTCAGCCTTTTCAGGATCAAGACCACAGCAAAAAAAAATAACCTGAGAAAGGTTTGGTGGGTTTTGTCTCTTCTCTTACCCAAAAGAGCAAAAGGCTGCAATCTTCCCACCTTTATATTATTTCCCATTCCCTGTGAATCTGCATTACTTTATAAATGAGGAAGATCTTGATCTCAGTGTAAGAGCATTGAAGGAAATGCCTCACTCCCAGTTACGTGTTTTAGATAAAATGGAAAAGGGAAGACTGATCTGAGATTATTTTGTCTGGGTGTAAATATTGACATCTCAATTGTTCAGTGCAACTACATGACCCTTAATAGCTGAAGTTGCATCAAAATTTCAACTTTACATTTAAAACCAAGTGCACTATCTCCACCAACACAGGTCCTGGAGCTGTACTCTGTTGTTTCCATGCATAGTCTGTGCCATAATGCTTTCTGTGACTTGGAAGTTAAAAAAGAGAGCATCATGAGGCTATCATTTACACGGCTTGTTTGCTGCTCATCCCTGATGTTGAGTCATTGATTCTTGAACTGTAGAGTCTGAATGGATCACAGCAGAAGCTGTCATGAACAACAGACTATACAGGTGAATGACTTTCTGTGATTCTGTGAGATGCAGAAAATCTTGGGTGAGATCCTCGGAATTTTCACAGAAATTTGTAGGAAGAGGATATGCTTTGATACGGCAGGATACTTGGATCACTAGGGCTGGGATTCACTCCAGTTCTTCCTGAATGTTTTCCTGACCATCCCAGCCCCTCTCCAAGACCTCACCTACAGCTATTCCTGAACCACTGTGTCCCTTGTTTTTTCTTCAAGGAAGGCCTGTCTTCTAGACCAGTGTTTTCTGAATGCTGGCACAAAGGGTGGGCCTTGCTGACTTAAGTCAAGATAGTAAAGTGTGCAGAAGGGACTCTACTGTAAACAATCTCTTAAAACTCATTTTAAAAGGAAGGAATGAGGGAAGGAAAAACAAAATACTCAGAGATGCTGAACTGCCATCTACAGTCCTCCTCCCCCGTTGGTGATTAATCATTTCAGCCCAACAGACCAGCTACACACATTCCTCATTCTCTTTATTGCTGAAAAAAAAGTTGATTTTTGGCATGCCTTTTGTAGAATTCAAAATACCTTTGTGCTGTGGAGAGTTTCACTTCTCAGCAGATACACTAAAGGGCTGTATTATGGGCTCTCCACCCCACACAGGTTGCAGGGAACCTTTTGTGACTCTGGGAGACTCTGGGTCTGTGAATGTTGTTGCCTGATGCTGGAGATCAATATCCCCTTGCAGGGTGCAAGTCCTTCCTGAGTCATCCAAAAAACTTGAGTACAGAGGAATCAGAAGAAATGGGATATCAAATGAGACAGTAACTTCCCTTTACTCTCTGTGTGCTATGAACTAAGTGAAATTTTGGTCCTATATTACAAGACACAAATAAATCACAGAATCACAGAATTACTGAGGCTAGAAAAGACCTCTAAGATCATCAAATCCAGCCTACAAGCTATCATCACCACAACATAGACTAAGTGCCACATCTAGTCTTTTCTCAAACATCTTCAAGGATGGGAACTCCAGCATCTCTCTGGGAAGACCATTCCAATGTCTAATCACCCTTCCCATGAGGAAATAACTTCCTAACATTCAACTTAAACCTCCCCTGATAAAGCTTCAGGCCATGCCCTCTTGTCCTATCACTAGTTGACTGGGAGAAGAGCCTGACCCTGACCTGTCTATAACTTCCTTTCAGGTAGTTATAGAGAGTGATAAGGTCTCCCCTGAGTCTCTTCCATGCTAAAAAGCTCCAGCTCCTTCAGCCTTCCTTCATCAGATTTTCCCTCTAGTCTCTTCACCAGCCTTGTTGCTCTCCTCTGGACCGACTACAGCATTTCAATCTCTTTCTTGGAGCAAGGGGCCGAGAAGTGCATGCAGGTGAGGCCTCNCTGCCCATTGACCCAGTCTGTCCAGATCTCTCTGCAGCATCTTCTTCCCCTCCAGCAGAGCAACACTCTCCCCCAAGTTGGTGTCACCCACAAATTTACTAAGGGGAGATTTGATTCCCTGATCCAGGTGATCAATAAGATGTTGAATAGAACCGGGCCCAGCACTGATCCCTAGACACTGACTGCATGCGGCACCATTCACAACCATTCTTTGTGCCCAGCCAGCCACCCAGTGGAGGGTACCCACCCAAGCTATGGGCTGCCAGCTTTTCCAGGAGGATGCTGTGGGAGATGGTGTCAAAGGCTTTGCTGAAGTCTAGGTAGGCTGCATCCACAGTCTTCCCTTCATCCACTTGGTGGCTCACCCAGTCCTAGAATGAGATCAGGTTGGTTAATGACACAGCATTTCCTGATACTTGTAATGACATTTAAATGGGTAAAGAACAATTACCTGGTTATAAAGTTTGTAGCTAGCCCATTTCAGAAGGAGTTACAAAAGGACAAGAAAGGTAATCTCATGCAAACCAGCTGCCATGCAATGAGGCATGATCACAGTGATCAAAAGGAGGAGTTGATTTACTACCCACAGGCAGAGTTTTGTGAACATTGCATGAACATACTCTCATGCATCGTCAGTGCTGAGGTTTGCCTGTACATACTTGTCTCCTCACTCTGTATTCTCAACCTGTAGTAAGATCTCAACATGCATGTTTTGTACACTGGGCTTATGATGTTTGTGTTACTTCTTTGCCTGCCAGCAAAATTTCCTAAGAATTTTCCTTCAGTGTGATTAAGAGGTCACTGTCTCACGTGACACTCGAAAATGTGATCATTCCTGGTTAGAATTGACTCTAACTATGAGCTGCAGGCAGTTGGTGTGTTCAAACATAGTCAAGGAGTCTCTGAGCCCACATCTCTTGGGGGTTGCTGTGCAGCATGCACAAAGCTGCACCCTGTCATCAGCTTTTCCAGAGCCCTGAGAAACAGTCTGCAAACTTCCAGCATCCAGAGGGTCATCAGCTGCAATCAGCCATGCTGTGACCCCCTGGTTTCACTGGCAGAATGGGATGAGTGCTGGGCAGGCAGCAAGATGCAGCACAGCAGGATTTCTGTGCTCTCCCTCTCTCTGCCTAACCCATAAGATTTTCATTTCTTGCAGCCACAAGCAAAGAGGTGGTTTATGGACTAGGAGCTTTGTCCAATGGAGTTGGACATTTTCAAGGCATTGAAGCCACCTTGCCTATCTGGTGTGCCTATGAATGAAGCCATAGCTGTGATCCTAGAATGTATTCAGAACAAGTGAAAGCAGCCTGCAGTTTTGAAGCAGAAGGGTATTAGGATGAGCGGTGTTTGTGCATGAAGTTGCTGCCTGCGTGGAACCACAAATCATTGCAAAGAGCTAAACAGCAAAGAAGCTTGGAGAGCCTTCTAATGGTTATCCAACTGTAAGTCAGGAAACACATGGATGACAGAACTTACTTATGCTTGAAAGATTTGAATCAGGTGAAGAGCTGCATCAAACTCTCATTCCTTAGCAGATCCCATATTTTCAGTTGTAAGCAGAAGTGCTGTAACATTCAAACATCATAGCAATTTTTTAAGCAATACATGATTAAATGCTGTGTATTCAAATGCCAGGCTAAGAGTTCACTGTTACAGGCTAGCATGATTTTTTTGGTCGTTTTTGTAGCAGCTTGTTAAGAAAGTATCCTGGGCTCCAACGTCCTGCTCAAGTAGAACATCGCAGTATTAGGCCTTTTCCATGACAACTCTAATCTCACTGTGTCTTGCTGGGGTTGCATGCTGCAGCGGGAGATAGAAAACTGTGAGCTATATGCATAAAAGCTCTGAGATGTTGATGAGCAGAATGGTTGTTGCTGTTATTTTGATATCTTTTCAAACAAATACGACTGATTAAAGCCGAATGGCCAGAGGTTTCTCCTTCCCTCTGCACATCCTATCCTTTTCTTTGTGGTTATGGGCATTTCAGGTTACTCCAAAGGCCAGATTAGAAATGGGTATCTCAGGAGCCACTTCACATGTGTTTCAGCTCCTGCTGACTGAAACACAGCAAATCTGGATGAAGGCTCCTTCGCTGCAGCAAGATACTCTTGTTATTTGGTGGGATTTTTCAGTCCAGTTGTCAGTAAATACCAGTACCAGTACTCTGCAGCATTGAATGCCCACTAGAGAACTCAACTGCTCACTAACACAGACAGACTGGCATACAAACAAGCACCTACTTCACTGGTTAACACATCTTACCTTTATATACTCCAGGACTGAACTTCAAGGCAACAGCAGTTGCAGCCATCTAGTGTTGTTACATATATAGCGTGCTGGTTGCCTACTGACCCCTAGATGGCTTCTGTGCCTTTTTCCTTATGCATGTTCCAGTGGAATGTTAGCTTTAATTTCTAAGAGGTTTAGTTAAACATTGCCAATCTACTGACACATGATCTCTGAAATATCTGACCTGAAGATTGTGCTTGTGGATGGAGAAGAGCCTTTATTTAGCCATAGCAAGTATGGATTGTTACTATCAGGAAGAGGAACTGGCATACCTGTGCTGCTGCGTTTTAGCAGTCATTGATTCCTAAGGGAAACAAACCAAACAACAGAACCAAACGAAGAAAAAAAACACATAGGGAAGAAAAATCCAAACTCTCAATTTGACTATCAGGTTGATAATTTCAGGGATGCCACTGCAATCGGCCACATTTGCTCAGGAATAGGAAAGCTTTGTACATATCTTGTGAATGATTAAGACAAGGGCAAAACAGCCGGAATCTATGGTTCACACTTCTCATTTAGAGAAAATCTATTTCAAAATCCCAGCTTCTTCTTTGGTCATTCAGCAGGCAGGGCAATTAATACAAGGAACCACTTCTATAGTTTGTAATAAATTAGTTAGGCAACCTGCACAGGCAGGAATCATGATGAAATTGCAAGCATTCTTGCATACTAGAATGACAAGTAAATCTCCAAGGTGACAACCCAGGGTTACTCCTACTTAGCAGCAGCCACCCGGCCAACCTGAGAACAGAACTGTCTTTGTTTACAATCGACATTTTTCTCTTATCTGCAATCTTGCACCATAATTTTTCTTGAGCCCCCCTGTGCCACTAGGTTCATCTTTCTCTGTACCTTGTGTTGCACTGTGTGAGTGTCCAGGTGGGTTATGAGGGACTTTCATCTTCTGAAAGAAAATGGGATGGAGCAGTGACTTTCTGCACTGCAGTAAGAAGTCAGTGACTACTGAGGTGAAAGAAATTGCTTCTGGGTAGAGTTACATGTTATAACCTCTTTGTTCAGGCTAAGCAGTGAGTAATTTATGCCTTGGAGAGGTATCATTTTCTGGATCCTGCTACACTTTGGGAAGGAGCTACCAGCTCTGCCCATTTAATACCCCTTGCTGGTGGAAACAGATTACTCCCAACCCTTAAGAAACTACCCCATGAACAATTTACAATTAAGCACTGCCTTATTCCCCTTGCTAAGTCAGACCGTTAATAACAAGGAGAGGAGCAGTGACAAGCAGCACTCATTCCAAAGTAACATCTAGATTTGTGGAAGGATGTTTGTTGGCATCACCTTACTTATGTGTGCTAAGCCAGGATAAGCTCCCTTGTCTGCAAGACTGGACATGAATCTTTTGCACGCTACCCCTCTGAGTTTCTGTTTGTGGGATGTTAAAAACAGACCATGTTATGTGTCCAACAGGCTCCAGCCACAACTGATTTACCTGTTAGCACTTACTTGAAACCAAAGGCACATTTTACAGTCTCTTACTGCTTCAAGTTTTGTGGGTACTGGATATCTGAATATCACCAAAAAGATGATAATTAATTATTGTTCTGTCATTTATGTATTGTGTCTTTTACCCATAAACAAGGAAAATAATATTCCAGCCCTAAATTATGTATTAGCTGAACACAGTAACACCTTGCACATGAAGGCAAACACTCTCTTAGAAGCAAAAGAGCCACTTTCCTGCTGCAGTGCATCACAGCGGGTCCTGGGGTGGTAGCAGCCACGAGGTAGTGGTAGGAGGGAGGGTGAGAGTTCCTACACAACAGCACAGTCTCACCCTGTAAAAATGAATAGCAATGTTGAGTTGCTTGCAGGAAGCCACAACTTCACTAATCACTAGTAAATCCCTTCCTACCCCAAAGGACTTACAGGCAAGGTGTTGGGAAATAGCTGAAAAAAGTTGTCTGATTTAAGCAGCAATCTGAGGTATGGTGGCACTTGTCTCACTGTCTCACAACTCCAAAAATTGTTGCTATTACAAAACAACATGTATGGATACAGGCGTGCAGTGGAACATTTGTATTCTATTACATATTTTACTGAGAGGCTTATTTTTTTCAGTAAGACATATAAATTGTTCTTCTTACAGTATATGAGTGTTTTCAGAAAGAAGTAAGGTGGTAACATTTATATCCCAGCCCAAATCTTTGCAATTTCATTTTCCTGAGTACTCCTAAAGTTCTAAGTACACCTTCATTCCTACTTTCTGCCTGCGACTGGTATCGGGAGCCACCACTACATTCCAGCTTGGCTGCATTTCTGCTGTCATCTAAGCAGTTATTCTACAATATAGTTTGGAAAGCACTTTAGGTCTCATAGAATGAAAGATGCTGCCTTTGTGTGTGTGTTCACTGTGTTGTTTCGGTAGTTGCAAGTGAAACAGATGCTTAAAAACGGCTGCATTCGATTGCCACACCACCATAACTTCATTAGGGGTTTAGTGGCATTCATCTCCGCAGAACCACGTTCCGTTAGCCTCCAAACTATGCTTTGCAAAGCAGAATCATTTTTCCATAGACCACATTACGATGTCCTGAATCAGCCTCTAAGGCTCTGGGAATGAGAGGAATGCCAGCTACCTTAGTTATTACTAGACCTGTCTGCTCTACTGCCTCTTCTTTCCTCCCACTTTTCCTCTCTAGATCTCCTTTCAGGAACCAGAAGGGAGCTCCCATCTCTCTATGTGGAATGATTTTAAAGTAGCAATAGTCAGTTGGGTGCCATAAATTACTAGCACTGCTATTCTTTATGTGATTTTATCAGCTTGCGTTACTTAGGTGACAGTAAAGCGTGTCCTGAACACCAGAAATATGTATTTTAATGCAAACTACCTTGGGAAGGAGGGTTTTTCACTGGCTGAGCGACGCACAGCCAGCACTGGGATTTTAAGTCGCCCTCTGCCCTCTCGTGGCACACCTCAGAAGCGCCCGAACACTGAGCACGGCCACGATGCCGGAAGAGGTGCAGCGGTGCCGCCGGTGCGGGTAGAGGGCACAGGACCATAAAGTCCGGGCCGTTCCCCCCGCTATTCCAGGCCTGCGGCGGCTCCGCAGAGACCGCGGTCCCCCTACTGGGCCAAGCGCATCCATTAACGGACCGAACGCGCAAGCCCAAGACGCTGCGCACCGCAAGCGTGACCACGCACCAGCGGTCCCGGCAGCGGAACCGGGCGAACCGGCGCCTGCCGCGGCGCCTGCCAGGACTCAAGATGGCCTCGGTGCGCGGGCACCGTGCGCGCTGCCTCGCGAGAGCGGCACCATCTCTCGTGCGGCTTGGATAGCGCGCGGTTTTCAGTCTCGCGATACAAGCGGGTGGGCGGCGCGTGGTGAGCGCGGGAGTTTGGCGGGGATCCCCGGGACGGACGGGGGCAGCGACTGCACCGCCTCACGCCCGACGGCTCCGACGCGCGGCTATGCCGGCCCAGAACACGGAGAGCAGCGGCGGTGAGAGGGGGACGATGCGGGGTTCGGAGGGGGAGAGGGCAATCGGGGATGGGTGATGGGAGGGAAACCCTGGAGATGGGGAGGGGCCTGGCATGGCGGTTCGTGCCGCGGTGCAGTCCAGTCGGCGGTTCGGTGGACGGTTAACGTGTGGTCGTTGCAGAGCCGCTGGGAGCGGAGATGGGGGAACAGGCGGAGGCAGCGGTGATCACGCCGGCCATGCTGAAGGAGGAGGAGCAGCTGAAGGCGGCGGGGCTGGAGGAGGAGCGACAGATGTTAGAGCGGGTGAGGGCTCGGCGAGCCGTGGCTGCTTCCGCGTTGGTAGTCGGCCTCGGGCCGGGGTCGGGTAACGTGCGATAACTTGGGTTTCAAAACAAAGAAACTTGAGAGGCCGTTGAAGTTCCTGGCAGGGAGTCCTAAGCGCCTTTGATAATTCGCCCGAGGATTAGGTTTTATTGTGTGGAGGGTGCCGGCGGAGTCTCGAAGTCAGCGAAAGCCTCCTGCTTTTTATACGCTTTTTAAGTTTGCAGAGAGATGATCTCTTCACTTTTGTCGTTCCGAGCCTAAAAGTTAAGATATCGTGGCTTTAAAATAAGCTGCTTTCAGAAGAGGTAGTAAATTAATATTCTTCTGAAGTTCTATCTGAACTATTAACGGCGAGATTCACACATTTTTTTTCTTATTCGATGAAAAAATCCCCATCAAACAAACGTCTCAATTAGAGCACTACAGGACACTTCTATCGATACCATTTATCCTTTCCAGAAGTAAGCCAGTTTATACATTTCCTTTGGGAGCATATTTTAGGCAGTAAATAGATCAAGAAAGTAGTTACTTTAAAAAGCCTAATCAGAACCTTTTTGGTTTATGTCAGTCTCCTACTATGAGATGTGCAGAATCCCCAAAGCTGAGAGGAGCAGGAGCTGGCTTGAACTGCTGTTGCTGGCCAGAGAAACGTAATCATACTAGGAGATGTTGGGTTGGTGTACTTCTGTTTGGACATGTTGCAGGAAATACAGGCTGCTCCAAGGAAGTACTGTGTCCCTAACACAAATGAAGTAACTATTATTATGGTTTATTTTTCCCTCGCTGTGAATGTTTTAAAATGTTGGCATTAAGCATTGGTTGATATTAACCAATCTGGTTTGGAGAAAGATCGTGATCATTTTGTGCTGATACAAATTATCAGGGTATCAGAATGCTTTGAACGGTATTGTAGTTTAGGCACAACGAAGAATAGGCTTGGAAGAAGTAACCCATTAAATGCTCTTTTAGGAATTCTAAGTAACTAATGCTATTACTCAAAATCGGTGTTTGAGGGCTTTTTTCCTTGTCTTTGAGAATGCTCTTATTTCTCACTTCTCTATTAATTAGCTCTGTATTCCACTCACAGAAGACTGATGTCTTAAAAATTCAAGCAATTTTCTAATGGCATGAAAAACACCTGCTCTTAAGGCCTGAAATTAATTTGATGACACTCTTTTTACTAAGAAACGTTGTAACTTACGAAGTTTAGGCTGCAGCATTTTATGATAATGTAGTTCAAATATAATACTTTGTTTTCCTGGGAGTGTCATAGTCTTATTTCTTGCAAATCATGGTAGAGATTTCATATTTTCAGGTATTTCTTGATCAGATTTGGAATAAAGTTTGGAGGCAGTACTTTTGAATGATAAAAGGAAACCCCTGTAGAGTTAAGTTACTTCATTATGTTATCCCAAATCCAGGTTCTTTCACCCAGTGAGGTAACAGCCAATCCAGACAGAGAACAGGGGGATTCTTTTATTTCAGGTTTGTGCAAAGCTGGGAGTTAAGTGGTCATCCACGAAGTTAGATCCCCAAATTGTGAAAGCAGTCATTCATTTATACAATCCATGTTAACATAATGAATATATTAATTATTTATTAAATGTCTACTGGCGATTACAACTCCAGTTCTAGAGCTAATTGAATAAACAATGTGTTGCTTCAAATCAAAATAACTGACTCCTTTTTACTACTTGTGCTCAGGAGTGGGGAGATTTGCCCAGGTCAGGGACAATTTGACCTGTGGATGTGATTTTTGGTATTATAATGAGGATAGTTCAAATCTCATTGTCTGGTTGACAGCCTCTTGATTAACATCTTCTTTGAGTCCTAATTGCCTGGGTATACTGGCTTGTTGGAGGCCAACCATTCCTTTTGTTCAGGGAGGAGTATCTTTCAGCTCTTGAGATCAACACACAGGAGAAGTACTGCAACCCTGGCGTGCTACTTTAGGTTACAGTAACAGGCATTCAGCAATTGCACAGGAAGTATTAGGAAAATCACTTACAATGTAATTTAACAACCAAGTACTTCTGTAACAAATGTCATAAAAAGTGATAGGGCTGTGTTTTTCTTTTGTGTGTTCTTCCCAATTTTTGAAAACCCACAGACCTTACCTTTGGTAAGGGTGTTGCTGAATTGTCCTGTGTGCTTCTGTAATGATTTCTCTGTTGCAATGTAAGGCCAGTCATATGAGGGAAAATCATAGAATCACTGGGGATCTTAGGGGGCTTCAAAAGATCATCTAGTCCGGTCCCACTGTCACAGCAGGATCCCCTAGACCAAGTTGCACAGGAACAGATCCAGGTGGGTCTTGAACGTCTCCAGAGAAGGAGACCCCACAGCCCCTGGGCCGCCTGTTCCAATGCTCCATCACCCTCACTGTGAACAAGTTCCTTCTGATATTTATGTGGAACCTCCTATGTTCCAGCTTGCACCCATTGCCCCTTGTCCTATCACTAGATGACCTTGAGAAGAGCCTGTCTCCATCTTCCTGACACCCACCCCTCACATATTTATAGACATTAATAGGGTCACCCCTCAGCCACCTCTTCTCCAAGCTCAAGAGACCCAGCTCGCTCAGCCTTTCCTCATAAGGGAGGTGCTCTACTTCGTTCATCATCTTTGTTGCTCTACGCTCGATGCCCTCCAGCAGCTCTGTGTCTTTCTNAGTCTAACTCTGTCTTGGGGGCAGTTAATGCTTTTAAAGCTTCTTGAGGGTTTTTTTCTGCTTGTCATTTTGGCATACCCACTTGCCAGGTGGATTTATTTGTACAGCAGTTTAACAGAGGAGTCCCTTGTGGGGTGATGGCAAGATACCACTGCAAATATATAAGAATGTAGGGTGGTTAAAGTCCCTAACACTTTTGTGATAAATAAGGGTAGAAATTTTGCTTTCGCCTTTTTCTAAAATATTTTATGTAGTTAAATAAGCTCTTTTGTTATAAGTTGGTGGGAGAAGAGAGTTTTATTTCTCCAGCTAAAGCATTATCTGTTGTAAAGGAATGTGACAGGAGGGATAGTGCCATATGGATCAAAAGGTTGTAAATTTCAAGCAGGAGACACCNCATACCCACTTGCCAGGTGGATTTATTTGTACAGCAGTTTAACAGAGGAGTCCCTTGTGGGGTGATGGCAAGATACCACTGCAAATATATAAGAATGTAGGGTGGTTAAAGTCCCTAACACTTTTGTGATAAATAAGGGTAGAAATTTTGCTTTCGCCTTTTTCTAAAATATTTTATGTAGTTAAATAAGCTCTTTTGTTATAAGTTGGTGGGAGAAGAGAGTTTTATTTCTCCAGCTAAAGCATTATCTGTTGTAAAGGAATGTGACAGGAGGGATAGTGCCATATGGATCAAAAGGTTGTAAATTTCAAGCAGGAGACACCTTACATAAATAATGTAAAAAGCACAAGTGGGTTTGTGGGTGAAAAACACTATAACGCTTTGGAATGGTCTGCTTACCCCCTACATGTACCCAGCGCTGTATGTCCTTTGGTCTACTGAACTTGTCCCCAGTAAAATCTTTAAAAATTATGCGGGCTTGTTTCTCACACCTTTTCAGTCAAAGAGGGAAAAAACCCAACCCACTGTCTTTAAGGTTTGACAATCGAGTCAAAGGACACAGTGAGGAAATCATAGTTCATTGTTGATCATTATCTTGGAGTATAAGTGTGTGTGGGGAGGGTTCAGTCGAAACTTTTGCGTTTGGTCAAGGAAAAAGTCCTTCAGATTGACCAGTTAATGGAAAGATGAAGTGTTCGATAAAAAGTGAGCAGTAGTATTTACTGAACGAGGTAGTTTTAATTTTATTCTCTTGGCATTGCCATCAAGGGTTGATCTTTCTGAACTTGGGTGATTCTCATCTGAAGGAAAAAGCCTGCACTGGGGAGATTAGAAGCAAATCAAAACTGTGTAGAGAATTACGGGACGGCAACCTCCTCCTCCAGAGAACTTTTCTAGATGAATCTTCCTCTCATAAGATAGGGTGATGACAGAGTACTCTGTGGAAAATAAATGTGTGATTTCTGGGAGAGAGAAACATGCTTTCCTCATCCATGTGACACAGTTTGTCCCATCGTCCAGCTAACAGCCTATTCCCTGCCAAGTTAGTCTGTTCATTTTCAGAAGATTCCCTTGTCTTTCTGTCCTTCCCCACTCCTGTTCTGATGGAAATGGCATAGGTAAGCACCTTGTAATCCTCCCCATTTTACTTTGCCGGTGTTTCTTTTGGAGATGCTAATTTGTACCTTTACACTTGTTTGATATCTCAGCCTAACGACTGTTAGATAAATGCAGAGGGATTAATGTCTTAACTTTCGAAGGAGTCCTGATCTGAGTTGTAAAGAGTAATTAGCAAACTCCTACTGTACTACCTTTTGTGCATTTTGTAAGCAAAGCAAGCAGAAGTTACTGTTTTAACGTTGGGAATTTGCCTCTAATATGAGGCATGATGGTTTTGTAGCTGTCGGTTCTGTTAATAGTGAAGAATTTTACCCGTGTGCAAATGGCATGCAGAGGAATCCTAACGAATATATGGGAAACTGCTGAGTTTCACCAGCTAGGGTTTTTATTTTCCTCACAAATTTTGCAGGCTGCAAATAGAATTTGATTTCGTTTCACTGCCTCTATAAACTGGATTTGAGACACCTTTGAGTCCTTGAAAGCCTTGTGCTACTGCACTGGAAGCTTGCGTGTTGCTCAGCTCTGCTTACATGTGCAAGTGGATGCAACCCTCAGTTACTTTAAGTTTACAGTGCTTCCTTAGTATGTGAGTGTGTCTACACTCAAGAGTCTTCAGTGTATAATGATTTGAAGGGGAAAGGTGTTGTCTGTGTAAAACTGGTAGTTACTCTGTGGAAGAACCATTCGCTGTATTACAAGCATTAATTCTGAAGCATTTGTAAGTACTTGACAGCTCTTTGTGTTGGTTAGGCTCGCACGTCTTGGGACAGAGAGTCAAGGGAAATGCGCTACAAGAGGCTTCAACATTTGCTTGAAAAAAGCAACATCTATTCCAAATTCTTGCTAACCAAAATGGAACAGCAGCAACTGGAGGTATGTGTATTCTTGTCCGCAGTGGGCATTTATGAGGGACTGCTATTTATTGGGTTTTTCTTGCCATCTACCTGTTTGAACTGAAGTAAAAATACAGTTAAGATTGCAATAATAATATGTAAATCTACTGGAACCATTGGAATGAAGTGGTGCTTTTTACATAACATTCAGAATTTGTTTTACAAAGTAATAGATAAATCCAACTGGAAAGGGTATGAATTAAGAATTTAAAATCGCACTGCAAAGGTGTCTCTAGTATTCTTATGGTTCTGTCGGCATGCGTGCTAGGAAGAGGAAATAAGTATTTGAAATTAGAAGCAAGGTTTATGGAAGCTAGAAAACTTGGAGGTAGGACAGAATATACAACGAATTGGCAAGTAAGAAGGTGTGCAGCTTATTTATAATAAGTGTTGAAGGCTGAGAATGAGGCCTGTCTTCAGGACACAGATGTAGGCTTGCCTCAGATTTATAAATAGCAGTGATCTGAGGCAAGACTGTTGGCGAACAATAGCTTCTGTAAAATGATGTGATGTTTTGGGTTTTTTTTAATCCATGTGCTGCAGAGTTCATACCTGGCTTTATCATGACTTTCTTAACTGTCTCTTTATGGACAAGCTTGTAAGAGTTTGTTTTTGAGAGGGAGTACCTTAGGAAAAGATTGAGGGCAATGATGTTATCAGAAAATTGATGCTGACAGACTACATGAACTTCTTTTCTAAAGTCCTTTTGCTTTCAGGAAGTAGAAATAGTAGATGATATGAAAAAAACCTAAACTCTTCAACATGTGAGAGAACTTTCTTAAAGCCATTATAAGCTAATTATTTTGCTTTCTCTTCTACAATAAGCACAAGTGGTAATAGTAGAAGTTAAAGAGGAGCTGTATATTTGGAAAACAGCACAATAGGTACAGTCTTAAGGTTTCAGAGTATATTCTTGTTGGAAATTTTCTACATTACTGTTATTTAAATAAAGTATTTACTGACAAGCAGTTCAGAACAGCTGCACTTTCTTGTCCAAGTTTTGCTTTATAATTTTTAAAGTATTTAAAAAAGAGAGGCTTTACTGAGATTCCAAAACCAAAATCTGTAGGGTACACACAATTCTACTTTACCACCTGTTATCACTTACACTAGAGCTATAATGGATTGTTGTCTAATGGGTGTTACTGAAAGGTAAGAAATGTGTGTGGTGGTGTTGTTTTTTTTTCTTAGGAACAAAAGAGGAAAGAAAAGTTAGAAAAAAAGAGAGAGATGATGTTAAAATCTGTCAAGGTAAGATTATATAGCTTTTTTATTCAACTTTCTGCATAAAAGTTTGACAAGTCACAATGTCAATTTTGTTCAAAGTAGGTAAATTAAGTAAGTTAGATGTGCCAGTATTTGACTTGTAGCATTTATCTAGTATATCATGTTATATTTTAACCATAATAAAGATGCTTAAAGTTTTTAAAAATAGCATATCATGTGGCCATCTTAAGGAGATGTTTCTGACTAATTGTGTATTAAAAAAATTCCTTTTAATTTGTCTGGAAGAGGTTTTTTGTTTTAGCCAGTGATTGTTCATTCAACTGGGAGGCTGAATAAATCATAAACATAAGCAGAAATGTTTTCTTGTATTTTTAAAAATTGCTTAATAGTAGCTGTTTGCCAAGAGGCTTTCAAAGGCAGTGGTTTGAGACATTACATGGTTTTGTTTGTGGTGTGATAGAAATGCATAAGATGATGAACTTCCTATGTTGGTTTTCTAGGGTCAGAATCCAGTTGATGACAAAGAGAAATCAGGTAATTATTAGGCTTTGACCTTTACCAATGTGGGCCTTTTTTCCGTTTCTTTCATGTCTGAAGTGTTGAATAAACTAAAGTGTTATCTTACAGGTGCAAAAAGAAAGAGAGGGAGAGAAGATGGGACATACAATATCTCAGAAATTATGTCCAAAGAGGTAGGCCATAATTATAAACAGATGTCTGTGGGTTTTTTTTTGTAGTACAAGTTTTCTCTGATGAGGCTATCACTGTGTAACATTGGTATTTTAGAACAATACATTCTTGTGCATTGCCATTAGAGATTATCAAGTAACAGCCAACACTGTTCTGTCTGTATATATAACTGTCTTTCAGTGAAGCAGTGTTGTCAGATGTGAGGCATTCAGATATTAGGTTTTGGTTTGGGCTGTTTTGCTTTGGTTTTTTTTTTTAAAAGAGTCCTTGTGGGTAGGTCAACTGTGAGGAGACTGTACTGCCAGTTGAATTTTTAATGTCCTTTTGTAATTGGAGTGCATGTTCTGATGTGTGGCCTTGTTTAAAGTTACTTGTGTAATTAATAATGTCATATAATAAGCTTATAATATGTGCAGATTCTTCAGTTAAAAGATTTCAGGAAATAAAAGCTGTAGCAGAATGTAAGGTTGTTGAAAAGCTAATAAACATGGTTTGATTTTTTTTCTTTGTTTCCAGGAAATATTATCAGTGGCCAAAAAAAAAAAACCAGAAAATCAGGTATGTCAGCACGTTATTGCAATGTAAGTGCATTACACTCAAGGGGAATGAGGGTTTTTTATATTTTATAGCATATTTTTGAAACTTTTCCTATAAACAAACAGATCTCTGCTTGATACTGAAGTCTGTAGTTTAAAAAACGTGGTGCAAGCATATGCATATTTTCAGAAATGCAGAGTGAAAAAAACCTATTTTTTTAAAAAAACCTGTATTTAAATGCATTTATAGGTTCAAAAATAAAGGAAATAGGAATTTACTGATAAATGGTTTTGCTGGTGTATCAGACCGCAAGACATAGTAAGATATTCAAGCATTGAACCATGGAAATAACAGGTGTGGTCTCTCCCGATTCTCTAGTTTAAAAGTTACATGCACAGTATGAATTTCTTTCTAACATTCTTTACAGTCAGCTTACAGAGGAGAAATAGCTCTGTAACCATCAGCTGCTCAGAAGAAAGTTTTAAGTCTGGGTTTTTGTCGGTAGAAAATTGTATGCCCAGTTGCTTCACTGCTCTTCAATTGCAGCAGAATAAATGATGTATATAAAGCATTGACATTTTGCACGTTGACATCTACCTACATCTACCTAATAGAGTCTGTTGTCTAGTTGATAGTTAATTAAAATAAGTCCATGCTAAGGACTGGCTTGTTTACTGCACATTAAGTCTGGGGTAAATGATGCAAAGGTATGTCCTAGCTTGACTTAGATATGATTCCACTTGTCATATGTTCTTTGAACTTCCCTCTTTAGGATGAGAGCTCTTCTGACAACCTACGTCCAGAAGACCTGCAGAAAAATGGAGACTCAAATAGTGTCATTAAGGATAGATTGTGTCAAGCTGTACGACATAGTGCCAAGCAATTTCTCGATCCAGTACGGAAGTTTAATGGGCAACCGGTACCTTTTCAGCAGCCAAAGATATTTACTGGAGGAGTAATGAGGTGGTACCAAGTGGAAGGCATGGAATGGCTAAGGGTATGGAGCAATTGTTGGAATTTTATCTGTTGCTGTTTGGAAACAGAGAAAAATGTAGGCAAGAGACTCTAGAAGTGTATGATCATAGTATTGGGAGGGTGAAGGGGAGGAAACATTTCTCGTTATACAAGAATCTGGTGCAGATCAAGTCAAGCAGGAGATATGCTGAGATAAGTCTCAGCATGGAGAGGATATTTGTGTTTATAAACATTTCTTCAGGTTTTCTGGTTGGTGTTCTGTCTGGATGGTCGTCCCCTTTGCTATATGTTGTTTTTTTTATTTGCCTCAACAGTCTTCTCAGTGTCTCCTTTGTGATACCAGAAGGACTGTGCATATTACCAAGGGGGAAGTATGGTTTTTAATCTCAAGGGCTTGAATTACATAGCCTGTAGGTGTTTTAAGACCCGCTAACCAACCTGCAGAGCTGACACACATGAGTTTTCCATTCTCTGCACGTTAGCATCTAACAGAGTTTTAAAAATATTTTCCTTTAGCCTTTGAAATAATGAACTTAAGCTTTCCATAAAAAATGCCCACATACATATTTTTCTGTCTGGTTTTACTTACAAGCCAAATTAGAACAACTTTGCTTTTTGATTGTTAGAACCAGACAGAACTAATTTTCATTCTGCTATAGATTGCTTGTTTCCTTTAGTTCTTTTTTTACCAGCTTACGTATCTTGTTCTGACAGGTTTACACTAAACTCACAAATTAGTGCCACTGAACTCATTCCTGTCACTGGGAAGTGTTTAGAGAAGATAGTCCTACTCTGGCAGGGGAAAAAGCAGCTTCCTTGGGCCCTCAGTTACAATGACCTTCTTTATGAGTCTTTATGAGTGGTAGATAGAGCAGCCCAAGAACACTTCAGTGTCTTTCTGTTCTTCTGTGGGAGGCTGCTCTTTCACTTGTCAGAATATGCAGTGTCTGCATGAAGAACTTTGCTGGAGCAGCTGCCTGTCAGCATGCGTTTTCTTCAGTGAAGTAATTGCCTCTAGAAGCTACTTAAACAGATAAGCCTTTTAGAAGGGGGGATTAAAGGAATTATTTGGCGATGAGTAAAAAATTGAGCAGTATGAACTGCAATTCGAGTTGAAGTAAATTATACAACACTAATTTACATCCTTCCCTTTTACACAGTTCTGGTTTTTGCCTTCCAGTCAGGCACTTAATTAGCTAAAATACATACACCTATGTATGAATCTCTGGGTTTTACAAGAAATCTGGAGAAATCTTAGTCATCTATAATAGAAAATGTGCCTGGTACAGAGGTTTTTGCACTCCTAAAGATGCCTGTTGTTCTTAAGGATTGTTGGTTCTTTGCCATTAACACTTTTTCTGTGTATGCAGATGCTTTGGGAGAATGGTATCAATGGCATTTTAGCTGATGAAATGGGGTTGGGGAAGACGATCCAGTGTATCGCAACAATAGCGCTGATGGTTGAGCGAGGAGTTCCTGGTCCGTTCCTAGTATGTGGTCCTTTGTCTACTCTTCCAAATTGGATGTCTGAGTTCAAGAGATTTACTCCAGAGGTAAAAGAAATGAAGATTTCTCTTTGTTCTTCTAAGCATAAGAAAGAAAAATTATTTAATTTGTACTCAAATTACTTGCCTTGAAATTTTTTCTATATAGAACATAATTGTAGTTTTTTGTGGCTACTAAACACTGTACTACAGCTTCCTATGTATTTACAGCCTTCTTGAAACAAAGCTACTTAATCAAGCGTAAATGAGCTTGGTTCACCTGACTTCTGATAAACCTTCCAAACTTTTTTTCCCCAAGATTCCACTAATGCTGTATCATGGAGCTCAGCAGGAACGTCGTAAACTCGTTCGTAAAATCCACAAGAGACAAGGATCACTACAAATTCATCCTGTGGTCATTACTTCCTTTGAAATAGCTATGCGAGACAGAAATGCCCTGCAGGTATGTTAAGTTCTGACAGCCCTAGGGTGAGTGGAATGCCTCATCACTAACAGCAATGTTTTGAATATAGTAAAAACAAATCTGCATGCTGCATGTACAAGTGTCATACTGTAGCATTTATAATGTCATTCCCTCTTCTTAGTAGCAGTACCTCTGGAATGTTACTCTGTTTGAAGAATTTATTTAGCATGCTATACAAAAATGTAAAGCAAGCTTTACGTAGTTACAGCTATTCTTCGTGTATAAATATCATGGTTAACATCAAAAGGGTTGTTTCATTCTGATGAGCTCCATGTAGAAGTATTACTGTAATCGCCTGAGCTTTCTAAATGCAGTTGCCGTGAAGCAGATGCATGGTGTTACAGTTATTTGGACTCAACTCTTCTAGTCTGGCATGTGAGAAACAACTGTAATGTGAAGTATCAGACAGTCTTACTAGAATCAGAATCCTTTAGGTTGAAAAAGACTTTTAAGATCATTCTTCCTTCTATCAAGTAGATGCACACTCTTGCCTAACTTCTGCAAACTGAAATATTCTTGTTCATGAGTACTGCTAATCTTATCTGGACATGCTTTGATGGTGTAAAGCTAAGATTTACTGAAATACCCTTTCTTTCTGTAGCACTGCTTCTGGAAATACTTGATAGTCGATGAAGGCCACAGGATTAAAAACATGAACTGCCGCCTTATTAGAGAACTGAAACAATTTAATGCAGACAATAAGCTCTTATTAACTGGTACTCCCTTGCAAAACAACTTGGCAGAGCTTTGGTCATTGCTTAACTTCCTGTTACCAGATGTGTTTGATGATTTGAAAAGGTAAGTTTTAGTCAGATAGTAAAAACTGTCCCCTTCTGTTCCGTTTGGGCATTAGTATGACTCTTCAAACTTGTATCAGCAAGTGAAGAGCTATTTTATGGGGTGTTTGTAATTTGGTACGATTATTTGGTGGTGAAGACTTTGAAATAAGTCTTGCATTCACGTGTGGTTATTTCAGAAATAAAGTAGTTGTCAACTGTATGGGTAGTGGGAGCTTAGCTCTGAGCCAAGAAACAAGCATTTGGGCAAGCAACATTATGTAATCACAAGTGCCTGGTGCTGGAGGAGATTCTCTTAAAAGTGCTGCAGAAAGTTTTGTGTGAGGTTGTCAGACGTGGGACCCATGGGAGACAGACCCTTTTCTGAAGCGGTAGGGGATCAGGTGGAAGAATGTTGCCAGAACAGTCTTCAGATAAATTTTGGAAACAAAACTAAATTGCATGTAATAGTTCATAGTGATGATTCCAACTAATGCAGTGCTTACCCTCCATTTATGGTGCGTGTTAGTGCTTTGTTTTTCTTAAATCCCAGGATAAGAGAAGAATAGTATAGTAATGAATGAAGAACAATAGCTGTGAAGTAGGCTATTGCTTTTACTTTCTTCTTTTTCCTTTTTTTTTAGCTTTGAGTCTTGGTTTGATATTACCAGCATTACGGAGACTGCCGAAGATATCATTGCAATAGAAAGGGAGCAAAACATCTTGCATATGCTGCATCAGGTTTCCACTTAATTTTTTGTGTTGGTTGTTTCATGGCCTATTTCTATTACTGACTATTATTATTGTGTCAATTTTGTTTATGAAGCAAAGTCCTGGTTCTGAGACTTCATTGTGGTACTTTTTGACTTTCTTAGGCTCGTGGGTTGTTTTTTCTTTCAATCTTTACAGTACTGAGTGACAAAAGGAATAATATAACCCTTTGATAATAAAAATAAATATGATAGAATAAGAATAAACACAGTATTCTTGTAACTGCGTTGAGTTTTCAGACAGACATGACTGCAGTTGCAGTTCTGTTTGTCTTCTGCTTCTGTTTGTCAGAAGATTTAGTTGGTGTATATATTTTCTTTAAAGATAACTGAGGAAATTTACGTAACTTCTCTGTGTTGAATAGACTACCTTTTGATAAACAAGATGAATTACACTGGTTGTGTGTAAGCACTCAAAATGTTTTAAGAGGGAGTAGAAGTAAATGCTTACAAAACTACCAGTTTTTTATCAGACTGATGGTGAGAGAGAGAGAAATTTTATCTTCTAGATAAAATTGTCAATGATGAGTTATTGATTATTTCTGTTAAGTGTTTGGGGCTTTTCCAGACTGACTTGATTTAAGAAATACAAACCAAAATGAGCTGTTGCATAATAAATTTACTTTCAGATAATGAAAATTATCTGCATTTCAGTTGTCAATAGATGTGTTGTTTTGAACATATTCATTACCACCACGTGTGTAAAGGTTTTGGAAGTATGTATGT
>VZRI01003784.1:0-13652 GCA_013397515.1 Upupa epops
CTTAACTTGCAGCCTTGCTGAGAGCTAGTTCTCTACAATCCTGTTCTGTAGGTGAAAATACTTCTTTCATCTTCATAATTCTCTTTGGTTGGGATGAGTTTTTTGCTTGTAAATCATCTCTGGCCACTTGCTGGAGGAACCTTCCTGAAACACCTTCAGGAAATACCTAGGGCTACCATACATCTGGTTGGGGAAACCTGGCTCAGGCTCACTGAGGATCTCCAGGTAAGGGTCAAGGTGCCTGATGCATGGCTGGCAGTGGGGAATGGCAGGATACCACAGCTGATCTCTCCTGTTGCTCTGGTACTTCTGTTTGTGGGGGTTTTGACAAGTTCTTTAGTTTAGACCTTTTAGAATGGCAGTTAGAATCTGAGAGGCACTTCACTGGAACAGAGGCTTCTTTCTAAAGCTTTGTTTTTTAAACTAAATCTTGTTTTCTATTCCAACATTACACTTGAGACCATCATACAAACCTTCCTCTTTATTCAGCTCTTACTGCTCTAATTAATTCCCCTCTTTCCTTCTCCCTTCTCCCATCCCTCCTCCCTTCTGAAACTGGATCAAATAATAGGGGCATCCTTCCAACTTTGTTGTTTGATCCGCTTTTATCACTAAATGAAGCAAAGAGCAAACAGCATGCCTTCCTTATTATGATACTGTTGGGTGTTAAATGAGGGCTCTGTGAAAAATAAGCGATTTTAAGATACCAGTCAGCCATGTGATGAAAACAAGGCATGCCAAATCTTGGAAACACACCTGTTGTTGTTGTATTCGTTTTAGGAACTCAAAGATGAAGGATATGAAGTATCACAGCTTCCAAGCAGACTGCTTGATAATCCGCTAATCCCAATAGATGAAAGCAAATGCAGATTTGATGCCCTCTTGAGAATGACAGCATGTCAAAAAATGCTTCTACTCAGCATACCATGAAGAGAGGGGAGAGAGAGAGAGAGGAAAGGTCTCTATCTCAGGCATGCAAATACAAATACATGGTCCCAGTGAGAATGTCTGTGCTACAGCAGTACCTTAATCAACACTCCTGGTAGAAATGCGTGTCAAAACGTATACTGATAAATACCTCACTTTCTCACCACAGAAGAAATGACGTCTATTTGGGGGTGGTGATGGTGGAGGGAGAATCATAAGGGACCTTGAAAGATCAAGGACCCTGTGCACACATTCTCACAGCAGAATCCAGGAGGCTTTTACATTATCATTAAATCATTCCTTGTGCTGCCTTGCCACAGCACTGGTGCTCCTGAATTGTCAGAGAAGTACTACAACTGCTTGCTGGCTCCTTATCCTGTAGCCTGATGGACCTCCAGCATCACAGCAGAACAGGACATGACCAGGTAAGCAGGAAGGATCTCTGGCTTCATGTGCAGAAATGAGCCTTCCTGCTGGTCACAGTAGGGCTGGGAGCAGTTAGATGCTCTGAAAAGCCTCTAGGTAAAAATCTGTTTCCTTAAGTACTGTGCTAGATGAGAATACAGTATTTAATACAAGGATGCAGTATAAAATACCCAGTGCAAGCATAATTTTGAGAGTCACATGAAAAACAGAGGTCACAGCACACATTCCTTCATCCTTTCCATGGGTTTTTAAAGCATTTCAGCAGAATAAGGTGCTAAGAGAAGATTTCAAACAAATTAGTGAGATGGCGTTGTATGTATTTATGAAGGGAAGAAGTGACAAGAGGGGGAACAGGCTCCACGATCACAGAGTATTAGTATTTTATGTTAATATGCATTCTGTTCTGCAGAAATGCAAAATTAATCTTATCTTCTTCGTTAAAAATGCTCTGAGGCTTCTAGAAAGATAGGGAAATTAAAAATGATAAAAATTATAGAGAACTGCAATACGTTGTAATGATAACTTACTGAAGCAGCAGTGCAAGTGCAAGAATAACTAAACTGAGTATAATTCCATAAAACACCACCTCTGCCATCTGCGGAGTATATGAACACAATGATTTAGTCTGGGTTTTGTGTACCTCACTAGCATCCCTCCTCCTCGTGTGGTAGGTAAAATGATTCGCTGTGATATTCTGTTCCTCCTTATGCCATCCTTGCGTTGAGTTTGATGGCAGTTGGCAAGAAAGAAGGTGTTTGAACAAGCACGGTTTCATAAGGACTTGGTGGAGTTACAGATGTCACCTTCACTGTGGCTTTTCTTTCACTTTAGCATGCAAGTTTCTGTGGAAAATGATCCCTTCTATCACACTGCGACGCAAAAAGCATCTACAGCAGAGCAGTGAGCACCTCCCTTTTTGCATGTTTAGTAAGGACCTGGCTTTAAATGCTTTCCTGCTTCAGGGAATGTGTCCCCGCCTCCTTCTGCAGATAAACCAGTCAAGCCATTAAATTATACCAGTATCTGAATGTGAGGATATTGCCTTCACCTATTACTGCTGTGTAAATTAGGTCTGAGGAGCATAAACACCATTCCTTCAGGTGTTGTGCTGTGAGTTGCTTTCAGTCTACCCTGCTGAAGATAACTCACCTTGCGCACTTAAATATTTAGTGATAGTAATTCTGTGGCCTGGTTACGACATAAAAAACCAGACCTTCTTTCTGCTTGATTCATGTGAACACAAATGTCCTTGCATAATGAATATTTAACTTACTACTCTCACCAAAGGTGTGAGTGCCCTTAAATCCAATGCCTGTTCCATTTCGTGTTTACTTAAGTATGGAAAATTAAATTGCCCTGGTAAACAAGAATTAAAAGTCTTTGAACTCCTGGTTTGGACTGTCTTTGTGGAAGGGACTACCAATTCAGATTGAACAAAGGTGTAAATCAAATCAAGATGCCCTTGGCTTAATCTTCTGCAACATTAAGAGTGTATTTGCACTAAGACTCTTGGTTGTCTTTACATAAAGAGTGCATTTGTGTCTCTCAGTCACATCCTATTTCTACGCATTGGTTCCCACTGGGAACTAACCAGGATCACATAAACTGGGCTTGTTTTGGGTGAGCATACACTGGCAGATGTGCTCCAGAAATGCAAAGCATGTGATCCAGCTGCAACCAGTAGGTCAGTTACAGGGTCAGAACCACTGCAGCCTGAAGTAGCCACCCCTGAACACCAAAAAGCTTGTGCAAAGTTTGTACAAATCTGCAGCTGCTGAGCTACAGCTTCTTCCTGAAGCAGCCATAGCCCTAAGGTCACCCTTGCTGCAAGAGTAAATTTAGTCCTGTCAGTGAGTTCCCTCTACACAGGTGAGTCGCTTAAGAGAGACCAAGCCCAACGCTTCTATTATTTCCACTGTTCTTGATGAAATTCATTTAAACTATAGCATGTGGGACCATATTCCCTTTGCAGGTTTGGTTTGTCCTGTAAATTATCACATGGATAATTGCAGCACCATTTGAATTCCAATGCTCTGCACAAACACTTGCACCTGTGTACTCTACATTAATAACATTCGAGAAACTATCTGGATGGACACTCTAATTAATTTTCAGTGTAGAAGTGTCATAAAAGAGCATCATGTGCAGGACCCACCAGCTGGTTATGGTGAGGGCACAGCAATGCTGAAAACACAATTTGTAAACTACTTCAGGAAATGCAAATTGTTTGCTTTATTTTTCATTAACAAATTGCTGGATAGTCTCTTCTGGGGGATGTCTAACGATCATGAGCTGTTCACTAATCATTGGCTGCCAAATATTTGGTTCAGGACAGTTTGTGCAGTGCAATTTCTCGATAATTCTCTTCCAGAGTGAAGGCATTTTCTGTCTAGTTTATTGATAAAACCCCTAGCTCTTTGGTTTTCTATTACTATGATTCCAACACATGATATTACTTTTCATTAGCCATACCATCATTGCTGGAGTTAGGAGCTTGAGCCATGGACTGCAGCCATCTCCGAAAGGATGTGAAACGAAGCGAGTGAAGAATGAGTTATTTACATCAGACACAAACACGCCATTCACTCGAGTACTGCAAGCAATTCATTTCAGAAGCCATTCCAATGAATGGCATTCATACTTCTAAAATGAACAAATGTGGAACCCGCCAACTTCACCCCAGAATAATCTCAGATACGAGGCAACACTGAACACCAGGAGGCCTTGAACAAGCAGGTTCAGAAAAGGATCGGGAATATTGCAAGTAGTTTGAAATATGAATGCTCAAATTTATCTTTATGGGGTATTCACTAAAATGGAAATTCACTGAAAATATTTATTGATTTCTTGACTACGTTTTGTTTTTAAACTTTTTTCATATAGACCTCCTGCAGAATTACAAACCACACTCGTATTTTGTATTTGGCTCTCACTTGAAGCACAGCTGAGTTTTACTGTATTTTATATGAAGATTCTAGGAGTCTTCATGTGGTTTAAGTGAGAGTAGTGTTGAAGAAAGCAATAGTCTGACTCTAACCTGGCAATGAAGGTGATGTCATGGGCCATCAAAACCAGGAACCAGATTACAGTCCCTTAAAACAATTCCTAGGGGAAAAAAAAAAGAGAGTTGGAAACAAACATCTACGATGGCAGGCATCCAAGATCTTGCAAAATATGGGATGTGTGTATTTCAAAACACACTTACAGTTCTGGGATAAGTGCATGCAACTGTGGCATAACCCAACTCATCCCTATTAACACTGTAACTCACCCCGTAACTCACCCGTTATCCCCTATCTTGTATTCATGCTTTCTTCACACATTCCTTTCTATGTTGCTATTATTAATTCATGAAGTTATCAGCCCTTTTATTCATGCGTGCTGGGATGAAAGCGTGCGCACAACTGTTCTGTCAGGAAAGAGCAGGCAAAAATGACAGACTGCTTGCCAGATTTGTCTGTTGATGCACCCGAAAACAGGGGTTCTCCTACTGGAAGCATCTACGTGGTTTCATGCAGAGATGAAACATCTCCAGGAGGTTATTTTGCATTCCTGTTATCAGGTAAACAGATACCGGTTCTGAGATTGTGATAGGGGTATCACAGTAGATTCTGAGCAGCAGTTCCACATGGAGGAGAAAACACAGCAAAACAAAGCCTGACATCCACTCCCTCCCCCTGAAAACAAAAAGCAGAGGTGCAAATAAAGCCCTGGATGCTCGTTTTGTGGGAAGTCTTACAACAGTTCAGGAAATTATTGGAGTTGTTTTAAAAATGTCATCCGAAGATTGATAGAAGGTTATAAGATGGCAATGAAAGTAAACAGGATTCAAAGGGTTCAGCACCACAGAGTAGGAATGTATTGCCTGACTCTGGCCTCAAAGGAAAAGTACATCAAGAACAAGAAGCTTAGACAGAGAAGGATGTTTAAGATTATAGTTTGCTGGCTTCCCTGATGAGCTCTTCAGAGATCTCAGTAGATTTCTGGATGCTGTAACATGGATTCCTGGTGGTTGATAGGGAAAAAGTTATTTTCAAAGAGATTCTGGTTTTATTGAGTGAGAATTTAATATTGTGGCTGCACCTAGCTGGACACTTCAAACAAAGCATCGCCTAGATCTACCTTCTCAATTCTAGTCATTCAGACTAAAAGAACTGATTTGACAGCTGATTAAAGTATCTAAGTATTATCATTTGTAGTGGCCACTATTACGAAGAGTAGAGCTAAGGGATTTTTTTTCCTCTACTAGTATGTTTTCACAATAGTTTTGCAAAACTGATCATCTTTGATGATCCCATAACACATACTTCATGCCCTTTAAGAAACAGAGGTGAATACTTACTTATCCTGTTTTATGATTAAGCAGTGAAATTCTATTTTCATTAGAAAGCCATCAAGTTCTGCCGTGTTACATGAAAAATCAGGAAGTACAAGGCAAAGTTAGAGACATTGCGATGCAAAGCTTTTTGCTCACAGACACCCCCCTTAAGCAAACAGAAAATGCAGGTGTGACTGCCAGCGCTTTCTTTCTTCCCTTTTGAAGGGATTTGCATTTTCCAAATCAGGTGAGGAATGCAAAAAGGTTCAGAAAACAACAACTGTTGTTTTGGAAGCTATGGTAGCTTCCAAAGGGCCACACTGGAGTACGAGAGAAAGAACAAACATACCATCATGTGCCAAGCAACACGGTGCTGGACACACAGACTGACTACTCCTCTGAAGCAAAACCGTTACTGCCTCAGGCTCAAAGCAAAGCAGAGCCATTGAAGTCACTCTGCATGGCAGGCTGGGACCAAAATTCATCATAAAAATATGTATTATCACAAATTAAGCCCCTGTCTTTACCCCCTGCATTACCACAAAACCTCATCTATTTAATAGTGAAGTCATTTGCAAAATAGTTTTTGAAGTAATGGTGAGTAAGTAGGAAAGAATCTTTCTGTCAAGACCCAGGAGATTTGTCCTCCTTGTTCTGTTAAGTGGAGACTGTAGTCTTCTGCTCCCAGGTCCAGCCAATACGGAGGGATTTTACTCTTCAGTGAAAGATGAATGCATCCCTGTGCTTTCTTGATTTGCAAGCACACAAAGATGGACACAGAGCTGCTGGAGGGTGTCCAGCAAAGACCAACGAAGATGATGAAGGGAGTAGAACACCTGCCTTATGAGGAAAGGCTGAGGGAGCTGGGTCTTTTGAGCTTGGAGAAGAGGAGGCTGAGGGGTGACCTCACTAATGTCCATAAATATGGGAGGAGTGGGTGTCAGGAGGACGAAGCCAGGCTCTTCTCAAGCTGATCTGGTGATAGGACAAGGGGCAATGGGTGCCAGCTGGAACAGAGGAGGTTCCATGTAACTATCAGAAGGAACTTCTTCATGTTAAGGGTACCGGAGCATTGCAACAGGCTGCCCAGGGTGGGCTGCGGAGTCTCCTTCTCTGGAGATGTCCAAGACTCACCTGGATCTGTTCCTATGCAACTTGGTTTGGGTGATCTGGCTGTGGCAGGGGGATTGGACTAGATGATCTTTTGAGGTCCCTTCTGATCCCTAAGGGTTCTATGACTCTATGATGCACGGATCCTCAAATATTATCCCAGGCCATGAACCCATGCACAGACCCCAGGTCTCCTGATCCATCTCCAGTTGTGATCTGAGGGTTTCCCAAACTGTTCTCCTCCCTGGCTGGTCCACCTTAAGTTCACTAGTAAATGCATTCATCAGAGTTGTGTACGAGTGTGTTTGATTCATTAATTTTCCTGTTTCTTCTCTGTCTTTTATGCTGAATATTGGTTAAACAGATACTGTTATAAACTGTATGTCCTTGTAACCCAGGTATGATTACACATACCATGAGGCTGTGAACCAATTTCCACAGCACTGGTGTTCTGACAAGTCCAGAGCTAATAAGATTAATTCTCTTTTATAGATCAGGATCTCTCTGTCTATGCCCCTTTTTTTCTTCTGAGAATTAGTCCTTGGACATCTACCTGCACCAAATGCTTTTGCTAACATAATGCTCATAGCACAGATCTCTCTCTTAAGACAGATATTGTGTTGGGCAATCAATCATTAAATCCATACTTAAGTTAGTCAGCTAAAGGAGTCTGGATGAACAAGTATCACCATAACTGCTCTGATCTCTCACTTGTATATTGCCTTCCATTACACAGCAATTTTCTGTCAGCTGCCATACCTGTGATGTAGTGGCTGTGGTTTTTAGCACATCTTAGCAATGCCTGCTGATGTGTACCCATTCTTACCACAGCACGCTCAAGGAAAAGGATATAGGGCAAGACAGTAAGGGCAGCCCTTTCTAAATTATTCTAGTTGTGTATTGAATGACTATTTATCACTCTGTCTTTCCATCGAGTCAGTATGTGACTGGCAGGCTTCTTTTCCCTTTTCAGCTACATCATTATTTAATTCCCAAGATATTAAAAGTTCTCAGAGAGACTTGAGTTGGCAGCAACAGCTCTTCTTGCCTCAGTGAATGATCTGAGGTCGTGCTTGACAGCTCATTAATTGATTGATTTTTACCCATCAGATTTCTAACCTGTTTCTTTCCTGGTTTCCAAGCAGCTCTTTCATGATGTAGATCTGATGAAACCTCTGCCTTCACAACTTAATTTTAAGAAAGGCAAGGAAGGCCTTTCACAGCCCAGAAGCTGCACAGCAGCATCTGTTATTTCAGCTTTCTGTCTCATAAGAAAATAAGAAAGCTTAGCATTTTTTAATTTCATAATGGTAGTGAATTAAGGGTATCACAGCATCACAGTCTCACAGTACTGATGAGGCTGGAAAAGACCTTAAAGATCATCCAGTCCAACCTAAAACCAACCAAGGAACCCTAAACATCTGACATCTAGCTCATGCCACTCAGCACTTCATCCAGCCTAACCTTGAACACCTCCAGAGACAGTGACCCAACCACCTCCGTTCCAAAGCCGGATCACTCTGTCAGTGAAAAACCTTTTCCTAATGTCAAGTCTAACCTAATGTCAAGTGTATAACCTACTGCCATCATATCATTTTATTGAGAAACTGGAGATACTCAGTCCATTTGCTGGCCCCTACTACCTACGGGAGATTGTAGCTTTTATTTCAGTTTACATTCTGAAACACTCTAAATATTTTTTTTATGTGTGTGTATTTTTATATAACTGCTCTCTGGGGATTTATAAAGTCTGCCAAATTGTCATACTGCAAGAAAGATAGTGATTGCTATAGCACACAGCCTCACAATTAGGCTGAAAGTGGTTATGGTTGAGGGAAAACTGTGAACAAATGTTTTTGGGGAAAAATGTTATCACAATTGCTTAAAAAGAAATGAGTTACTGCAGGAAATGTTGGCAAGTAGTCTCTCCAAAAAATAGAAGCTGTTGAACCGAGCTTGCTCACCCATCCCGTCAGACTGGGCTTGTCTGTAGAATTATTGAAGCAAGCCATAAAATCCTTCAAAGACGTTGTCTTATAACAAACATCCTAGAAGCTCACGAACAATTGACACCATCTTTGTGAGATCAAATATTCCAGTTGGAACTCATTAAAAATGATTCATAACCTACAATACTCTTAGTAGGTGACTTCCACTACCAAACCTGCTCTGTGTGGTTTGCTCCAGTTACTGTGTCTTCAAAAAGACGTGATATTTTCTGTATAAAATGAGCTGTGGGGTTGCAGAGAACAGACGTTCTCACAGTACCCACGTGTGCTACAAAACTGACCCGTTGTGCTTACACCGCTAGATAGCCTTGGCTCTGGTCACGGAGATCTTTCATGATAACAACAAAGATATCGAATTGATTTGATTATCTGTGGGAAGCAAAAATAGGGCAGAGAGGGTAATGTTTGTCATTACTTGTGCTATGAATAAAAGGTACTGGATTATTTTACAGTAATTGGAAGTTTCTAAATGTTAAGGATATTTTGTCCACAGATATGGAGGGATAGAGCTCCAGATGAAAAGCATCCTTTCTGAATCACTGAAGTCAGGTAATTTTCCAGCAAGATGGACTGCAACACTCAGGCTAAAGACAGTACAGCACCAGCAGGGTAACGTAACTGCATCACTCATTCTAAGGTCTCCGAAGATTGCTGGTTACCTAATTTAAGATTAGCTGTAGATGTTGTGATGAGTTGACTCTGGCTGGGTGCCAGGTGCTCACCAAGCTGTTCTATCAATCTCCTTTCTTGTTGTTTGAACAGATGGGGGTCTGGTAAATGGGGATAGGAGCTAAAATAGAGCCTGTGAGCAGTTTCCAGAAATCAGACAGTTGTTTGGGAATGGGGAAAAGACAGCCCATGCTGCAGCCCCAGCTCTGAAGAAGAAGGAAGGAAGGGTCTGCACGTACCAGTCACCACTGTGGTGGAAGGTAATGGTGTACAGAGGTGGTCCAAAGCTGAGAGTGACTTAGTATGGAGAAGAGCTATAAGAATGAAGGCACCAAAGTTCTTCATGAGGAGCCACAACTCTGAGAGAGCCATGCTGGAAAACAGTTGGGTGGTGCTATAGTTGCAGAGAATCCTCCCCATCCACTACAGATAGAGCCAAGACTGAGGGACAGTCTAGGGAAGAGGAACAGGTCTCGTCATCCCATTCCCAAACAAAAATGGGAGCTCCCCAACAAACAAAAAGCAAAACTCTCAAAGCAAATGAGAGACCAATCCCAAATCCCACAACAAATGAGTTTCTCCACCCAAACATATTCACTCACTTTTCAATAGGCCAGGGGAAGAAAATTATGATGAGAAGTTGGTGGGTTGACATAAGGACAGGGAGAGCACTCAGCAATTACTATCACAAGAAAAACAGACTTGGCTTGGGAAAATTAATGTAATTTATTGCCAATTAATAGTTGAGTAGGATAATAAGAAAAAAGAACTAATCTGTAAACACCTTCCTCCCCCCCCCACACACACATCTCCTTCCTAGCATTAATTTCACTCCTGACTCTTCTATATCCTCCCCACCAAGCAGCCCAGGAGACAGGGGTTGCTACCAGTTCATAACTCACTGCCTCTGCTGCTCCTTCCTCCTGAAGTTCCTTGCTCCAGCATGAGGTCCTACCCATGGCAGACAGTCATTCACAAACTCCTCCAACATGCTTCCTTCCATAGGCTGATGTTCTTCAGGCAGAGTCCCTTCCATGGTGTGCAATCTTTCAGGAACAGACTGACACAAAGCAGGTCCCCTACAGGATCCCTACCAAAAAAACCTGTTTCAGAGCAGGCTTCTCTCTTCACAGATCCTACCAAGATACCACTTCAGCACAGACTCCCAACAAGGTCCATTAATCTCCGCGGAGTTTCACTGAGGGTCCTCTATGAGCTGCAGGTGGATATCTGCTCCACCATTAATCTCCGCTGGTTGCAAGGACACACCTTGCCTCACCATGGTCTTCACCACAGGCTTCAGGAGACTCTCTATTCAGGCACCTCTTCCCCCACCTTCTTGACTGACCTTGGTGTCTGCAGAGTTGTTTCATTCTGTTTAGCTTCAACTAATCTTTACTTGCTAATGGACTGTTCTTCTCCCAGTAGTAGACGTGCTGATTGCAGCTGTTCTGTCCTTTGAGACGAAGTGAAACCCTGACATTTTCATATATTTGTGACAAAGCTTGCTTTTTTGTCTGACAGAAATATTCTGAGAGCAGATAGAAAGAGGTTCTTCTCCCCCTCTACTCTGCACTGGTGAGACCACATCTAGAGTATTGTGTTCAGTTCTGGGCTCCTCAGTTCAAGAAGGCCAGAGAACTGCTGCAGGATGTCCAGTGTAGAGCNGGGTAATGGAGCACTGGCACAGGCTGCTCGGGGGGCTGTGGAGACTCCTCTGAAGAAATTCCAGCCCCGCCTGGCTGTGTTCCTGTGCCACTTGGTCTGGGTGATCCTGCAGTGGCAGGGGGATTGGACTGGATGATCTTTCAGGTCCCTTCCGATCTCTAAAGATTCTATGATTCTGTATCTTCATGAGCAGGCTATTACTTACTAGCTGTGTGTACTGCACCTAACACAAGTAAGAGACACACTTTTGAAATGTTCAGATGCTTCGATAAAGCAAATTATAAATAGCAAACATCCAGGGTTAGCAGGATGTAGTTAAAGAGCTTTCTGAAAGGTGAAAAAGAAGCGCAGATGAAATCAGAACAGGACACATCATGAAACAGTGCCCAGCATCAACACACTGGACCATTGCATGAATATCACAACTAGTTTTTAATGATGGATGGACTTGCAATTCACAAGTGGTGAGATGATTTATGCTAGTGATTTCAATTTTTTATTAGGAAAACAGATGAGAATATTTTTATTTGCTGAAGAATTCCAGAAAGATTTTGCCACAGAGGAGAATCTCTCTCTTCTGTGGTTTTTAAGACATATAGAGTGAGGAGAAGAATACTGAAGTCAAACATTCCAGGAAGGATGTTTCAGCATAGAGAAAGGAAAGAGGTAAATGATGTGGCCATGCTGCTCATGTCTTTCCCATTCTAATAAATTTTGACCCATAAGAAGAGTTTGCTACTCTTTCCATTCCTTCAGCACAAACCATGGGGTAGAACCATGTGATACCTGAGGCAGCAGCTGAGTGTGCATGTCATGTCTCTTCTTGGAGCTCATGCAGGGGCTCAGGGCACAGCTTAGAAATAATCTTCCTACTGAACCCCCCATTTGTTCAAGTTAGCACACAACCATTGTCAAAATCCCAGCACCCATTCCCGTGAACTCCAAGTGTTAAATAGTGACTGATCACACATTTCTGTGAAGAACAAGGGGCTTTTCCTCCTTCATGATAGAAAAATTCCATCATCCTAAACACTTTTGCAGCAGGCAGGCTGTTCGGGCTAGTCCGTGTTACTCAGGTAACTCTCTGGCTTCTATTCATGGGGAAGGAGCAACTTCAGTGACAAAAAAGGGAAGGGGAATTTGAAGTGTGGAAAATTCATGTGGCAGTAACAGAGGCGTAAGTAGCAGAGGCAGCTAGAGGTTAATGTTCACGACTGTTTCAATAAGTGACTTTCGGCCGGGTGAGATTTCATTGTTTAGAAACTGGTCCAGTTTGCTGTTCTGAGGGCAAGAAATCGCTGGCTGAGCTAGGTACTGACAATTAGGAGGGCTGACAGAGCATATGTCTTTAAAGAAGGGGAAAAGGAAGAAAAAGCGAGTACAACGTACATGCTGTTCCTGCCATCAGAACAAGTAATATTATTGCACATGTGTGCAACTTTTGTAATATTTCTATTTTTAAGCAATTTTGAAAGTGCCAGATCCATCTATTTTCTGGCTTCACTCATGCAATTCTGAAGCCAAAGAGCTTGGCATCCTGAATGTTCCAGAAAGCCTCAAGTTTTGCTTGAAACTTGTTCTTTGACCCTGACAAATGGCAAGAAAAATAAATACATTTTGTACAGCTCTGGCATAGAAATTTCATTAAAGATTTGTGAATAAGTCCCCTGGAACATAAATGAACTCCACGTCACAAGATCCAATAGTGGGATGACTGCCAAATTTCAGCTGGAGAGTTTTTATCAGGTTGACAGTGCAGCTCTGGCAAAAGTAGTCATGGTTTAAATTAAGAATAGAATTATCTTTTAAAAATTATATACTACCAGTAGGTTGACAAAGTCCCATGCAGTTATTTACTTTCTTGTTTTATTTTTCAACCACGAAGCACACTATAATATTTTGTAAACTCAATCAATAAGCAGTGTAAAGAGCCTAAAGTATTGGAACTCGCTAAATTAATCCTGTTTTCCTAATTTATCCATACAGGAATCATTGCAATTAACAAAGACTAAATATATCTTAGCAACGTTTGAACCTCTCTTTTCATGGCATTTATGTATAGGGGGTTCTCTTCTGTCCTTGAATAGTCCCTGTACCTTACAAATGTGCTTGCTTTCTCTGCTGAATCATTGCTTTGTTTGATATTCTTTTGCTGCATTCAGCATTCTGCTTAATAATAGAAATGGAGAACCGAGCGTTGCAGGTTGCTGTACTGGGTGTACCTGGTATGATTTTGGAAGTAGAGAGTGGGCTGCAGGGGTGGCTTCAGTGAGAACATGCTAGAAGCTGAAGTAGTATTGAAAATTAGTGAAATTGTGAAGAGTTAGTGCAAGCACTGTGTTCCTTGTATTAAAGAGTAATTTTTAGAAAGGCTCCTAAGGAGACAGCAATTATCATTTCACTGGTATCCTGAAAACCTTTGGTCTTCACCCTTTCTACTCCAAAATGCTGAAGCATAAATTATTTAAAAGATTTATATTATTTAAAATATTTATATTATTTAAAAGATTTATATTATTTAAAAT
>VZRI01003784.1:13668-100735 GCA_013397515.1 Upupa epops
TATTTATATTATTTTAAAGATTTATATTATAAAAAGATTTATATTATAAAAAAGATTTATTTTATATATTATATTTATTTATATTGAAGGTTTTATATCAGAAGAAACCAGAAACCAAACATATATGCCTATCTCTCTATAAGGTACCTGAGGTAAGAAAGGACAGGTCCTTTTATCTTTCATTTTTAGTTACAGATGTCAGGTAATCTGCTGGAACAATCTTACTATTGGTTTTCTGTGTCATTTGCCATCGCCAATTATTTTGTATTCATTTCTCTAGTTTTCTTTGCCTGCTCTAGTTCATTTAGAGAAAGCAATGGAAAAGGAAAGAAGCCTTTCCCCTCTTTTCTGAAAAGGAAAAACATATCCTTACCTCACTTACTGAAAACATATTCTATGCGCTACTAAGATAACCAGAACTATAACTCAGGTTGTAAAAGACAAAGCTCAGTATGCCGGAGGTTGTTAAATCAGCAGGAAGCTCCCGAAGCGCAGAGACATCAGCAGCACTCAAACTACATAGCTCAACCCAACAGTTTTCTCTTTAAACGCTGACGTCGATTGTAAATAACGCAGAGTAAAGCCAGAGACTTGCACTGCGTAAAGCATGGGCGATCTGTGACTCCTGCCTGTGAAACAGGGTATTAGAGTGCTGCATCATTTGTATCTCCCGTCTCGTTCCTCTAATGCCTCACTCATGGGAGGAACACTTTATAAGTCAAGAAGCAATCAAGACATGACTAAGCTCACAACAGCACTCAGTGCAAAATGGTAAGCACCTGTCTATTACTTCAGAGAGGCAGAAGCAAGAGAAAGAATCTTTTTTTCTATTATTTATTTGAACCATGCAGGTGTTCTTCGCCTTTTCTTTGATTCTTTAAATGAAGGCTTCTGTTCGATGAACCTAATTAACAAGAACTATAATTTGCATATTCTTTCTTCTTCTAATAGTTTGTGGGTGGAATCCAGATGAGAAAACAGATGTGTATCCCGTTATAAAATTCACAAGGAAATACCCTTTGCCCGCTGGAGTGCTTTGATAATCAGACTTGCAAGAGATGTCAAATCTTACCAAGCGTCATGTGAAGCAAATAACTAGTTATTTTCCCATAGCAGTTCATGAATGAGTAGTGCTCAGGAGCTATAAACTGTACTTTTTTCAATTGCATTTTCCTATTCCTACCTCCTATTTAGTGAGAAAGAGCGGAGTTGACTCCTGTGCTTTTAGAAACAGGGTGACTACAAGGCCACAAAGCACTGAGAAGACGCATTGCCAATGTACTGTGGGTACAGGGCAATGAGAATAAGCAATGTTGCCTAATGTTTTAAGATCCGTTTTGAAGGCATTACATCACTGGATTTACTCCATGCTACTTCCTTCTCCTTCTTTCTTCAAATTCTGCTTAATGAACTATGTGGTACCACTAAATTTATCAGAAAAAAAGGCTGCCTCAGCGGAATGCAATCAATGCACGTGGTCTTGCCAGCTTGTGCTTATCAGATCCTCAGAAGGAATAAACACTTATATTTACACGGGTAGGCAAACATCTGCCAGCTCAGGAAAGGAAAGTCACTCATGTGATAGCAGCTTGATAAAAATGTTGGCACGACGTGTCGCAGCTAGCACTTCCTTTGGGGCATTATTTAGCAGTGTTTGCTAGGAGTAAATAGCAACTGGCTCTGGAGGCTAGGTTATTTGGGAAGTGGCTTATGCAGAACGGAGCTGTGATACATGGTTGGGCTGTCTGGAGAACTCATCATTAGCTGGTTTATTGACTAAATACAAACTCATAACATTCAGCAGGGTAACATCAGAGCCCTGGCCCCTTTAATCCTTGCTTCTGAGCTTAGCAGTTGGTATCAGATCAATGCCCCTTCTGCAACAGCAATAGCTGACACCACAGGGTGGGAGGATCTCTCTCTATTGCAGCTGAGGTTGATTAACACTCGCTTGCCACGTTCATCATTCTGATGCTGCATTCTCTTTCTTACCAAAGTTATGTTTTTTCATTTGAATTGAGTAAACCCTCATTTCTATCACTGGGAACTGTTTGCATTAGAAATACCAACCTCAAGCATGAGTTGAAGGATGGTTTAGACATTAAAGAGTGATTCCTTTAGCATTGTAAGTATTTTAAGTTGTTGTTACAAAACTCTGCTTAACAATTTGCTTATGTCCCTTGGATGCTAAATACTCGATAAGGGAACACCTCACAGCAAAGTCACTGCAGTACAGTGCTGCATAGGTAACCCTTTCATGTATTCCTTCAGAATTCCCCTAACTTCTTACAGGGATGTCAATTAAGCACAGTAGCTGCTATCTGGTTTTATACCCTCTTCAATGGTCCAAATACCATCAAAAGAACCCCCACTTCACATCATCACCAGCCGATTCTCACTGTCTCTTTGGGCTGATCTGAGCAGCTGAGAGAAAGAGCATTTAAAAGATTCATTGGGAGGGCTAACACTGGCTTTATAGCACCTTCACCTGCTGTCATAGCACGGTAGACTTGTTGAGGGAAGGAACATAAGACAGTGAAATGTCTGGTTCTTGCCAACACAACTGTGAGCAAAAGAACATTAGAGGACTCCCATAGCGCTCAGAGTAGAGAGGGAGGGTAGCAAAGGAAGCAGCTCTGGAAGTGTGATAAGTGAGGGAGGAAAAGGCAGAGAGAGAACAGAGAAAAATCCACCTCCTAGGGAAGAGGGACCACAGTGATGGCGAAGAGCTCATCTACATCCAGCTCAGGATCAGTGCTGAGGAAAAGGAGGGAAGAGAAGTTTAAAACGTTATGTTGGCAAGGTATTTTAAACCAGAGAGGATAGGTCTGAGCACTGAGGAAGAATTCAAATTGCAGGAAAGAAAAGGGTTAAGACACTACATTGTAGAAGTGTTTAGGAGAGGCTTAATGTGGTGGACCACACCAATGGCTCTATAAATGTTTGAGGTGAAACAAATCAAATTCACCATTGGCAGAGAGCAAAGGATTCAGATGCAGCAAGTAGAAGAAGAAAATTTTATTATATTATTATTATAATTATATTTATGTATATATATATTTAATAATTATATTATTATTATTATAATTTAAATTATAAGGGTGAATGAGCAGTAAAGTGCATTTGGAGTGAAAGGTTGAAACTTTAATGCAAACATTAGAAGTGGGGTGTAGTGCACAATTTATCTGAGAGATCAGTCTGGCTTTGGTCTACCTTTTCTCACACAGTCTGTAGAGAAAATGCAGTGACAGGAGTTTAGAATTAGCAGGACTTCACAATTTTATCATTTTAATATAGCTGTATTTAAAACCTCTACAGGAAAGAATTATCTATCATGTAAGTTAGAACACCAGTGGACAGCCCACTCCACAAATCTCATCACTGCTAGAGGTGTCAGACCCACATCAGGAGAAACAGAATTGTACAATCGTAGAATCTTAGGGATCAGAAGAGACCTCGAAANCTCCTCTTCTCCAAGCTCAAGAGACCCAGCTCCCTCAGCCTTTCCTCATCAGAGAAGTGTTCTTCTTCATCATCTTCATTGCTCTATACTGATAACTCTCCAGCAGAGAGGGGAGAGACAAACCTGTAGAGAAACTCCTCCAATATACATTCACCAGTCAGAATAAGTCACTAGCTTCACAAAATCTTGGGTGGATGTTAGAGCTGCTCTAAGCAGCAGAGTATAGATTTAAGAGACATTAATCCCCACACTTCTAGTGCTAAATTAGCTATTACATTTGGTTGGATTTGAAAAGCAATAAAAGCCCAATAATTACAATGTAGATAGCAGTTAGGCAGTTTGCTTTCAAATAACTGCAAAATGAACAGTGAGATGCTATTTTCAAATGAGAAGCAATTGGTAAATTAGCTGAAAATTTGGAAAAGTAGCACAGAAATGAAAGTTCTACTTAAATGTTGTCTTATAAGGTATCTGCTTGCTTTATGGCACTAACATTTCTCACCAATGCTGCATAACATATGTATAAACAGATGTTTAAGGTTTAAGAGCCAGAAACTCGTGCCTTCTTATAATTTATTGCCATGTTAATAATGAGAATTCATACAAATATTTTTAAGAAGTAAATACTTCAATATTTTTGAGTCAGGATTTTTTGTGACATGGATTGTCTTAAAGCACCTCAGTTTATCGAATCCACAGTCTTCCAAGGAGAAATTTCAAGAAGATAGTCCCAACAATTTTCTTCCATATTTGATAGGACAAGGGGCAATGGGTGCCAGTGGGAACAGAGGAGGTTCCATATCAATATCAGCAGGAACTTCTTCCCAGTGAGGGTCCCAGAGCACTGGAACAGGCTGCACAGGAGGGTTGTGGAGTCTCCTTCACTGGAGACGTTCCAGACCCGCCTGGATGTGTTCCTGTGTGACTTGGTCTGGGTGATCCTGCTGTGGCAGGGGGATTGGACAAGCTGATTTTTCGAGGTCCCTTCTTGTTATGAGTGGATCAGAACTGAGCACAGGTGAGTGATTGTGTCACTATCCCTGGAGGGATTTAAGAGACATTAACATGTGGGACATAGTTTAGTGGTGACCTGGCAGTGCTTGGTTAACTGTTGTAAGCAACTATCTTAAAAGTCTTATCCAACCAAAGAGATTCTGTGATAACAGATGACATGTGAACCAGTGGGATATTACAACATCTGATGTTCTTTCCAAATTAATTACTTCTTTGAAAAGCATCCTTAGGAGGAGAAATTATCAACTGAACTGAGAGTTCTAATTCTTGAGGATCAAGAGTTCAAAACCCAGCATACAGCATCTGCCCATAGATCCTGGCCAAAGACTTGCATGTTTTAATTGATTGCACAGGGAAAGTAGGTCCCAGCTTTGGATTCTCCCACAGATCCTGCTACATCCAAGTATTTAGAGCTTTTTAGACATTGGGTGGAGGAAGTTTAATGAACTTCCAAATTAATTACAAAATCAATATCCTTCCTTACAACTCTCCTGGAGTCACTCTGTTTTTGACAAAAGGTCAACATGATTGCTTATCTCTTGCTTGGTGTGGAATTATATTTGAATAGCTTTCTCTTTTCTCAGTTCCATTCTATATCAAGATCTAAGCACAACATAAATGATAGTTCTTTGTTTGTGAAAAGCACATTACTCAGTAGTACGTCCCCTAGATGGTACTTTTTTTAAGCAAACCATCACGTTGGCTACTTCAAAATGCAATTATTAGTCAGTACTTTACAAGGTTCCTGTGAAATCAAAGGATTGTCTTGCCTTCTAGTACAAAATCACAATTTTAACCAGGAAGAATTGCTAACAGAGATTTCTTAGCAATATGTTCTCAATGGCAATTTTTGCTCTTGCTTCCCTCCAAATGTAAGTTCAAATTTAATTAACTGTAAGCAAAAGAGAGAATCAGCCATAATTTTGCATTTGTTTTAAACATAATTAAGGCACGAGGTCTTTAAGCTTGTCTCTGCTTCCAGCCTTTTGAGAGTTCTAATGAAGTGCAGAAGGGAAGGGATGTTGCTATTCCCTTTGTGTTGTTCACTAATACTAGAAACTAAGCTGACATTTGGGACTAACATGCTCTCCTGTTTGCGTGGTGCACTTTCACTCTACCTCTGCAGTGATATCAGCTGTAATTGCCAAGATACTTCCTAACAACTCTGACACGACGTGCTTTGGTGAGGTTATGCATCAGTCATACAGCTGACAAGGGCCTCTGGAAACTATTAAAACTGCATTACCACCCCCCCACCCCCCCATATTCTTATCAGGACTCACTCAATGTTTTTGCAATTCATTTCATTATAAAATCAAATCTCAGGTAAAACAGAATCAGAAAAGACTGATCAGAGTCATTTGGAAAAAGCCAGGGAATGCTCAAGGAACATTCCCTTGTTGTTTTGAATTATATGCAGTAGCTTCAGGTACTTCTCCTGTGTATTTTGGTTGACAGCGGAGTACAAACTGTCATAAGAGATGCTCAGCAATTCAAAGGCAATTGGTTCTCGTCATCACATCTCCTCTCACCAGCGCATCAGTTGTAGGCTTTTTATTCCAGAGAATTTATCTTGGCCTTCATATGTGACTATGAGCAGTTCATCACTCAACCTTTCTGTCTTCCTATTTCTCTAAACGCAAACTGGGAGACAGAATAATTTCACTTTTCTGAATACATCTCCTTTGAGTTTGTAACGCTGTTTTATCAAAGAAAGAGTGCAACTCTATCACATGGGACTCAGTCAATTACCTATCCCTTATTTCTGGAACCTCCCTGAACAGCATTTCACATGCAAGTAATAACATAATCCCTATTATTTTTCATACTGATGACTATCAAATAAAGATACTTTAATTTTTAGGACTGGTAATAGAAGTTGTCAATCATATCTAGCCTTCAGCTTTAGTTTCAATGAGAATTGACATCTAGAATTGACATGACCTTGAAGTTTTCCCTGCTGACATTTATTGTTACTGATAATTTTTCATTGATTTTCACATTTGCCTCATCTGGTGTTTTTTCTCTCTAAGTCTAGCTGCAAAACTTGTCAAGAACAAAGAGTGACCTATAATTACAGTGTTCATACATGCTTACACGATTTAGACTCAACATTGTGAATGTAGAAAATATTTAAGCAAAGAAAGAGTGGAATACATCAAGTCTTTACTGAAACAATTTTCCTGAGACCGTTGTCTCTGCACCAACCAGAAGCATTCCTTTTTGATTTTGCACTGTTTTCTTTACCGAAGTAAAACAAAGGTAGTTGTTCCCAGAATTTTTCTAAATGAATCTGCAGACATAGGTGCAGGAGGTATGGATCAGGTACAAAACACCAGGTTTGGAAATGCTTGTGTTTATATTTCCAGTACTAAATGACTTCTGCTTTCCTCATCTTTCCTTATGTAGAGCAATGATTTCAGAGAGGATTGTGTGACTCAAATCTTTAACAATTGAATTTTTCATAGAATTATTAGGGTTCGGAAGGGACCTCGAGTGATCATCCAGTCCAATCTCCCTGCTGCAGCAGGATCACCCAGACCAAGTCACACCGGAACACAGCCAGGTGGGTCTGGAATGTCTCCAGAGAAGGAGACTCCACAACACCCCTGGGCAGCCTGTTCCTCACACCCAGCACTCCCCACTTCACAACAAAAACCCATCTACTCCTCTCCTGAAATATTTTAGGTCTTGTTATATCAGATTTGTCTCCAAGCTGGGAAGAAATTATTTCTACTTCATTAAGGTTTTTAATGACACTGCCTTTACTCTTGCCTCAGCTGTAGAAAGCCAAACCTTTGTACCCACGACTCTATTTATTTTACTCAAGGTACTCTCATTTCCTTTGTAGGTGAGGAGAACTGTTTTGTGGGGTTTTTTTTCTGAATAATACACACTTTGTTTGGAGTTAAAGGTACAAGACCAAGAATGGCATTGATTTCCCTTGGATGTTTCCCACCTTTGAGCAGGTGTTTCAGTTTCCTCAAGTTTCAGATGTGTCAGCTGAATCTTCTGAAGCAAGGAAACTGAAAGCACTATGCCAACACCATGCTGACACCAGCCACAAAGAATCCTTTGTCAGAAACCATCTTGGGGGGAATATGCAAATACTTTTTAGCAACTCCATTCTCTACCTGTAGCATCAAAATAGAGGCTTTCCTTATTTTTTAGTTTGAGTTATATGAGTAATAAAAAAAATTAGCGATGTTCAGATAAATACAATCTCCCATCTTCAGTGCAAAATCAACTGCTACACCTGCATGATGAGAAATTTAAGGATGCTGGTGCTGCTGCCCTTCAGTTGGAGTTGCAGCAGGTATCTGTATGGTGCTGCTCAATCACACGGTTTCCCACAAAACTCTGTGTTCTTGTAGAGTACTGACTAAAAAAAAGTAAAAAGCCCCCCAAAATGACACATTTCACCCAAAGAGAGAAAGAGAAAAAGAGAAAGAAGGAAGGACTCAGTCTTTCCAAGATATAAAAAGCAGGTCATACGCACATGGATCCTTTTGAGCCTCCAGGTAATCTCACATCAATTGATCCTTAGCATGAAGCCTTTCAAGTTGTCCCATTCCTCCCTCTGCATTCTTTTGCAAGCTTCTTGCCTTTTTTCCTTTCAACCATCAGTAGAATCACAGCTGTTTTGAGTTTACAGAGAGAAGTTTCCCCTTTCAGTATTGTAGTCTACAGGGTTGGGACCACGTCTTTCTGTAGAAATATCCTGAAATTCTTACAGAACATCAGTTTCTCTATAAATGCTACTGCTTTAGGTTTCCTTTCTTAAACAATAAAAATAAGCAACAGAGTTTTGGGGCATATATATATATCAGAGTTACCTTGATACATAGACAGTAGACTAGCTGCAAAGAACAGAACGTACATAACAAGCAAAACATTTCATTTTAATCATCCAACACAAATCACAGAATCATAGAATCATTAGAATCATCAGGAATTGGAAGGGATCTTGAAAGATCATCTAGTCCAATGCCCTCACCACAGCAGGATCACCTAGACCAAGTCACAGAACAGAACTCATCTGTCCGTCTCTGATTTCCTTTATGATTTTGAATAATTTGCATGAGTTTGATGGGTTTTTTGCATAATAGGCTCCAGTTTCTGACTCTTTATGTTCTGAGGATTGAGAATGAGACCAAAGTAGTGACAAAATGAAAGGTTTTCTTTTCTAACCTTCCAGCTTTTCAGCCTGATTCCTCACATATAGCTACTGCTTTTAATGGTGCCTGAATCACAGTCATTTTTCTCTCCTCGATTTTCTGCACGTTGTGCCCTTTTCTTTCATCCATTAACTCAGCAAGAACAGAAGTACTTTGTAGAGTTGATCCAGTCTTTGTTCTTTCCTATAGTAATTAAGATTTCCAGGAGGCCATCCATCCATAGACTGGACAGAGTCAGAGATGCCTTTAAGCTCTTAAAAGCAAAATATACTCAACTATGTGTAGCAGTAGGTCTTCATCATTCAAATATGTTGCTATATTTTGCTATTTTCTTCATGACTTGCATGTAATTTTTCCACAGCCAGCTAAAATAGATTAAATTGGTATTTTTAAGTAAATACATTATCTTACTTCAGTTATCTTTTATTTTTGAGTCTTGTATCTATGCCACTTCATTTTCGTTGTAAGAAATTTAAGAACAGGATACTATCGTGGAGTATTTAAACAGAGCAATAGGTGGAGCAATTTCTTTCAGATTTAAATATATTAAAAACCAAATACCCATTTATGAAATAATTGTCTTTTGTTTCTGCATTAATGTCATTAAGTAGGTGTTACTTTTACTCCATCACATTTAACATTTTAAAGACAGAGTGCCACAGAAAATACACTATCGGGAATGAACAGATTTGGGAGTGATTTTTATAAGCACAAAGGTTATTTAAGCTCTCAGTTTTCATTTGAAGTCATCGTGCTTTGAATATCTGGTCTTGAGGAAATAATGCCATCTGAATTGTTTCTGATGCCAGTGTATGCAACATCACAAAAAAACCCCATGTATTGTTTTATCCCCTAAAATATTTTTATTAGAGGGCCCATGTAGAAGAAAAACATTTAGAGCATGGTCAGTGAGAAAAGAAGAGAACCCACCTGTACAAATTCATCCAATTCTGTGATATAAACAATTACAGCCAGCCAGATATAATATGCAAACAGGGGAGAAAACATTTTCTGAGCTGTTGCTTCTTGAGTTTCCCTAAAACTTCAGAAATTTCAAGTTGGTTTCAGTGATTTATTTTTAAACCAGCGATTAATCAATGATTAAATAGGTTTGTGGAATAGACTATAACCAGCCAACACATCAAGAAATGAAGAATAATATGGAAACACAAAAAATAGTGTACATGAGAAGAATGTTGGCCTGGGGGGGGAAGATGACTTTCTTAGGGAGGACATGGAGACACCCACCAACACACCAAAATCAAACAGTAGGAGAACAGCTTGACAGGTTGAGAGCTGGTGCTACAGGTGTCCTAAAGGAATCTTTACTTGCAAGGAAAATTTGTTCTGTCTGCAACTGAAGTTAACTCTGATTCCAGTTTTTTCTATTAAAAACCCAATAATATTTCTGAGACCATTTGATTTCTTTTTCATTTATGTTTCACTTTACTCCTATGAGCAAATGTTTATTTTTATGGAAACATCTATTATTATATTAAAATCGGTAATTAAATGAAATGTTATCCTATTTCTATCACATCTAAGGAGGAAGAAAACATCACACAGAATCTTAACTATGAATTCCTTTAGGGGAAAGTAATTTTGGTGTCACACAAGATTTATGTTGGTTTTGTATTCATTCTTCTCAACAAGTTCGGTACAATAAAACTCTGTGGTTTTCATTCTTCCTTAAATTCTGGGGAGCAAATTCAGGGAGATTCTCTTTACTATCACAGTATATACTTCCTGGAATTTCCAACCTGAGAAATCACTGAAGTGATCACTTCTAACTCCTCAAATAATCCATTTCTTTATTGCATCAGACATATCTATAAAATGCTACAGTATTAATGTAAATTTAGGAGGAGATATCCACATTGAACCAAAATCCCAATCAAGTCAGACATAGTAGACAGCCTTATGAGACCAAAAATAATGGTGAAGTGCTGTATACTGTCCTTTAAGGGGAGTGGAGAGACAGAAGTGAGGGAAGCGAGTCACCAAAGACTGTATTCATTGTAATGCTATAGAACAGATAATCTGCTCGTCAGTAGATTGTCCTTCTGCCTTTGTTTTGTTCAGTCTAATCTAATAGACTTTATGTTTCCGTTTACAGGTCCTATCGGGTAGTACAAGAACAAAATCGTTGTACTGTACAGACACATATAGTGGTGGGACTCTTGCTAGCTAGGCTAATTTTGAACATGTGAGCCGAGTGTGAATTATTGTGACCCAGTGCAGTTCACTGGTCACAAAGAGAAATCATTAACTCCTCACAGCATCAATTTGTTGCTACGACTGCGCTCTCAGCGGTGCCAGACGCTGTACTGAGCACTCGCAGCCTTTGCTGACATCGACCAAATAAAGTGTGAGCAGTAAATGCCAATGTTACCCTGAACACAGAAGTATTGCAATTCTTCAGAAGAGAAATGTAGATTAATTTAGTTGATTTATTTTAGGGGCACCAACTACCAGGTTTCTGCAGAGCTACTCATTTAAGTTAAGTCCAGGCTTTGCCAAAACTTGATTCCTTTGTTGCTTGCATTGCTGTGAAATATACAGAAGTAAACATAATGGAATATGCTATGGTATAATCACTTATTTCTTCAGAACATAGCTAAGAAAATGAACCCAGTGTACCCTAAACATGTGATCTGTGCCCACTTATTCCAGGCCTGAAGTGAATAACCAGCATGTGCACCATGATTAATCACCAACCGAAACAATCAAACCATACACATTCTGTCTCGAAAACTGAAGTGAAATACAAACAGGTTCATTGTGTGTGGGAATGGGTTGGGGTTTTTTCACGTACTTTACTTTTTGCACTGCAGTCTTCTTGGTCTGTGTAAATAACCTGGGTATGGACACCTTTCCCTCATCCTGACTGTGAAATGGTCAGGTCTGCAAGGCAGGACCCTACCATGGCCACTGAGCTGTGCCCTGGCACTCCTACTTCACCGTGTAGGTGTTTCACCCAGGGAGTTCATCACAATAGAATTGCCATTGGAGTAAGTTTTTTCTTTCATCTTCTTTCTATAAATTCTGCTGATAAAGAAGTGTCCACGGCTCAGCCAAAATTAAAGGGTTAATCTGACTCTGCCATGCTCTATGCATCAACTTCATGCCACATTAAGGACATGAATAAATGAGCTGAGTCCCATATCCATGTTCTGTTCAAAGATATCTGCAAACAAGCTTAGCTTTGCCTATGTTACCTTAGTGTTGACATGGCACACCATGACAGCAGCGTATGGTACATACGGTGAGGGAAGACTTAACAGGGAAAGGGGTGCATTGATGTCATCCTCCTTGCCATTTGAGAGCTCGCAGCTTCACAAGGCCTTTCCTCCTTCGTGTAGATGGAGCCACCTCTACTACTGTGTGTAGTGCATCACTTGGAGTATTTTCAACTAGTTCTATTTCTAAGGACAAGGAGTTGGGTTTGAGTTAGCCTGAGTCATTTGTTGTTCTGCAGTGAACTGTTATGTTCTGGTATGCATTCTAACAACACCAGCAAACAAACGAGGTGATGTCCTCTGAATAGAATGAGATTCTCATTAGGAAATATCTGAGCACTCTGCTGCTGCTGGCAGGAGAAGAGAGATTGCAGTTTTCCTTGATTACCTTTAAGATTTCCTGCCTTTCTCTCTGTCCCACTCCAGTCCTTTTTTACAGTACAGAGACTGATTTGCAGCCACATAAAATGAGAAAACTATAGTCAGAGATAGATGCGTCTAATTTTTCAGGATGGTCTTTGCTCAGATCCCACCTGAATTTTGAAGTAATCCTCATGATCTACTGAACATCCAGGCTGATTTACTCTCTCTTTTTGTGTTGACTTAGTGGAGGTGATAGTTTCCACCTCTGTACTGAGTCATTGTAGATACTGAGAGAGATGTTAATCTGTCAGCATAGCCTTTGATGACAGAAGACCAAATATATCAAGAAATGTGCATTTTCCCAACTCCCAGTGTACACTAAGCTTTATTAATTTTTGGAACAGTTATCAGCTTAGTTAAAAGATGATATCTTTAAATCACTCTGGGGTTTCAGAGTTTTAACTTGACCATTATTAGAGCAGTATTTCATTCTCACTGTTCCAAAGCAGTACCCATTTTTTGACAAGCTCACCTGTTATCTTGTCTCCTAGTTGAGGAAACCAGTTATTCAGCCAGATCCTGATTTTTTTTCATGTTGATTCAAGTCCTGTTTATCCACTTCAGTAACAGAAAGATTATGCTGGATTCACTTAGGCGAGTTTATCCTCATCACCTTTCTGACTCTTTTGTATTTCAAGGGAGGTCTGAATACTCCAGCATCAGTTAACCTTGAAGATAAATTGAAGGTATTGTTTAGAAACAACAACCACAAACAAATCAAATGGAAAATGTTAACAGTTTTAGCCTTGATTTTGTTCCGTGGATCCTCGGTAGTGGTGATTATCATATCCATTGGAGCACTGGGAAGCCTTCCCACAGCAGAGATAAATAACACTTTCTAATAAACAGTCAACAATAAATAGAAAAATAAAAATAGATGAGACATAAGAGACCGAGATAAATATTTCTCCCCGTCTGGATAATATTAAAAATTTATACTAGGCAATAACAGACTTATGAAAAGGTTAGGAAAGAACTTGAAGAGGAGAGGACAGGCCATGTGGTCGAGTAATAATTAGACCATTTTCCTTGAACACAGCAACAAAGGTAAACCATAGAAAAATATTACGATGTAAAGGATGTAATGAATACACACCATGTCAATTTATTGCAGAAAATTCAGCATCATTCCCCCAAAAACATGCTAGACAACTTCAGAAACAGATGATGTTAAAAACAATTATCTGGATATGCAAACCAATCTATTATTTCAGTTTCTTTCCCCAGACACAGGATACAACTGCAGTTCGTTTCCTTTCTTGCTTCTGGATTTGTGCTGCAGAGGAACTTAAGCAAATAAAAATTTAAGGAGACAGAGCTGCCCTTATGTTTGGAAAAACAAATGCTAGACCATTGGACTAACTAGCTAAGTAATGTCGCGTTGATGGCGCTCTGCCTCTAAAAAGGAACTATGCATGATAAATTCATGCGCAGCCTTGCTGCTATGCTGTGTATTCTTGTCTCATAAATACAAGTGTAATGCTTCAGTGGACTACTAGACCAGTGGTTTTGCTCTTTCCTGGTGCAGAGCAGAGTGCCAGAGCCCTTGCTTACCAACAAAGGTCAAGAGAGACTGTAGTGTGGAGTGTTCTTGGAGGGGCACAGCCTTCAGGAGGAGTCTAGATGAAGCAGTGTGGCTGCTGTAGCAGCTCCATTTTAAACAGTTTATAAATTCTTTGTCTTGAAAAAAACCAGTTCAACTTTAGAGACCACAAGGAACTTGTAGTCAGCTCAACAGGACATTAAGACATGCCCACAGACAAGGCAAATCCAGAAGCAGAGCCATAACCTGAGCATCAAGAAAAGTCCAATTTGTATGAGAATACCATGATCAAACACGTAAACAACTCAGAGCAGTGAAACAAAATGTGAAAACATAATCAAAGATCCTTTGGGATGGAGAGTGTTGGTGGAGTGAGAGGAAGAACTTCAAACCCTAACCTGTTGTCTGAAATAATGAAGGGGATACAGAAAATATTGATAAAGGTGTAAGACACCTGATCATAGATAGGGCAAGACTGCAGAGCTGGAAGGTTTTACTCGAAAACAAGAAGACGACAGAGTAGATTTATTACAAATCTATGATCTCTGACATCCACAGAAAACTCTTTAAAAAAATCAATTTTCTAAGAACTAGATTTTCTCTTGTGGGACAAGAGATTCCTTCTGATGGAAGCTGGTTTTGAGAAAGAGAGAATGTTTTTGTTAGAGCAGACCGAGCTGTCCAGCAACAGCAAAGAACCAGAGCAGCTTATGATGTACAGTAAAATACAGGCTAAACAGAAAGAAACAAGGAAACAGAAGAGGATTAATCACATATAATGTTAGTCACCTAAAAGTTAAGTATATTCTAAACTGATCATCTCTTGTCAGTGGAAAATACATGCTCCTCTATTGTCTGAATCGATTTCAACTAAATCACAGAATCAATCACAGAATCATTTTGGTTGAAAGAGACCTTTAAGATAATCATGTCCATCCCTTAACTCAGCACAGCCAAGACATCACTAAACCATGTCTCTCAGCACCACATCTATCTATAGTTTTAAATACCTAGGTTTACCTAAAAATCTAGACTAAAGCTCCCCATGCACAACTTGATGCCATTTCCTCTTGTCCTATCATGTTTTACTTGTGAGAACAGACTGACCCCACCTCAATGCAACCTCATTTCAGGTGGTTGTAGAGAGCAATAGTCTCCCCTTTATCTCTTTTCCAGGGTAAATAACCCAAATTCCCTCAGCTGCACTCACAGGACCTGTACTCTAGACCCTTTACCAGCTCTGTTCCCTTCTTTGCACAGGCTCCAGCACCTCAGTACCTTTCTTGTGGCCAGGGGTCCAAAACTGAATGTAGTATCTGAGAAACAGCTTCACCAGTGGTGAGAACAGGGGGACGATTACTTCTCAAGTGTAGAACGTGACCACAAATCATGTCCATCTCTTCTCCTGACAACACACCTCATTATTTTACTTTAGGTTGTCATTTTAGAATAACTGATGTTAGATGAAATAAAGGAATTGTCTCAGTGTGATTATTACACTAGGAAATAACATAGCAAGGAGCAGAACAATGTCTCTTGCCTTCGAATCAAGACCTTATGTTTTTGAAACAAACCCACTTTTTGTCCTAAAGTCTCTTTGAAAAAGTAAAATATAAGCAGTGATTCAGCAGATTCACTCTCGCAGAGTGAAGAGAGGCATTTCGGTGCACAGCAACTTCAGTAGGTGTCTGCCACATTTACAATGATGCTATTAGATTAACAACCAATTCAATTCCAGCTGGTACACAGAGTCATCTGTGGTGTAATCTGAGCAACACTGATAAACTGCGATATTAGATCAATAACCAATTGGATTCCAGATGGATTGTGCAGCCAGCATGATGTAATACTACCAACAGTGATAAGTGGAGAAATATGACACTGTTATAATGGTGCACACTAAAACTATCTGAGGCCACTGGGAAAATGCAGGCTGTCAATTAGATGCCATAAAATGATGCTGTTTGGAGTCTGGCATAGCTGACAGAGAGAGGAGCCACGTCGTGTAGGGAAGCAGAGAAATGCAAACTGCGTGACTGGTCAGAAGACAAAACACAACCATCCTCAAATGCAGACAAAGCTTGTTTGTCCTGAAATTTGAAGAGAGCAAGAAATGAAAAGATTTTTTAAATATCCTCATCTTCCTCCCACTATGTAGTCTATAAACATGAAGTTAATTTATCAAAGTACAAAACAATTCTGTTTTACTGGATAAAATTGATTTCTGATATATCGAATTAAATGAACCACTCTCTTGCCATTTCCACCTCACAACAGAGGTCAAAATATTAGCCTAGCATAATTCAGCCATTGCATGTGTTGCAAACTAAGTCAAACATCTAAGTAACGCACCAGTTCTGAATAACAGAAAGATTAAGCAGAGCACCTAGAGCTCTGCTGCGGTGAGTCTTCAGAAAGAAACACAGCTGCAGCATGAAAATTGCTTGTATCTTTCAACAGTTCCCAAACGTTGCAGAGATGTCAGGCTCAAACTGACAAAGAAAAAGTGATAACCATTGTCTCCTCATCTTCTCAACATCAACAGGTCACTGTGTTTATTTTTCCATGTACAGAAAGAGAGCACCATGTAATCTACAATTGCTCTTTTTCCCCCCTACTTTCTTTTTTACTCAATAGATTCCATAATTAGTTACTTTTATTAAGTAAATAGGATTGAGATTTATTTTAGAGATGATCATTTATCCAAATGCTAAAACTATAGAGGAATATAAGCGCCCATTTCCTGAGACAAAACAAAACAATCAAGAAAATGGAATTAATTACAACTGTAATCAAGTACCCTAGTGTCAAAGCTTTAAAACATCCCAAATACTTATTTTCAATTATTTTAATTTTGAACCTCATCAGAATATTATTTTCATGCCAACATTGCAGAAATATTCTTTATTCAACAAAAGTCTACTGCTCCTTGTGTTCTTTCCAGCCCCAACAATGACAGTCACAATACTCAAGATGACCAGGGTGGACGGAAGGATGTACTCCTGTGGTTATCAGTAACAGAAATATTGTCTCCAGAGGAAATGTGCAGCTGTTTAGAAATGAAAGATATGCTAACAAAATATCCTGAATGTGGTTCCTTAGATTCTCACCAAACACTCCTTGTATTCCATTGTGTTTTCTATTGTTTCCTTTTGTTAATTGTGCATGCTCCAAACTTGGAAGCATTCAAGGCCAGGTTGACTGGGACTTCGAGAAACCTGATCTAGTGGAAGGCAAGGGAGGTTAGTCAGGGGGTTTAGAATTAGGCAATCTTTAAGGTCATTGCAGTCTAAACCATTCTACGATGTAATGATCTTATATACCTTCCATGTGACCTGAATGTTCTTCTTCCCATAATTTATGTCCTCTCAATAGAGCAATAGAATTGCTGGAAGCGCATTCTTCCCCGTACCCCACCTCATTACAAACGTTCTTAAGCTCAACTCTCACGGCTAGGTTAATAAGACTGCACTTGGTTAATTATGACTGGTTCTGAAGATAATCTGTACCATTATGGATGCAAGACTGAGGAATATGAACCAGGCCAGGACCTTAGTCACTTACAACATACAATTCATCATTTTATTCTGACAAGTTCTCCTTTCATTTACATCAATGTAAACTTGCAGTTCTATTCAGATCATTAACCTTGGCTTAACTGAGAGCATATATTTGTCCTAGGATGTACTTCATACCCACATGTGATTAGAGAAGGGATAAGCTACAGCTATAATGCATAGTTCACAATGCATTTAGCAAAATATTGACAGAAGGATGGGAGAACAAAAACCCAAATTATGGTAATTAATTGAAGTACCTAGGTGACCTTAATCCAACTCCCTCAAAACGATGGCTCCTTTTCCTAAAAAAAAAACAACCAACAAACTCAATATTTTCACAGAGAATTTTTTGATGGGAGTCTAAAAATAGTTTATCTGAGTATAAATAAATGATGCAATCCCTTTATGTTCCTGGTAATACAACTATCTATAATCTCAGACTTCAAGGTACATACTAGACAGTGAAAGGTGAGCAAATGGAATCACTTCTACCTTGTCCTCTCCTGTCCCTGTTTTACAGCCACAAAATATGTCACCTCAAGATCTCAGCAGGATCTATTATTTTCTCAGGCCTGTTGGAAATTAGGCTAATTGTTTGGTGCAAGCAAAGAAAAATGATGCCTGGGATAATGCAGAGCAAGGTTTACTCTTTCACTGGATCCTGAGAGCGATAAAGGATGAAGGAAAAGCAATTAAAAGTACATTTTCCTACTTAATGCTTTAATTTTGCAGATAAATAATTAGATAGCCCTGCACAAAAAGTATGAGTGCCTGGAATCTGATGATCTCTTGGAACACACGTGTAATGGTTTAGCCATGGAGACCAATTCAGATCCCCTTTGCCAAACCATTGCAACATGAATGTGGGAGATTAAGTAAAAGCAGATAGAAGAAATTTGACCTACCTAAGGCACATGCTTCCTGTTCTCTTGCTTTAGTAAAGATTACACTAAGCAAGTATCATCTTCCTGAAAACTTTCAGGCACATCCTGGCAAGTATTTCGGTTTTCTGTGTTCATTTCCATGGGTGAGACAGATACTGAAGTGGCTTGGAATACACTAATTAAAGGATAAATCTTGGTTTTTGGACTTTTACAAATCATAAACAAAAGTGACAAAGAAAACAAGCAGAGAGTGGATGCAATAGTCCACTAAGGAGACAGAAAGATTCATAGATTCATAGAATGGTTCAGGTTGGAAGGGATCTTAACGATCATCTAGTTCCAACCCTCCTGCCATGAGCAGGGACACCCCCAACTAGACCAGGGTGCTCAAGGCCCCAGCCAATCTGGCCTTGAACACTTTCAGGGAGGGGACATCCCCAAGATGAATAGCTAGTAAATGAATACCCCCTCAGTAATAACCATGGTTGTGTAAGGACTGGGAAGCAAGCATGAAATAAGCATGCTTTATGAGGTACATCCATAAAATTTACATGTCTATGCAAATTAGGTCAGGTTCTCTCAGATATTACCTAGATGAATATCTCGTGTGGTCAAGCAAGTGCTAGTGGCAATACTAAGAGTGCCAAGCACAGACCAACCTAGGAACTAGACAGAGTAGAATGAATGCCTGTTTGTACTAAAAGCGTGTTGGGAAAGTGGTTGGAAGCATCATTGTTTTCCCAGTTGGCATATGTTTTCTAGCAGAGTCCATTCAAAACATGCTTGAAGTAATTGGCACCAGAGGGAAAAGAGAAGGGACATCAGGTTAAGTCTCTCCAAATCATCACATTGGGAGAGAGAGCAGTGGTACTGCCACTTGCTAGCAAAGGGGGTGGTTGCTGTTGCCAGAAAATTAGTCAAGATTGGATGAAGTGCTCACTCCTTTGAAAAGATCATTCAAGAAGGCTGATATTCTTGGGGTTTGCTTTATTCTAGTTCAGGGGTACAATCCCTGAGTAGAACTACAGAGCACTGAATAGCAAAAGAGGAACACTAATGAGATCTCATTTAACCACTTCAAACACCGCTCTTTCTTGGTTGCAAAGGGAATAAAAGTCAATTTAGCAATAGCTAGGAAAGTGTGCTTGGAGAATAGTCTCATGGCAACGAAATAACAGAGGGAAGTGAGTAGATGAAATAGTTTTGAGACCACATGCTCTGAGGAACAGGTATATGTGGGTAAGAAAGCTTAAGAAAGGCATTGTCAGCGCAATTTCAGTGTATTCTGGCTGTGAGACTTTGCTCAGGGATTGATGTCACACAAAGTCAGTCATAAAAGTTCTGTGAATTTATTTCGCTGTTATTAAGAATAAATGAACTATAGTATTTTGAGAAAGACTTAACCTGTGAAAAGTGCTCTTGCCTGGAAGAGGGCAAGAAATTACTTCTCTAAGTCGATGCATATTTAGATGTGAGTCACACAAGAGTGAATTGATCTTTTTACCTATAAAACTAAGTACTCTATCCACAAGACAGTAGAAAAGCACTAAAAAGTGAAGTAATTGATTGGGCAGACCAGTGGGCAGGTGTTGACTGAATGGTTTCATGTTGTTACATATAAAATTGAATTTCAAGTTCCATGAGAGCAGTGCTTCACATCAGAGAATCCTCAAAAGATTGGAGACAAACACCTGGAAAAGCAAGGAAAAGCTGAGCTATAGAAAATCCAGGGGCCAAGGACAAGGAAAAAAGTAAAAGCACTTCAAGGGGTTGAAAATTATTGCTAAGAAGATGACTGAAAAATACTTTTCACTTTTGCTATCGATAGACACGTGAATATCTGTATTTATTGTGTGTGAGCCTGATGCAAAGCTCGCTGAAGCAAACCTGAAAAATCCAGTCGCTGCAGTGAGACCCGGAAAGTAGTGTTTGTACATAACAAGCACTATCAATAATCATGCAATAAGGATTTGAAACCATGTCTTGGAAAAACTTTTTGCATCTGTAACAACGTGCGGTTTGCTGAGCAACAACATTTTCAGAGCTCTCTGAAACTTGTGAGTTTTTCCTTTCCTCTTGTAATGGAGATTTTAGAGAAGGCAGCCTATGCTTCACTCAGCTGTGAAAGAAAATTGTAGGATGCATTTCCTGAGGATTTTCCCTCTTTTTTTCATTATTGTATTTACCAAAAATCCCCCTGTACTCAAACCTTAGTTGTCTGCGACTGCATAAGCTAGGCTGTGGTATAATTTTGCCCCATGAGCTGATAACCCAAGCTGGTTCTCTTGTCCCGGAGTGTCCCAGGCATTCTTACACCTGCATCACTGCTCTGTGTGGATTTGCTATTTCGCCTAGTGTTAGCTCAGGACATCTGTGCTCCACTGCCTGCAGCATCTCAGTCTCTTTCTTTATGTTTCTTCCCTTCACTACCTTTTCACTGTACCCTGTTATCAATTAATTTCCACATGGTTTAAAAACACAAAGCTATGGCTTTGCATAAGCCAGCTGACCTTGACTACTGTTCTCTAAAATGCTTTTGTTTTAGATGCTGTAGGCTCCTGTTTCTGCAGACTCTGCTACAAACTGTTCACGAGACTGTAAAAATATACTTGACAAAGAAAAAAAGTAAGGATAAAGTTGTCTCTGTATTCTGAAAAGTGAGCCCCCACATCTAGATATTTACTGCAAGAAATCAGGCATTTCTTCAGGTGGACAAACATATGAGAGAGGGAAAGGATCCAACACCATGGGCTGTGTTCGAGTTTGTGAGAAGGGTCCTAGTCAAACTATACAAAACAGAGAGACTGGCAGGCAGCTCCACAAGCAAAATGGATGAGTGGTGTTTCTAAAAATAATGAAGACTGATCCCAAGTGTTTTGAGTCGGTGTGTTTCCTGTATTGACAGCTCTTTTTTAATTGTTTTTGCAGCTTTCTAGCTCACCAGGTTCTAAGTCAAATCTTAATGCGGTGACAACAACAAAAAAAGTGTAAAAAGAAGAAATCTCAAAGAAAGGAACCCCAAAAACTTTAAGATCTCATTATATTTAAGTTGTCTATGTTTTACATGACTATTAATGTTATATAGAGGAAAGGAAGATTCGGTATATACTTACACATAGAATCATTAGGGATCGGAAGGGACCTTGAAAGATCTTCTAGTCCAATCCCCCTGCCACAGCAGGATCACCCAGACCAAGTTGCACAGGAACACATCCAGGCAAGTCCTGAATGTCTCCAGAGAAGGAGACTCCACAACCCCCCTGGGCAGCCTGTTCCAATGCTCTGTTCTTCCCTGGGAAGAAGTTCCTGCTGATATAGAGATGGAACCTCCTCTGTTCCAGCTGGCACCCATTGCCCTATGTCCTATCACCAGATGACCTTGAGAAGAGCCTGGCTCCATCCTCCTGACACCCACCCCACCCATATTTATAGACATGAATGAGGTCCTCTCCTCAGCCTCCTCTTCTCCAAGCTCAAGAGACCCAGCTCCCTCAGCCTATTCTCATGAGGGAGCTGTTCTACTTCTGTCATCATCTTCCTAAGTTTCACTTATTGTGAAAAGTTCAGTCTAATCTTCCCTTGCTATTTTACTCCTGTACCCAAGAAAGCTATGGAAAAACAAGGGAAATCTGCTAAAATTTTGAGACTGTGTGGAATTACTTTAAATCCCACCACAAATGGAGATTTCCACAATAAAAGCCTTTTCTCCTTTTACATATTTTACCGTTCATCTAAAAACGCATCTCCTCAGCCTTACTTTCATAATGATTTTATATTTCATAATGGTTCATGCTTCATTTCCTAGAAAGGTTCGAGTAGTTCTCTGTGATTTTTAAATCTGCATTTTCATCCGCTGAGATTTATGCTTGAAAACCTAAGCAAGAGGTGATCTGCCTGACGGAAACACTGCATTGCTTGCTTCTATTTTTTTCTTTTCTCTCAGTGAAGAAGTGTTCAGAATAAACTAGAAGTACTGACAAAACTTGTGTGTTTTCCCCTTCAGTCCAGAGATAAATCCAGTTAGTGCTTGTTAGCGATACCTTCCTGATATAAGAAGAGAGGTGTAACGTGAAAAATCAAAGCAAAGAGACACATAGGAACCATTTATATCACTTGGTGCATGTTGTCTTACCAGCTGTGGCAGACAAATTCCATTCCTCAAAGCAGATCTCACTCATAGAATCACAGAGTAGTTTAGATTGGATAAAAGTTATAAGAAAACCAAGACCAACTATTAACGATGCACTCCCAAGACCACCACTAAACTGTGTCCCAAAGCATATCTAAAAATCAGACATCTATTCCAAAGCAGTCAATTGCTAATAGTAGTAACATAAGGTGAAAAGATTGTAATCAGTTATGCTCTACTTAGCTCAGGACTAGCCCTTGACTCCCTGTTTCAAATTCCTAGGAGAGGTTTCAAGTTAAGTGACTGCAGAAAGTATAAATAAATGAGTCACTTTCTCCCCTCCTTCCCTTTCTTCTTCCCTTGTCTCAACCCTAAAGAAATTGTGAACAAAAGTTTCACAAATTCATTCCAAGGTTGTGGAGTCTCCTTCTCTGGAGACATTCCAGACCTGCCTGGATATGTTCCTGTGCAACTTGCTCTAGGTGATCCTGCTGTGGCAGGGGGATTGGACTGGACGATCTTCTGAGGTCCTTTCCGATCCCTAATGATTCTATACTTAATGCAAGACACTGGTGTTTGCAGAGCACAGCAGCTCTTTGTTAACTCAAGTTCAATGGTAGAAAACATGATGCTGCTTTCATTACTCTGCCTTTTAGCACTCGTGAATAGTCAAAGACCACATTACACAGTATTTTGCCACAGAGAAGCAGTTGGAAAGCTGAAAAAGTACAGAATTTAGAAGTTTGTCTCTTTAGTTGGTTATCTCAGGGAGGGTACTACTTGTCCTTTCTACACTTAACTACTGGCCATCTTAGAAGAATGAAACACTTTATCTCTTTCATACCATTATCTTACATGCCATAAAAGAATCTGAGGGTACTAAACTGGTCTATTCCTGTAAGGCTCCTCAAATAGACCACCTCAATCTATAACACTATCAATATTTTAAAATGCCATCAAAAGCACTGTCGAGTTTACTTTGTCAATAGCACAAGGGTAAATATTTTTCCTGTAGCTTCATGATTACAAAACTTTCAGGGCTTGTATTTAGAATTTTTAATTCCATTAATTTTTTATGAATGATTGATTTTAGTGGAAAGGGTGTTTCAAATTGCTGCTTCTAGTACTGAATGAGGTTGTCAGGCATTCACAGCTCAATTAAGTCATAACAACTACTTGACAGCAAAGTGAGTGAGTATCTGCAAGGGACAGTAAACACAGAACTACTTACGAGTTCCAGGAACTTTCTATTACAGTAGGATACAACACTCCTGTGAATTAGTCTTGCTACCTTTGATTTACTGATGATGTAGAAAGCAAATTTTTAAATAATTAATATAATTTTATCTTTTAAATTGTTTTCTCTTACAGCAGGTACCTCAAACCTCATCTAAGAAAACATAAAGCTATTTCACTCTACTGTGGAAACACATGCCAGAGAGTTTCACACAGTCTCACAGTACTGATGAGGTTGGAAAAGACCTTAAAGACCATCCAGTCCAACCAAATTCCAAATAAACCAAGTAAACTTAACGTCTGACATCTAGCTCATGCTACTCAGCACCTCATCCAGCCTAACCTTGAACACCTCCAGAGACAGTGACCCGACCACCTCCGTGGGCAGCCCGTTCCAAAACCAGATCACTCTATCAGTAAAAAACCTTTTCCTAATGTCAAGTCTAAACCTCCCCTGATGGAGCTTAAGACTGTGACCCCTTGTCCTGTCTTCAGTTTCCAGGGAGAAAAGACTGACCCCCGCCTGACTACAACCACCTCGAAAGATCATATCCAATCCCCCTGCCACAGCAGGATCACCTAGACCAAGTAAATCTCTGGTATCAATTTGATCTTAATTTCACACTTAAAACTGTAAGAACAGGAATAGGCTAAGGATAATATAGCAAATGCTTCCATAAAAAATCTAGGTATTTGTGATCATCTTCTCCTTCTTTTCTGTAAAGAAATGATCTCACTGTATATAGAGGTCCTGGCCAACAAAATTTAAACATTGCTAGAAGAGTTATATATGCAGTTACTGAACTTTCAAAATCAAATACCGGTAAGGCTGTGGGTGTTTATTATGAAGCCTTCAAATCCTTCACATTTTCAAAGCATGATCTTATGAAAAACTGTTTAAAGGTGGCAGCTTGAAAGTTATGCAACATAAAAAAAGTCCACATCACGCTTTTTTCTAGGAATCTGTGAAGCCAAGTGATGTTTTCAGACCCATTTAGAACTTTTTGTCAGAGCTTGATAGAAATCCCGTAGACGCAAGAAAACCTCAAAGCCACCAAATGAAAAATAATATTGAAATATTTTAAATACTAAATAAATAGATATGAAAATATTTTAAATATATTACAATATTTAAAAGAAATTATAATATATAAAATATAATATAATATTTAAAATATAATATTTAAAATATATTATAATATTTTAAAATATATTAAAATGAGAAGTATTATTTCAGTGATTTTAGCTAACTCGAGTGCTAGATGCTACCAGGTGAGTTTATCCCTTGTTTATGGAAGCAATACTGTTTGATTCACTATTTTATTGGTTTGTTTTGATCAATAAAGATGTGAAGAATTTCAACACTTATGATTTATTAAGAAGATACGATAGAGATCATATACGTGTAGCTTAATAATGCATATTTTTGCAAACAAAAATTTTGAGGGAAATGATAGGAAGGTTATTTGAAAGTATTATTCTTAACAACCTGAAGAAATATAACATTTATATTAAATACATTTTTAAATTGCATTGTATGGGGCTTGTGTTCTGATGAAGAATTAGCTCGTATTCTAAGGGCATAATACATAAATACATCAGTACCTTTATATCTACTTACATAAACATGTAAGTCTCTTCCAGTGAAAAACCTTTTCCTAATGTCAAGTCTAAACCTCCCCCAATGGAGCTTAAATGAGACAAACAAATAGGCAAATATATACTTCCTAGTGGAGTTATAAAAAGTTGTTGGTCAGTTTACAAACCACAGTGTGAATTATGCATCAGGAAGGAAACCAGAAAGACAGTCTTGTCTGAGTTCTGCACTGGCATTAACCAGCAGTATTTAGTTCTGCCAGCATCAATGTTCTTTGGGCCACTTCCTTCAGAAAATCTCATCTACTCACAGCTAACGGAAAGCCTTCTTGCCCCAAAGTGGTAGGCATGGGTGTATTTAGGAAAGCTCTATTTCCCAAGCTGCATGTACTATGAGATTAGCAGATGGCTCTGACGCCTTTGTGGCAGCAAAGCATAGACTCATAGAATCCTTAGGGATCAGAAGGGACCTCGAAAGATCATCCAGTCCAATCCCCCTGCCACAGCAGGATCACCTAGACCAGGTTGCACAGGAACACAGCCAGGTGGGTCTGGAACATCTCCGGAGAGGAGACTCCACAATCCCCTACCCTTGCAGCCTGTTCCAATGCTCCGATACCCTTACTGGGAAGATCCTTCTGATATTGATATGGAACCTCCTGTATTCCAGCTTGCACCCATTGCCCCTTGTCCTAGCACTAGCCGACCTTGAGAAGAGCCTCTTCTTTTCTGTAGGAGGTTAGCTTTCCTCTAGCTGTATCACATTATTTCCTTTGCATCAACCAGTACTACCTGCTAAAAGCTGAAATTCTAGTGATAAGCGTGACTGGAAATAGTAATGAACAAGAGTCAAAGATTAATTTGACAGTACCTGCAGATCCAAAATAGCCAAAGATAAGGAATTATTTTCTTTTTCTGCTTTACAGTTATCAAATAATTACTTCATTTACAGTGATATTTTTAACTTGGCTGGTAGGTGAAAAGACTGGTGGGGGACCCCTGAAACGGGCAGAGAGGCTCTGCTAAACAGCAGCTTAGCAGTGGAGGGAAGGGTCAAAGAGTAAACGTGAAAGTCATGAAACGGAGCTGAGATTTACATAATGTGTGTGTTAACTTTCAGATCAAAATTAAAAGCAGAACAATCAGTACCTGTGTTAAGTGAGTTCCTGCATTCTTCCTTCCATAAGCAATCATTGAAAAGGTGCAACACTGATGAACCTAGACCATTACAGCACTCACAGAGTGTGCCTGTATCGATGGGTTTATGAAACTTTTCTGCTATTAACATTTCCCCTTTGCTGAAGCTCTCAGGAATTTAGTACTAAAGGTCTTGATCCTGCTGTAAGATGTATGCATATAGCTGCTAAACTTAGCCTTCCAAATCTGCTCAATACCTCTGGGTTTCCTTTAGTGAAATGTAATTATTATATTCCTGCCAGGATTTTTTTGGTCTTCAAATATTTCAATTATGTAAGTCTTGCTCTCATTCTAGATATCTTTCACCCAGCTGGGAAATAGATATTTTGGTAACTCTTTCTTTTCCTGCATGGGTTCAGATAAAACCTTCCTAGAAATAGCATCTGATATCATCAAAACTTATAAAAAAGAAAAAGAAATAATCTTTTGAATCTATACATTTAAGAACTTTAGATGTGTGTAAATAATAGCCACCGTTGCAGAGCTTAGTAGTTAAATAGAGCTAATTAGAAACCAAACTCAGGCTGATCAAGAGGATCGTAGTTTGTCACAGCAGTACTGGATGGTAGAGCGCATCTCTCTGATGTTCCCTGATGCCTAAGTTGCAAACAAATCCTAATACAATTTTAATATACAGAAGCACCTTGCTTAGAATTATTGAATACATTGGGTTGGAAGGGATTTTGGAAGGTCATCTAGTCCAACCCCCATGCACTGACCTGGGACATCTGCAAGTAGAGCAGGTTGCCGAGAACCACATCCAGCCTGACACTGGATGTTGCGAGGAATGGGGCTTCCCCCACCTACCTGGGGAACCTGTGCCAGTGTTTCACCACCTTCACTGTAATTTTCTTTTAAATATCCAATCCAAATCTACCCTCTTGTACTTTAAAATGCTTGCTGCTTTTCCAGTCAAAAGACACCTTGCTAGCAAGCCTTACTGGCTGTCTCAAACCACCCTCCTGTCCTCCACGTGCATTAGCAGAACTTCTAGGAGGATCTGTTTCATGATCTTCCTAGGCACAGAGGTGAGGCAGGCAGGTCAGTTGTTTCCAGGATCCTCCATTCTACCCTGTTTAGAAATGGGTGTGATGTCCTCTTTCTTCCAGTCACTAGGAACTTGAATCCTGACTGCCAGGACTTTTCTAAGGTGGGAAATACGCCTGGATGAAACCTAACTTGGTGAAATAAAAGATAAAGCCATATGCAGTTTTATAACCAATCATTTAACAGTTCTTACCCCTATGGCACCAAGAAAGACATGGAAATATGCAGAGACAATAAAACAAGGTGAGACCACACTTTTGACAACCACCTAAATTTATGTTCATTTGAAATGACTGAATATTTGTGTCGTTTTATAAAGGAGAAATCAAGATTCCCTCTGCAATCAAGGATAAAAAAGAAGGCAGTTCCAGAGGGTGATTCATCCTTTTTATTTTAGGAGAGAATGAATCACCCTCTGGAGTGTCTCTCCACAGATTATGGATGGACAAAGCCTAACTTAGACTGCTTATGTTTTGATAACTAAAGAAAGTGCATCCTATTCTTGACAGGCAGGCAAATGGACATTTTAAGGATTGGTTGTTTAAAAAGAAAAGGTTTATGAGTGCCTGTAAGTAAGTGTCATTGTAAATAAACATTCGACACCAACACTTGTAGAAAAGAGCTTTGTGTGTGTGGTACACAAGTATTTCTCTAGCATTCAATTGGAAAAGAGGTGACTGTCAGATGCTTCTCCAGAAAGCGTGATGTATTTTAGCTTCCAGTGTACAATGTATGTTAAATAAAACAAGTTTTATACCGAAGGATAAGGAAAGCACAAGAAAAGCATGGGTTGTATATTATACAGCAAATGCCAACACAGTCTCTAAAATGAATTAGTTACATTCCAGACTAAATAGGATTGAGATTTTACGGCTTGCACAATTTACACAAGATTTAATGTGCTGCTATGTCAGAAAATGCCAATTATCAATCACAAGATAAATCACAAACCTCATTAAATGTGTCAAGAATAGGATGCACAATTTGTTTGGGAAGGTGGAGAAGGAATTAAAAATGTTTTGCTTGGGAACAGCTGAGGAAATGCAGGCCTCCTGCAGGAAGAGAGGAAATGCAGTGCCTCCTCTTAACCCACATTGAGTTGTATAGATGAAGAGGGTGAGAACCCCAAAGGCTAGAAAAGCGTTTTTTAACTGTAACAACACAGTTTCACATTAAATCATAGGCTACAATTTCATGCCTTAAAACAAGCTTTAGTTCATATGCTGGTTAGCAGCTGGAGACTCCAAAGAGGAACTAGAGATTCCAGTCTTTTTTCCATGCTCTTGGCTATTCTAGGGTTTTTGGGTTTGGGGCTTTTTTTTCCATCTGTGAGTTGCTCTCAGCTCTCTACTATATTTTGTTCCTTATACATCTGTTCTATGCTTTTTGCTTGGAAGGACACCTGCCCAATGACTGCACCCGACCTGGTCTCCACAGGGACCCATAACCTGTATCTGTGCCTGTAAATAAAACTGATCAGACACTGCCTTCTGACACAAGTGTCCCGCACCCAGGAAGACACCCAACAAGCATCCAAACTACCAATTAGGAAAGGTGTCTGTTACCCAACACTCCGTAACTAGGCAAGAGAAAATGTCATCTACCTGAAACAAAGTTTTAGGACTAACTTTGCTAGAGTTTGTACTAATGCTGCGACAATATGAAAAATGGCTTATGCCCAAACTCTGAGCCCTTGGAATACCTGTAATGAGATAACATCATTTTTACATATATTTTATATATATATATCTAAAAATATGCCTGGAATATAATGAAAAATTCTACATGTTTTATATATATTTATATAATATAAATATATATAATTATATATATTATATAAATATATATACAGATAAAAAAACATATATAAAGCCATATATGTATATATAACACATAAACCCCATTATATATGTTTTCATATACATATAACATATATTTTATATATATAATATACATTACAAACATTATATTGGTCTTTTCCTGTGTGAGTCAGAAATGCAGTCCAGCCTCTCTCATTAATACAGTGAATTCAAAAATGCAGTTGTTCTATCCTCAGCATTGAAACTGGAGCCCTAGACGGGACCATAAGCTGTTCACTCAGAGAAGGTTCAAAATACCAGGACTATCAGCAAATAGGTTCACTGTTGCTGTAATTGCTTGATTTGTCCTTGAAATCCAAGCAAGAACATGAAGTGGCTTAATGCATAGCTTTTTCTGTAGCAGGTGCTACTGTAGTGTAATACACATTTTTCCTCTGGTATTTTAAGAGCATTTAACAATAAAACTGGTTAAGGTATCAACACAAATGTTTTGCAATGCATTAGAAACTAGGAAAATGATAAAGCATCTCAGAGACAAAGCAGCTCATGGAATAAAACTGTCAGAGAAGTGTTTCACTATGTACTTTACCCTTAGAAAAAGAATCATTTTTAGTAATTACATATTTTTATAGTTTCCCAGTAGAGCCTCTTTTCTCCCCCTAAACTTAAAAAAGCACATTAATCTTTTTAATACGTGGACTTTGCTCAGATCACTGAAATTTTTACTTACTGAGCAGATAATAGTAACTAATAGTCAACACTGTCATTTGTCTTGCAAGACAAGCTGAGGATGACAAACCAGCGTCATCTTTCTTAATTACTGCTCTACCAGGGTAGAGTTTAATGCTAAATGACATTTATGGATTAATGCTGTGTAATCTGAACATCCTGATGGAAATAACTTCAGAAAACAGAGACTGAAAGCAAAGTTCAGAGAAAGGAATATCACCCAGGGACTACCTTGGGCTTTCAAAACACATTCTGCACACACCAAAATGTCATTTTCAAGGAGTCCGTAGGTTTCGGTTTACTTGCATCACTCTGTAAAATTTGATGGGGTGTGTGATGTTAACTAGGACAAACCCAGCTAAGACACTTCAAACAACACTCCACGCTTCTCTTTTCAAGTAGGCTCAACAATCTGACTGCATATTATGGCCCATGATGGCAGCACGATTTACAGAACTATCCTTCAGACAACATGTCACGCGGGTTACATCCTGCAGCTCAGCACACAGCACAAGTGATAGGGGTTCAGTGGAAGGTCCAAGTCTCGGTTCCAGCTAACAGAAACTCTGCATTTATAATGCGGAGAGTTTTTAAAGCTCCTTGAATGCACATTTTTAAAGAGGCTTTGTGCAGAAGAACATCCTTTGTAGAAGGCATCTAATGTGGCACCCCACCATGTTAACCTATGTGTTGCTTTCCAGGACCAGTTTCAAAACATATCTGTGTCATGAAAGATGTCATTTTATTTCCGTTCAGTTGAATTAAGCCACCTGTTCTTTCCTGCTGAGATTTATACAGGGTCATATAAGGAAAACCTCCAGCTAGTTTAGACCTGCAGAGTGAAATAGAATGGATTTTACTGTTACGGAGAGATAGTTATACTGAAAGTCTCCTGAAATATTTTACAGTATAAGAGAGATGGACCTATTCCCAGAACGTAAAACCTATTTTAGATTTTCTATATTCAGTGGCTTGGATGTCTATCCTCGTTAACATTATTAGGTTGCAGAACTTAGCTTGGGCAGGGAGTTACCTTTCAAGCAGTGTCAAGTCTTTAAAGCACAGAATATCTTTAAGAGCTGTGTTTTGGTCTCACTTCTAGATAACAGCAACATTTCAGATGAGGAAAGGAAACACAGCATGAAAAACGACTACAGTGTTTACACAGTAATATTAGAACCTCTTGACACTGGATTTGCTAAAAACAAACCAAAACCAGCCTCAAAAATCCAGAAAATTGTATTTCTCTGTGTTTTTCAATTTGTAGGAGTTCATGCTCTGTTTCTCCCAGATTAAAGTACCTGCTGTGGCAGGGGGATTGGACTAGATGATCTTTCGAGGTCCCTTCTGATCCCTAATGATTCTATGTTAGTATGCTCAAGGATCCTTTCATGTACCTTGAAAATGAAAAGGAATTCTTCCTATGACCGTCATGGATATGTCTGTTGATTTGCCTTTGTCTTCCTTGCCTACATTTCCATCCTGACATAGCTTGGCAAGGTCTTCATCAACAGCCTTTCTGTTAAGGAATCTGATTTTCATTGTTGAATCTGTTGCATGACAGAGGTTTGGTAGGAGGAGAGCTTCATGGGTGGCTTCTGTGAGAAGATGCAAGAAGCTGCTGCTTTGCTGGAGAGAGCCAGTTCCCAACGGCTCCAAGGCAGACCTGCTGCTGGCCCAGGCTGAGCTAATCAGCAATGCTGGTACCACCTCTTTGATGACCTATTTCAGAAATTATAAAAAATAAAGGCTGTGAAACAGCAGCTGAGAGAGGGGAGTGAGAATGTGTGAAAGAAATAATTGACACCTATGTCAGTGAAGAAGGAGGAAGAGGAGGTGTTCCAGGCACCAGAGCAGAGATTCCCCTGCTGCCCATGGTGAAGATAATGGTGAAGCAAATTGTCTTGCTGAAGCTCATGGAAGCCCACTGTAGAGCACATGTTCAGCTGCAGCCTGTCAGGGATCCTATGCCAGACCTGGTGCATGGAAGTCCTGACTCTGCAAGTCCAGACCAGATATCACCATCATCTAAAAAGCTCAGAGGTTTGTAAACTCCCTCTCCCAGTGCTACAGCTTCCTTCTACCACTTCTGTCTACCTATCAGGGCAACAATGACAACCTCTTGTTACGTTTTTCTTCATTTCAATATCTTCTTGCTGTGCTTGATTAAGAGAAGACTGCTGTTGTGTAAGAGTTCCACCCTAGCCTGATGCTATTCAGCAGACCACAAAATGTAACTCCCCCCAATGACAGCACATTTCCATTACTGTAAAAGCTACCTGAGACATGCTGCCATGGCCTGGGACAGAGCTAGGATCAGACAGTGCATGTTTTTAAGTCTTCATTAGGAAAATCCTTTGCACATGGCATGAAATATGTATCTTAGAATTTATGAGCACTGTATCCATCACATCTCTACAAAAGAAAGTCAGAGAACGGGTCTTTCTGCAGCATAAAAGAGAAAAGAGAAGCATGCTTATTCGCTGTATGAAATGAAATAACAAAGGATAACTCCAGAATCAGGAAACCCTAGTACTAGGTTAGGGCATGAGCTTGGAAATCTGAATACTAGCATTCGATTTCCTGCTAAGTGGATGACTTCAGCTTGCCTGGTGCACAGTGGAAAACCATTCAGTGGCACACAGCTCCCATGTTCTGTCAGTACATTCATGAAAGTATTCTCTCACTATGCAAAGGCATACGTTAGAGGTTTCCAGCCCTTGGCCACTGGATGGTAAAGGATATAACCTGGAGAACTATGGGCAATGCACAGACACACTTAGTGCAACAGAGTATGCTGCTGAGTGAGTGTTCTCCTTTCAGTTCTAAACTGGACCTGACTGGGAGCCCAATAGGATTTTGAGCAAGCTTGACTCCTTAGGGTGTTTTCAATGTAAAAGATGTCTTTCATTTCCCTGAGGATTCTGATATATCAAGGTTTATTTGGGATCACATCCAGAAACCAATAGTTTTCATTGAAAGAAAAGTTTGGAAAGAATGTGCTTACTGCTTTAATTTTATTTTAATTTAAATTTAATTTTAATTTACTTTAATTTTAATTTAATTTTAAACCTTACTGAACTTATGGTTCTATTTTGTTCTGTAGTTCTTTGTCCAGCTGGGACATCCCAGCTATTTTTCCAGACTTAACAGTGATGTCACTTCAGTATTTGCTTTGCTAGTCATGCTAGTTTATTCACACTCTAAACAGGCTCCTCACACCTAAAGCATGTTAAATGTGTAGCACAGGGAAGGACAAGTTGTCTTCCCTGCATCTCTCCTTTTTCCCTTCTTTCTTTCTTTCTTGTTTTCCCCAGTGATGACACCTTACTAGACACAACAGTCTCATATTGCAAGTGTTTAGTGACAAAGGCTTTTCATCTTTACCCTCTCAGCTAGACCATTGCTTTAAGTGTTGTGTTTATAGCTTGTTACACTGCTTACACTTAGGGCTGCAACTGTTGATGCCACACAGTGGAATTGCAGAGACAATGTTCCTGCAGGTATCACAATGTTGCAGACTGGGACTGAGTGAGGAGAAGAACAGTGTAAGTTCTAATAAACTATGAATTTTTACTGGGAAGCAGCAATGATATTTATTGAAATTGGTTTAGTGGCACCTTCTTATTAACTTCTTTTCATGAATAATAAGGATAGAAAATCTGTGGCATGGTTAAAACTGACTTAGCCAATATCTTCCCATCACCTTTTGTCTTTGCAGTCTACTTTTTATATTAACAACTGGCTTTCTAATTCCATTTGTTGCTTTTAGAAGTCCCAATTAAATTAGCAGTGTTGGGGAATTGGTTTTATTTCATCCATTCCTAATGGGCACTCATGGCATAGCCCTGAAATTAGGGAAAGTAGTTTTAATCTGATGTTACTTGTCATCATTAATTCTGTACTACAAAAATGGACCAGAACCTCTTCTGTGGCCCTGAAGAAAAAGGACATGGCCCAGGACACATCATACCCATACTAATCAAACCTCATATTGACTACATGAACCCAAGTTTGGGTCCTGTCCTTTATTTTATCACGTGTAAGCACAATAATTCTTTAATTTAGAGTGAGACTGTCTGTATTGCCACACTGAAGATCTGATGCTGAAACCTGTTAACACTAAAATGAAAAGGTGGGATAATAGAAACGGAAGAGCTTTTTAGTTATTTAAGACCACTTAACTATCCCCCGTACCCTTATGCTGTGTAATTACTGAAAAGCACAACAAGGATTAAAAATCATTTCAAAATGACCTTCTTTCTTTCCTTGAGAGATGCAAAACCTCATAATTTGGACTACTTTTATAAACTAATTTGAGTTGGCATTTCACTGTTTATATACAATATATAATTTTATATATATAATATATATAAAATAGGGATGTTTGTGACAAATATGCTTAAGTTTTAACATATTATTTCTAATCGAGTGTCCAAGACATATTTGTATCCTAAAGTGAATGACATCAATACCAGAACTGAATTAATATCAAGTTAGTAAAAATGACTGGTGGCTCCTCTGCTCTAGACAGCTGGAGACACACGAGTTAGAATCCTGAATCGTGACAAACACACGTTATCCTGACGAGGTAGAGCATCACCATTTCACAGACAGGAGATCTGATTCCCATTTCATGCTGCATTTGCACAAGGACTATTCAGTATTGTCTGCCATGCGAGTACTATGTCTGCAGCAGGTACAAGGACCAGCTCAGCTACAATTTTATCTGGACTGCCTAACAGCAGCATGTGGAAAACAGGTATGGGATAGATGAGGCTGCAGGAGAACGATGTAAACACCTAAATCTTTTGGTGTTTTCTACGCAGAGCACACCTGCACATACTGAGCTGCAGAAACACTGCTGCTGTCACTGCTGTAATCACAAAGACTTACACGAGGTGGTGAAGCATGTCAGCATGAGAGCTGAAGCTGTAGACCATGGTCCTCACCTTGGTCACAGAGGCATTTAAATTGTTGAAATCCTAACCACCTTTTAAACTGCGAAGAGCTAAGGAGACTTCAGTCATTAAGAAGGATGAGTTTTCTCTTTGGTGATTCTCACTCTGCAGAGATGAGCACACGTCTGAAATTGTATTCTTGCCAGCAATCTATTAATAAAGGCCATTATTTTTTAAAAGTAGAGCCAGCAAATTCATTTCAATGAATGAATAATAATTTCATTTAAGGTTTCTCTTCAACCATGGAAATCCAAACCAATATACAAGTTCTAAAATGAAAAATCTCTGTCAATCTAGATAAATAAGAGACACCTGAAAATCTGTACCGAATCCAAGGGATCTCATCACCGCCCCACCCTGATACCTGTCCTACCTGGCATGCTAAAGTCAAATAATGATTTATTTCCTGACATTCCTGTTCCCATACAGTTTGTTATCATTCCAGGAGAAGGGCAATATTACCATTATCCCAGGAACCAGCGGAACATTAGAAATATATTCTTTACCCTATAAAAGTTTCATGCTCTCTAAGGCCTTAGAATATTTTTGTATTCATTGAAGATGAGAGCCGGAGAACAAAAGATGGACAAAGGTGATTAGTATGTGTATGCAGTTGTCAGTGGGCATGACATGAGTAGGAAGCAGGGATTCTCTCTATATAATCCTCTCAGTGCAATTCTCTACCATATAAAGAGACTAACTTGCTAATAAAACCATGACCAAGCCACAGGTTTGTATATAATCTGCAAAGTATTGGCACATTTATGTTTTTATATATGTTTTTTAATTCTAGAGGACCATTTGCTTAAATAGAATAAGAGGACTACTGAAAATGCAGTTGGAGGAGGCAGTTACAGTTCAATATATTGGAAACACCTCCCCATCCGGACTTGCATTTGAATACACAAGCATGATACCTTAGGGCATCCCCAAAGGCACTTAGATGCTTATCTGTGGACTTGAGCATCAAGCCTCTACCATCTGATAACTGAATCACTCTCTATTCTCCACTGACTGTATTAACTGGGGATCTGGTGTCATTTCAATGTACAGCACCCCAGTTGGCCTCAGAAAACCAACAGTAAGTTTGAGTAGCCCCTACAACATCCATGTCATATTTGGAAGTGGTTAAGATATGCTACAATATATTAATTAAGGTTAAGCACCTACATTTTGGAAACTGCATCCCTTCTCTAGAGTTTGATTGGCTGAATGGCTCTACAGGATCCATTTGGTACAGTCCATTCACACACAGTCTATTCACATGTCTAAACAATCATAAACATACACCTAAATTTAGCTCTGGTAGATTTAACATGAGATAAAAATCCCAGTCTTAGATTTCCCTCCCAGAAAGAGAGGAAGGCAACAGAAACAAATTAGGAAACTGGAATAAATTCTATATTTTATGTAAAATAGAGTAAAAAGAGAATTGAATCAGGGAAGAGGATGCAGGAAGACAGACAATAGAAAACGGCCTACACAAGAACAACAGATAACCCATTTCAGAAGAGATTGGATGGAGTTCTGACCTTTCCTCAGGAGAAGGCGTGAGCCACGGCAGAGAGGGCTTGGAGTTTTCCGACTGCGATGTCGATCTTCGTCCAGCAGATGGCGCTCTTCACCACGTGAAGCTGCTATTCCAACAACTGGCCATCAAGTGGCGCCCTTTGGCCCTGGGAGCTGCAACACCGGCCACTTTCCACGAGGCGGCGCCCTCACCACAGGGAGCTGCGACACTGCCCACTACCTGCTGCTTGAGGTCCTCTCGTCGCAGGGAGCTGCAGCTCCATCACTCCTGCACCAGTGCTGGGGCTGGAGGGGGAAACGGAAGACACAACGAGGACTGATGTCCAGGTGAGAGACCAGTATGAGCTGCACAGTGCCCAGTTGGAAGCAGCAGGTAGAAAGTGCTACCATGAGCTCCAGAGAGGAAGAGGAGCACTGTCTGCACCTCAAGAGCAGTGTCAGGCATTCTTGTTCCCACAGGACCCTTCCTCTGCTGAGACTCTGTGCTCAGCCTACATGACACCATGTTTTTCATCCAACCATGGGAGATGGGAGGATGAGTTAATAAATAAATAATAATCTCTGGATTAGGTCCCAAATCCTAACCTGCTACAGAGGCAAAAAGGGCAGAAGGCAAGAGGGCTGAAGAGCAGGGGACTTAACCCGTGTGGTCCCTGATCTTTATACCCAATATGATGTATACAGGATGGATTTTGTTGGTCTGTTTAGAGCCATCTATCCTGTCTGCTCCCCTGCAAAGGTGCAACCTCTCACTTTCTGCTCCCTAACACGGTACTCAAGGTTTAGTGGTCACCTTGGTCTCCGTACGAGGAAATACAAGCACACCAATCCAGGTAGTAACTGTAAACATCAAGCACCATCACTTATAGAAGCAGACACTGTCTGCCCAAATATTCCGTTAACATCAGGAAGAGCAGTTACTTAAAAGAGACTGAGGTGAAAAGTAAAATCACTGCATGGAATTAGCGTTTGTTCTACTCAAACCAGGACACAACATTGCAGGAGTCAAACGAGATACTGAAGGAAAATTGTTCATCTCCTCATTCAACCTGGAATATCACCAACACCAGGTGATATTTTTTTCTGCATTTTATTTCCTTTCATAGCCTGAAGCAGTTTTCCCTCTGCGCTCAGAAATTGTTCTGAAAAGTAAAGAACCCAAGCAAAATGAAAGACCCTTCTAATTTCATCCCTAAATCAAATTAGTGGACTGTCTGCTCGGGAATTTAGGCAGTTCTAAACAAAACTGCCCAGGGAGACACCCAACATCAAACATCTTTCTTTCTGAGGGCTGGAACTGTTGCCGAGCCTCCTCCAGAGGTGGTCCACCTCAGTTTTTCCTTAGACAAATATGTGTATAGAACACAGTGAATGAATCATCTGCCGATCTTTTGAACCCCAACTATTCAAGGCAGCAAAGAAGATTCTCACAGACTCTTTAAAGGATCAAGAGCACTTCTGAAGATGATGCTGGTTCTTTTGTCTTGGAAGCACTTGTTTGGAAGAATGGCTATTGACACAGACAAGAGCTTATCTCTCCAGAATTGCTGCACTTTATGCAATGGAGAATTTAAGGGTTCTTTGGATCTGGGGTTTGGGACATGGAGATGGACTCTGGCAAATAAGCTGTTCAGCCGTTTTTAGAGAACAGCAAAAATACTTACTCCAGAAAGAGAAAGATCGAATCATTATTATCTACCTGCAGAATGAATTCCTAGCCTTTGCCTTCTTATCCCTCTTTTAGTTCACAATGCCTCCTCTGCGGCTGTGTGGAAAGTTTATGAAACCAGCCTGAGCCTAGCAACTTGAGCAGGACAAGACAAGAGAGCAAGTGCATCTGCTACAACCCTCCTGCGTGAGTCTGAGAGCTGTGCTCTGCTCAGGTTCACCAGTAGGACAATACCTGCACAGAATGAATGCACTGTGGGAATAAAAAGAAGCAAGTGGAGAGCTGTAGGCGAACAACAGCACCAGCAGCAGACCTCTGCAGCACGGAAATATTCTGAACTCAAATACAGACCTTTTCTGTAACTTTATGTTCTTACACAGTAGCAGCCAGCAATACTGACACCTGTTCAGACAACTGGTGGTGGACAGAACAAACCTTGATTGCTGGTATGAAAATATGACAAGCAAACAAGTGTCATGGAATGGGTAAAAAACTGCGGGTAGATGTGAAGAGTAGCTGTAAAGGACAATGGAGCAGAGACAGGAGTGATGAGGATGCCACACTGTGCCAAGTGTTGCCCCGAGACCCGTGTGCAGCTGCCTATTACAATGTCTGGGTTAACAGTCCCAGACTTGATTTTTTTAGCAGCACTGATAGAGCTCAAGTTCCATAAGGAAGGAAGTGGGATGAAATATCTGAAAGTCAACGAGACAGAGTAGAGGAAGCTGTAGAAAAGAGATAGAACCATTTTAGTCATGAGGGTCCATGCAGATCTCCGTTTGCCATCATGAAGAGGGGCTACTTTCTGAGACTGAGAGCCTAGTCTGTGAGGTTTCTTTGGCACAGGAAACCAGCCATCAACACAGAGAGTTGAATGCTAACAGTAAGTACTTCACCATCGTTCAGAGGAAGGAGCTTTCTAAAGCTCATCAAGCAATCATTTCCAGGTCAATCTGCAATATAAAACAGAGGTATGTTCTTTTATTTTCATGGCAAATGTTGGGGGTATAAAGACACTGAAAGGGCAATGCATTGGGCAGAATACCACCAGTACAATGGTTCTACTGGCAGTCTGCAAAAACACAGCACCAACGGATTCCTTAAACACACGTGCACCAGCAATCAATCCTGTCACTACAGGTCAGGCCTGCAGCATCTCCCACCCTTGTGTCCACTGGGAAGGTGAATGAAAAGCTCACTGATTTCAGATACTGGAAAGACATCGCTGTAACTGCATAGGATTTGAACAGCAGGTTCTAACAACAGTGGCAATCCCCGGGGTTGGGAATGAACTCTTAAGATATTTCTGTGAGTATCGGTAAATAACCTTAGTGGGTGTCTTTGTGTGATCAGCCTCAATTTTGCAAATCTAGAAAGGCTAGAAGACAAAGACTCAGATCTGGAACAGTGTGTATAAACCTTCTCAGCAGTCACACAGAGTGACAGATTTTCCCTGAGAGGCAGGTGGTGTAATGAGCATCACTACTCTGTCATTGCCCTGAGGGTCAAAAGGACAGAGGATCTGCAAGAATGCTTACTGCATAAGTTTAAAAAGACAGATAACCTGGTTTTGATAAGTTAAATCTGCAAAGCATGACTCTTATTTCAGCTTTGTTTCAATAGCCACATTTCTACCTGCTCCCAGTCTAAGGAAGCCTAAAAGGTGGTATTTTCTCCTACATTCCCTACCCTGTACCCCATTACCTGGGTTCTCTGTCTGCTCCACATGCAGAGGTGGAGCTGTAACACTGCAAACCTTCACCGTGCCTCTGTGTGACCCTCAATTGCTCATGATTTTCACGAAGTCACATAGGAAAGAATAAGGGTCACAGTGTTGGGCAGGAAGATGGTAAAGAAACAGAATTCCTCTAATGAACTAAAGACTTTACAGGCTTGTTTCTCAAACCAGTTTGTGCACTGCGTATGTGCATTCCTGTTTGAATCATTGTGCACAGACGTGGTAATGAAAAGTGCTTGGAAACCCAAGAAGTCATGTCATGTGTTTGTTTTGAAAAGCAAAGCTTCTCTAGTGCCTAATTTTATGAGGACATTTCATATTTCTCTAAAACCCTGTGAGTATTCAAAGGTGAGAGGTTACTGCTGCAAAAGGAACCAGTTTTAGTCACTAATTTAAGTATGGGAAGATGTTATTGGTGAGGGCTCAGGTCTCTTCAATTTTACATCTTCACCTATTAGGACCTAAATAATAAAGCAAGTATGTTAGGAGAGCATGCCATTACTATTGCCAAGGGTCTACCCTGGGGCAGCAGCTGCAGAAGCAGCTCTGTCTAATCCACACCACACCACCAAGCAGTCCTACGCAGCAATGAGAGTATAGCACTTTCTTAGCATCTGCACATGGTCAAGCGCTTGTGACCTTTCTTTCCAGACATGGATGTAGCCTCTGTTACCTCTGCTGGAGATGAAATTATACTCAGTCTTCTCCATATGCTCGTAGATTAAAGCTCTTCCTGTAGACAGTTCAGTTGCAGTCACCTCTTTGCTAGCAGGTGCAAGAAGCACTGGGCCATTATTCTGAACAGTTCCCCCTGCACCTGCTCAGGGGTTTAGAGCAGTTCTGGCTGCCCCTTACACAGCTGTGCAAAGGATATAGCATGAACTAGGCTATAGAATCACTTCTCCCTACTGGAGTTTATCTGTCTTAATGAGGATGTGCTAAAAATTAATCTTGCCACAAAGGCACTGCATTTAGATAGAGCAGATAGTCTTAAATATTCAGCAAGTGCTGGCTTTTTTAAGTCCCCAGAATGACCACATACAGGTAGCAGACTGATAATTGAGTTAATATTTGTGTTACCCTGATTGCTGCTTCTCTAGTCTAGATTCTTGCTTCTGTAGCAAGCTGACTGCTGAATACTATGCAGCAGTCTATATACATAGGCTATACGTACACTGTGCACCATGTATACTCCCTTTCAGCAAGAGTTTCTAGTGTTTATGGATAGCTGCAGTAACTGGGATGTAAATAACCCAGAATGATTAACATCAGGGTTTTGGAGAACCCGGGGGAAAGGCTCTCCTGCCTGCCAGATGAGTTAACTTCTGGCATTTAAAGGCAGCTTGTGGAAAGTCTAGTGGCTTTCTGTGGCACACTGGAGGGCAGCTGAAAGCAATCAGACCTCCTTTGTATAACAGTGAGTGTCCTGTTGTTCAGAACCAATGAGCTGAAAGGAAAAGAGCAAGAAAAGGCTAAGAAACACAGCAGAGAGGCTCCATTGTTAAGCGCTTGTCCACCCAGTGTTTTGAAAGGGCACGTAGGTAGAAGAACTATATACACTACTCCAATGTGAGGATTACATCACCCCCTGCTGCTTTCCTTTGTGTCTCAGCCACCTTTCTCACCTTTCATAGCAATTCAGATCCTATTAGGTGTGTTTTGAACATTACAGCCCCCAGTCACTGTGTGCCAAGCTACCTGTTGGAAAGATGCGGTGAGAGATGCCCATGTCAGTACTTACAATGGCATTTTTTCCAGTAAGTTATCCTGTACTGAGGGTTCTCCTGCACCTAAATTCCCTATGCTCGTGATATTGGAAAGGGATTAATGTTATGAACGGAGAATAATGACGTTTAACTTGCACGTTATCCCAAGGGTCTGTAATGTAGCAAGGAATCTGCTGATTGATGTAACTTGTCCTGAAGCAAAGGAACTCAGTTATGTATGTGCTGTCTAGAGCTCAGCAAAATCACTAGAAATCCTGAAGCTGCATATTGGCTTCAGTTCACTACAGGTAAGCTTTTTCCCTTTTTTTTTGGTGTGAAAATTGCAAATCCCCCTCTATTTGATGTATTCTGTGGTGTACTTTTCTTGAAACTTCTGGTAGATTATGTCTCTTGTAGTTTATGTCACAGTCTCACAGTACTGATGAGGCTGGAAGAGACCTTAAAGATCATCCAGTCCAACCTAAAACCAGCCAAGTAACCCTAAACATCTGACATCTAGCTCATGCCACTCAGCACTTCATCCAGCCTAACCTTAAACACTTCCAGGGATGGTGACCCAACCACCTCAGTGGGCAGCCCGTTCCAAACCAGGATCACTCTGTCAGTGGAAAAACCTCTTCCTAATGTCAAGTCTAAACCTCCCACGATGGAGCTGCAGACTGTATATTTCACTACACTACTATTTTGTGTAGTGAAAAATTAAGGTCATGTCTCTCTCTTCAATGAGGCCATCCAGAAGTAAAGTGTAAACTAAAAATTAGGTATAAGATGTAGTCATGGGTCTGCTTTTGCCTCATTTGAAAGAAATAAATGGAGAGAGAATTGTCTCTCATTCCTGATGCAATGTAAAGATTTGTCTTTGTGACCAGTCCTGTGCTACCATCTGTCTGTTCTCATCTCATCCAACACAGCAGCCGTCTGATGGTGGTTTCCTCAGAGACATCAGGTACTGAGGTGAGCCATTGTTTCTCACCTTGTAAAATTAAACAACAGATGTAGCCTTTTCTGAGCCAAATTCTCTTTGATTCTATATCACGCTCTACAAATAGATGTTTCAGTACGTGCTTCTCCCTCAGTGCCCTCCCTGCAGATAATAACAACTGAGGACCCTCACAATTTCCACAAGGTAAGAGCTTCAGCAGTCGTCACCTGCGAGATCTCATGCATAGTCACAGAAACCTTAAATGAGCACTATATCCCTTGAGTTCTTATTGCTGTTGTTACAGTAGAGATCTCTTCACCTCCCACTCTGCTTGTCTCTTGTTTCAACCCCAGGTTCCAGTGCTGGAACACAGTGCAACAAGAGTGTGCTAAAGCATCTAATGCTCTGTTCTACAATTGTTAATAACTACCTTGTAGCACGAGGGAAGTTTAGCAAAGGCAAAGCCACCACGTGATAAGAAAGTCAACTGTAATGGGAATGGTGCCCCGATCCCTCCAGTTTCACCTGTGAAATCATAGAATTGTTTAGGTTGGAAAAGAGCTTTAAGATTATTGACTCCAGCTGTTAACCCAGCACTGCCAAGTCCACCACTAACCCATGTCCCAAAGCACTGCTGCTACAGGTCTTTTCCCTGGGGGCCACTATTGAGTCCAGGCTTTTTCAGCATACTCATCAGTGACCTGGATGAAGGGACGGTGTACCCTCAGCAAGTTTGCTGGTGAAACAAAACTGGGAGGAGTGACATACCTGCTGGTATGTGGAGAGGAACCGAAGGAAGTTTAACAGGGAAAGGGTAAGGTCCTCCACCTGGGAAGGAATAACCCCCTTGCATCAGTACAGGTTAGGGGTGAACTACTGCTCCAGCAGATGGGGAGAAGAACCTGAGAGACATGGTAAATCACTGGCTAACCATGAGCCATCACTGTGCCCTTGTGGGCAAGAAGACCAGTGGTCTCCTGGGCTTCACTCACAAGAGTGGCCAGTAGGTTGAGGGAGGTTCTTCTCCTCCTTTACTATGTCCTAGTGAGGACACACCTGAAGAACTGTGTCCAGTTCTTGAACTTCAGGAGTTCCTGGAGAGTCTAGTGTACTGATAGGTGATCTTATCAATACTTCTATAGATCTACAGGGTGGGTGTCAGGAGGACAGGACCAGATGGTTTTCAGTGTTGCCCAGTGATATGGTAAGGGACAATGGGCACAAAGTAGAACAGAGGAAGTTCCATCTGAGTACGAGCAAAAACTTTCACAGTGGGGGTGGCAGAGCACTGGAACAGGCTGCTCAGAGAGGCTGAGTAGTCTCCATCTCTGGAGGTAGTCACATCCTCCCTGGGTGTGATCCTGTGCAACCTGCTTTAGATGGACATGCTTTAACAGGGAGCTGGATTAGATGATCTTCAGAAGTTCCTCCCAACCTTCCTGCCATGCTGTGATTCTGCAAACAGAGAGCACTTCTATAACTGCTAGGCTGGGGCACAATCTTCTCAGCCAAGTGAAATGCATCACTCCAGCTTTAGATAAAGGTGCATTGAAAGAATGGAGTGTTTCACCCATTTATTCCAACCCTTTAATAGAGTGGAAATAGTCCCTGAGCACACAGCCAGCCTCTTGTAGCTTTTGTTTTTCCATAAACCCTGAATATGCAAGGAACAATCTGGCCCTAAGTACATCTCTCTGTAAATATAATTGGAAAAAAAGCACAGTATTTGAGTTTGAAGAAGTGTTTGCAGGCCTGAAGCTGTAAGATTCCCTCTTGTAACCATCTCTCTTTGAATCACTGCTCTGGGTAAAGAAGTATTGAAACAAACCACCAGGCAGAAGGGATGAAGTACTTTTTTCCCTTGGGGAATCCTCAAAGAAAACAAGGCACAGGAGAGCAGATGAGAAATTCCCCTACCTTTTATTTTCTCCCTGTTTCTATCTGGTATGTTGGTACCCGAGACCTCTTATGCATCCACATTTCTCAATGTAGTGAGCATGCCATGGCAATTGATTTAGCTGTGACAGCAATTGGGAGGCTCTCCGCATTTTAAAAGTAGCAGGACACACAAAAATTGAAGCCTACTGAGTGTTTCTGTGATAACTGAATTTCATTGAGGTTTAGCAGTGAGAAATGAGCAATAAAAGGGCTGTTTCCAGCCACAGCTTGGGGAGATGGCTCGGGCAGCATGCATCAAAAAAATACGTGGTGAATATTTACATGCAGAAACCATCTGAGTTACTGATTCAGCTCAAGAAGTTTATTTCCTTCTTAGCTGAAAAAAATAATTTGCAAAGAGAAAAGGCAAGCATTTGAGATAAAGAATTAAAGATAAAAAGGTCTGAATAATTTTGTGTAGCTCCAGGACTGCAGATTTGCTGTGTGGACAATTTACACATGTTCTGTCCTGAACAGTTGTAAATTAGAATCTCTTCTGTTACGGTTTTTCCAGCATAGTCGTGAGGAAAGCTGCTTTCCCAGTGCTTACAAGCTTAATTTTCCACAACTGAAAATCTGAATTGGCTTTTTATAACTTCCAAAGCAACTGCTTTTGGTCTGATTGTATTCCTGGGGGTCAACATAGAGGTCTTGTTTTCAATAAGAACAGTAGTTGTCTCCACTTGTAATGCAGCTCCAATTCACTCTGGTGACACTCAGCACTGCTTTGAGAAGAACAGTCTTCACATCTTCAGAAATGGCAGGTTAAGGATTTCCTTTGCTCTTCATAGAAGCCACCAAAGCTTCGTAACTCTCCGCTCACCTGACCCACACTTGTGCCCATGGAGTGCAGGCAGGGCCCATTTAACTGGGTACAGACAGACTTCTGTGACTGCTCCTTTGAGGAAAAGAAATGGTTTCTCCTTCTTCACAGAAGTTCCAGCCTTAAACAGCTTTCTCCTTCTATGTAAAACAGCTCTTCAGAAACAAAGGTTTCTCACCTCTTTTTTATTGACTTCCATGCAGATCTCGAGATCAATAGCTCAAAAGTGGGTGATAAATTAATACAGGATCCAGACCCCAATCAGAATTCAATCAAATTCACGTTTGTCTCGTCAGATGTCTGACATGATTTACAATAAGGGTTGTTAATACCAGTGAAACTGGCTAAGTTTTGTCTTAGAGCTCAGCCTTGCAGCCAGGATCCACGCAGAGCACTTACAGAACAGGTATAGCATGACGGTGGTTTCATAGAATCCTTAGGGATGGGAAGGGAGCTGGCAAGATCATCCAGTCCAATCCCCCTGCCACAGCAGGATCACCCAGACCAAGTCACACAGGAACACAGCCAGGCAGGACTGGAATATCTCCAGGGAAGGAGACTCCACAACCCTCCTGGGCAGCCTGTGCCAGTGCTCCGTTACCCTCACTGGGAAGAAGTTCCTGCTGATATTGATATGAACCTCCTCTGTTCCAGCTGGCACCCAGTGCCCCTTGTCCTAGCACTAGACAACCTTGGTTCGCATTGACATTGAGCCCGCTAGAGACCGTAAGTTTCAGCAAGACTATCAAGGGTCAGGATTCCATTTAATTGTAGTCTCAGATATCTAAGAGGATGATACCAAGGGGAATCAGCAGCTAATTTTTTTCATGTACCTGCCTTTTTTTGATGACCAAAGATTTATATGGTTCTCAGAATGAAATGAAACGTAGTTCATCTACCTTTCATCACTTACAACAAACAATGGCTGCATAGAAAAGCCTAAAAAGAGCAAGTCTAGCTGAGAGGAGGAGGGAGTCTGAATAACTGCTGACTAACATCTTTTAATATCTTTCTTTTATGCATTCATGGATTCTAGTCCGTTACCTTGAAGAAAGGGAGAGGACTGATGAGAATTACAATAAAATTCACAGTAATAGATTTGTGGCAAACCTGAATCCCCTCAGCACGTTACAGTGGCATAAACAAATCGCTTCTTCTCTATGGAATGAGCTAATTATGCATTGCACTGACAGAACTGTAATAATGAAAAAGAATTAGAAGAGAAAAAAATAAAAGGCCTACACACACCTCCTCTTTGCTTTTTCCCCATGGAATTTTTCCCCTGTAGTCAGTGTGTAACAGAGCTGCCAGATTCAAAAATAGAAACGTTTCCATTACTCATTCATGCAAAGGGAAGGAGGCAAACTGGGGCTGAACGTAGAGTTGAACATGAAAATCCAGTAAGCTCATGGAGGAACGACAGTGGCAGCACGGGGAGCCATAAACCAGCGCCGATTGGCACTTCCCATTAATTTGTATTCAGCGTGCGATGCGGCTGATGAGACACTGGGAAATAATGTGTGTTTGTCAGGCAGAGCTCAGAATTGCTCTGCCACCTCGCCAAAGATCTAGTGGATTGAGGAAGTGTGACAATTGCCATCTTTTTCTCAAACTCAGAATCTGACTTTGGGGGATTAGCTTCCCTCTGTCATAATTAAAAATAGACATCCACAACAGCACACTTCAAGAAAGACAGGGGATGTGACTGGAAGCCAGCTGGGAGAAAGAAGCAAACATATCAGATTGTTTCTATGGTGTAAAAGCTGAAGCAGGGTATAAATACAAGTGTATTTCCAGCAAGCTAACTTTGGAGGATATGCTTAAAGGGTAGCTGAAATGCAAGGAATTTGGAGGTGTTTCTGCACAGAAAGCAGACTGTGGTCAGCCCACACACTTTCTGCTCTCTCTCTTTTCAGGGTAGGTTAATGTGGGGGGAAAAAAACATCAATAGACTATTAAAATATTTCAGAGATGTATTTCAGACTGGTTCTGTAGATGTATACTCTGCTGTGAAGAAGTGACAAGACTCTTTTGAAGGAGAGCATCTGAAATATTAGGGTAAGTACTGAATACTAGAAGGTGCTACTCTGTCAAAAGAGCAAGGCAAAACCTGCTGGGAGGGATCTCTTGGTTCTCTTCTTACTGCCCCTCTTTTGCCTTGCTCAGAGTGCACAGAACAAGGAGGTTTCCTTGCAGGCTAAAGGTTACTTCACTACAGCCTTGCTGTGGTGTCAGTGGGTGCTCACTGAGGTACCAACGACTTTAACAGGAAAAGCTTACACACCAAACCAGCAATGTGTGCTCTTGCTTTGCATTACAATGCACATGGAGCAAAGCGTGTTTGCAGCTGCACTTGTGCTTTTGTTTGCTGCAGCAAACAAGACCTCACCACTCTCTACAACCACCTGAAAAGACATTGTGCAGATTGGTACTGGTCTCTTATCACAAGAAATTAGTAATAGAAGAAGAGGGAATGGGTTCAAGTTGCAACAGTGGAGGTTTAGACTGGATATTAGGAAGAATTTGTTCACAGGAAGGGTGGCCAAGCACTGGAATGGGCTGCCCAGGGAGGTGGTTGACTTACCATTCCTGGATGAGTTTAAAGATCATTTGGATGAGGTGTTGAGGGATCTGGTTTAGGGGTGAACTTGTAAGGTAGAGTAGATGCTTGGACTTGAGTCCATGAGTCTTTTCCAACCAGAGGGTTTCTGTGATTCTGCTAGAGGACTAAATGGCAGTGAGACAAGAACCAGTGATGTCAGAAGGCACAAGCCTTAAGGGCCTGGAAGTCAGGAAGCCAGCAGCTAGAGTCAGCAGGCAAATTATTGTACAGGCTGAGTGTCCAAGAGACTTACAGGAGAGATGGAGAAGTGTGAAGCTAGCATCTGCAAACACCCAAATACTGGATAAGAAGTACTTAGATATGGATGCTGGACAGACTTCAAGTCTATGTGGAGCATTTAGTGGTCATAAATGATAAATTCATGCTATAATCTGTGCCTGTGGAGCACTGAAAAATTAATTATGCACACAGTTAATAAATTTATGTTGTAAAAGGGAATAAAAATAATTATACTATTGAGAACAGGAGGCAGTTTAATAGACATATGCCAGTGTTGTCCTTTTTATAAGTGTCTCTTTAATGTCCAGTGAGCAGAATACTTTCTATAGTCTCATTTACTATGTTGCATTATAAACACCTTGGAGCAGGAGGCAAGGGAGCCAGACTACACCACATCTTTGGTCCAGCAACTCTAAGAGTTTTCCTTCCTTGTGACAATTGCATACTTGAGGTATTCTGGCAAGTGATGGGGTTAAGCCTGGTATCTCCTTTTTGTATGGCCCAACATTTAGTTACTTAAGAGAATAAGTGCCTGTCACACCTAAGTGTCATACCTAAGCTCAAAATGCATTAATTAATTAACCAGTGTTACCTGATATTCTTTTGTGTATTTGGTTTCATAGTAGTTAACACTGTAATACTGATAAAATCATTTTTACACCACGGTGGTAAAGCCAGACGTTTGTGCTTGTTGTAGACACAAGAAATCTATCAATTCCTCTTGTAGTCAATGTCTAGTGAAAAAAAAGTGATCATAGCTATGTAAGCAGACCAGTATTATCTGAGAGCAGCATGGTGGTTTGGTTGGACGACTGATTGTGCCTTCTCTGTCTGAAGATTCCTTTGCACTGAAGTTAGATAACACAGGTCATGGTCTTCCCTGGGAGTAAAGATTAGAATCCACTCATTCAAAGTTGTTTGTGTGCATCATCAGGGTCTTTGTTAGAGAGCTGTTTTTTGCAGATGGCTGCACTTGCCAAGCAGAAAGTGCAAGACCTGAAGATAATGACATCTAATTTCTCAGCCACTTCAGTAAAACTTGATTTAGCATTTCAGCAGAACAGATTCATACCAACTAAATTTAAATAAACAATATTCCCAGATTAACAGCCTGAAAATAAGTGCTGTGGCTCTGTTTACTTTCTTTGCAGTAGAAGTGGTTTATGATGATGCCTAATTTTTGTGTCTAGAGCACCAGCTTTGCCCTTGTTTTTCCTGATTCCAGTCTCTGTAAACATATCATAACATTGACCTGAGCATCAGACTTGACTCAGTGTATGCACTTATATTCACTTCAGAGTTGTGAGCACAGACACTTGCTATTATCAGCACAAAAAATACTACAAAATCTCTGTATGAAGCACCCTCAGTCACTTCTGAGTTAAACAAAGAGAGATAGAATATTCAGCAATGAAGTGGTACTGGAAAAATATCCATGTGTGGAGAGATATAGGTGGTCTCCTCATAACTCTGGACTTAGATACTCAAATGTAGGCTTTCTTATTTTGTATCAGTTCTTAAAATGTGCAGTTATCCTCAGGTGATATCCTGAAAGCATGGACTGAATTATAGACGCCAGCTATAATGATCTAACACACTAGAAGCACTTCATGTTGAGCAAAGAACTAGTTTAAAAAAAATACTTGAGCAATAAAGTGTGCAACATTGATAGGCAGCCTCAGTTGGAGTATCTGTCTGCTAATACAACCGCATTCAGCATCAATTCCTAAATACAATGAAGGTCTCTGTAAATAATTATTAGTGCAGCAAACCAAAGTGCCAACTTTAAGACAACATTTGCAGTTTCTAAACTGCTTCACTGACCTCAGTTGAGCTACTTGATATTTACCGGGTTGGGTAAATCAGAAATGCAAACATTTTCTAAAGTGATTTGGGATTGTGGCTGTGCTGATGATTATCAGACTTCCTTATGATTGTTTTCAGAGATGCTGCTGGGACCATATATCTGGCAGTGAAACAAGCATTGAAAAGCAGATTCACATAGGCTTTATGGTCATGAATGAACTCGTAAATTAGCAATCCTTCAGTCTTTTAAAAACAGCTCTCAGTGTGATAAATGTTTTTATATGGGTGCTCATGAAATACTTGAATTCTAATTTACTGAGCTTTAAATAGCATTAATTAATAGTTTAGTTTAATATACCTTTGAAACTAATATAAGTTGTGGCAACACAGCCAAATAAAATCACCCATCTTTTGAAGCAACTTTGGTTTCTATCTGGTCTTTGTGTTGTTTCTGTATTGTCTTTGTGTACTAGTCACCTTGTTTTGTAAAAGAAAATAAACCCTACAAGAATTGCACATTCAATTTTTGAAAACATTGCATTAAAAGGCTTATTTTCTGTTTCTCAATCTGCTGTATGCTAAAGAGGTCAATTTCTCATCTCTAATAAATTTCCTGCCAGATTTTAATACGTATTTGTACATGCCAACATTTGCTCTGTAAATATTTGTATTGCACTAGCCTGTTAGGAAGTCAGCAGAGGCAAGCCAGCTGAGAATTAGGATCAACATGCTGTTTCTGGTCAATTTGTCCTGCAGCAAAATATCTGATAAGTGAAGATGCATTGTAATTTCATTTATCTTTCCTCCCTGTATATTCTCTATTCCAAGCCACAGCCTGAGATGTTTTTCAACTACTCAATTGTACTTGTATTGTTATCTTAATTCAGGGGATGGAAATAAGCAGCAAGGTAATAGAAACCTGATCCTTTTAATGCAGGGTTAGCCACACCAGATCATTCTGATAATGCTAACTAATTTTCCATTAAATCAAGATTTTTAAATGAATTATCCAACTACATGGTTTTGCTTGGAAAAGAGTTTGAGGAATACTAGTACCATGCCCTGTTAATTTCACATGACATTGATCATACAACACATTTGGGGTCATGTTATCTTAAAGAAAAAAGCAATTTTGAAGTGTGACTCTCCTGATGAAACAGACTTTAGCCATTGGAATTCTGTTTGTGCATGAGCTGTACGTCTGCCAGCAATATTCTAGCAAATCTCATTGTTAGAACTTCTCATTCTGATAGTTAATTCTGTTGCTACGCAAGTGAGCATGATAATTAACCAAGAATGAAAACAGACAAACATTGTTTTCCCAAGACATTATTTGACTTCTCTTTAAGAGCTCAGAATAGCAAAGACTCCGTTTGAGTACTCAGCCATAATGTGAGGATAAACATTCTCATATTAGTGAATATTTAATGTATTTCAGGAATGTTTATTATTGCTGAACAGCTGCTCTTTGCATGAACAATACAGGTGGAAGTTCTCCAGATGAACACTTCATCAGTATATAATACTCCAGTTTTAGAGATAATGAAAGTGCACAGTGTTGTAACTCCTACTTCAGACTTCTTTCCTAAAACCAGTGTGTTCTAGTGTTGAAGCTTACATCTTTGTTAAGACTGGAAAATGTTGTGCGCTTATCTTGTGATAGAGATCTTTTTTCAGTTTCAAGTCACAAGGAATGCCCTAACTATTTAGAAGGCAATAACTCTGGAGTCATACCTGTCACTACAAATTGTGTCAAACCTGGTTCTCCCGATCTTTAATTGAATTCAGTAATTCACTCTCTAAAGTCAGATGTTCAAAGTAAGAATAATAATAGCTATAAACAATTGTGGAGTATAAAGGAGCTGTATTTGATAAATATTGTTTCTAGTTAAAACCATTTTCTATCCTTTTTCAGAAACCTCCCATCATTTCTCCAATCCTCAGAAGAGTGTTTATCAATACTAAAGGAGCTCTTTGATAGTTTTCAAATATTCTAAGATGGGTTGGGTTTTATCATCTTGCATGCAAAACTGTGGCATTAAGGAAGGCTTTCTTCACTCTAAGGGGTGGTAAGGCACTGGAACATGTTGCCTGGAGAAGATACTGATGCCCCATCATTGGAAAATGTTCAAGGGCAGGTTGTATAGAACTCTGAACAACCCCTAGTGAGAGATGGTTCTGCCCATGGCAGGGAGGGTAAAACTAAATGACCTTTAAGATCCTTTCCAACACAAAAAGTTCTATGCTTCTATGACATATGCATGAAGACAGATAGTGCTCTTGATCAGCTATGTTGCAGGCTTCTCAATCTCACTGTGTAGTTATGAAGACAGTGTTCATATCTGTACAAAAAATCTGTATAAGCCCATCCTGTACAGCACTCGACAGGAGTTATGTTAGTTTCAACTATTACAACCATATGCAATGCTGTGCCAAACCATGTCTAGCATGGCAAAAGGTATAAAACTGACAATTTCATCTTTAAATGAATTTGGCTCTACTAGGACATCAGTAGGATTCAACGCCAGAGTTATCCTAAGGTAAGGTCCACCAGAGATAAACTGAATTAACTTTGGGAGTCTGAACACTCTTATTAGGGAGAGAGACTCATTTGGACAAGACATCTGCAGTACGATTTGTTCACTACAGCACAGATACCAGAACAGCAAGGATCTAAACCACTCACTTTTACAATTACAGTTTGGTTTTACTTTTTAATGATTGATAACATTTCACATCCTCTCGATTAGCAAATTAGGCCTCTTGGAAAAGGAAAAGCCCAAGATTGAAGTATGCTGAGAATATTGATGAACCTGGGAAGTACAAAAAGAAGGTAAAAATCACACTGAAAAAATTACTGCTCAAAGAAAAAATAGATTGGAGTTATCTGAGTTCTTGATATGAGAGCAAGCAACGGCGGGAAAGCAAATGAAATGAAGAGAAAATTAAAAATCAACAGAGATGGGAAATATCTAAAATTAATCTTTTTTCAGGATTGCTCCAAGATAAAATAGTCAGATAGTTTAGCTTATTTGATCAAGAACCTGAAACTGAGAGTGTAGACATGTCCAATACAGGGGAATAAAATACTCTCGCTACTGAATATCACATGGCAGAGCTCAAACAACGGTCACTAAAATGGAACATGGCAATGCCCTCCAAAAACAAAGAAAAATTAAAACTGCAAAAGATTTTGCTTCACAACAGTGTCCAGTTCTGGGCCCCTCAGTTCCAGAAGGACACAGANGGGAGGGTACCAGAGCACTGGAACAGGCTGCCCAGGGGGATAGTGGAATCTCTTTCTCTGGAGACATTCCAGACCCACCTGATATGTTCCTGTGCAGCTTGCTCTGGGTGATCCTGCTGTGGTAGGGGGAATCAGACTGGATGATCTTTCAAGATCCCTTCTGATCCTTTATGATTCTATGAGTATGATTTTACAGAACAAGCATGAAAACATTAGTGTCTATATGTGGAATCTGCACTGAAGATAGAAGTGTACCCTGTCTGGGTTTGAAATGAGCAAATGTTCTTGAAAAGAGGGAACATGCAAAAGGAACACAGGGCAATGACAAAAGAAGGCACCTCAAAGAGAAAGGAAAGCTCTCAACAAATTATGTGAAGGAGTAAATATACAAAATTATCTCTCAGGCCATGACCTTAGAGAAATATCCTGAACCTTAATTCAAAGGTTGTAAGAATAAGGCCAGACAACAGACAAGACCCACATCTATAGGAGCTGATGACTGGAAATTATATTCCATAGTGCCAAAACCAGCACAAGGCTGCTGTCCTCAGGCAGCTGAAAACTGAAATTTATGTGTTTTACAGAAATTTATCTTCCAGATTTCTTGAATGAACAGGCATCAAAATTCAGACAGACTATAAATATGACAATCTGATTTCAAAGTCCTGTCTTATTTAACAGAGCTGCTTCTGAGGATAAAACCCTGAAGAAAATTTGTACAAGTACTTTCAGATACTGGAAAAACATTTCCATCATCTATTATCAATTTGCAGAGGATCTCTTAGTAGTAGATGAGATGTAATTTGAAGGCACTACAGAAAAGCTGTTGCAAGGGATGTGTGTGATTAGTCAGAAAGGGAGAAAGCTGAAGACAAGGTCAGATACATTCAAACTAAAGTAACATGAACAGAGACTGACAAAATAGAATTCTAAACTGAAGCCAAATCGAAGAAAGATGAGAAGTCTTGCTGGCACACACACATGGTAAAACAAGACCTTTCACTCCCTCACAATCAAAATTACCTTTGACTAACAGATGAACATTTTGTCTGAGCATTTTCCTACCATACTAAAATGGCCTTTCATTTGGATGTGGCTTAGATTTCAGTCAACATCTTTTATTTTTAATTATTGCTACTATTTTCTATTTCAAAATTTTAATTTCCAGAGGCTTTTTTATTATTTAGATATCAGGATTTGGGTATCAGATTATGTATAAGTAAGATCTGATATCTGAACAACTGGTAAGAGCTGTTGATATGCTGAGATTCAGAGGGATCTTAGGAAGATGGAAGAGCACCCTGAAATAAAGATCTCATGAAATTCAGCACAGGCAACAAGACCCTGCCCCTGGAATTGATTAAATCATGCAATAGCACTGACTGGATGAACAGCTCTGCTGATCCTGATGGACTGAGTGGGACTTGAGTTACGCTCCTTTGTAGGGAAGAAGGTAAGTAGTATACTGGGCCTCTTAGCAACTAAACTCAAGGGAAGAGTTCATTCCCATCTTCCCAGATCTTCTGTGCTTGCTACTTGTTTAGAGTACTACTGTGAATAACAGGTATCCACAAGCTAGAATAACCCTAGAGAAAGACTGCTGAAGTGCTCAGGTGGTCAGACATACAACTTAAGAGAAGAGCCTGAAAGCCAGATTTGCTTGATCTGGAAACACCAGGGAGAGGAAGAGCTCTAACTGCAGCATTACACTGCCTAAAGAAGCGATATTGGAGATGGAACCAAACCTGCTGCAAAGCTGCAGTGACAAGATGAAAAGTAATGGTTGCAAGTTACACTGAAGAACTCCTGACTAGATACATGGAAGACTCTGATTAAGATCTGGAAGGGGCTACCCAGAAAGGCTGTTCATTATCTGTCCTTGTGGAAATAATCAAAGCTCAATTGGACAAAGTTTGGACAACTTTATTTGATTTTCAAGTTACTCTTGCTCTGAGTGGTAAGAGGTTGCACTAGATGTGACCCAGAGGTCCCTGTCAGCCTTAATTATTCTAGGACTCTGATTATTTGGTGTAATCTTTTTTTCTAGTGTGTTGAATGGTGGACTTTTAGCTAGCAGGTCTTAATAATCCAACTTCCACTGACATCAAGAGATACCACTCTGTCCTAAAGCAACTTTAGATTTTTCCCCTGGACAGTGGAGGTTGTGCCATACAGTGGCACCAATCCAACCTCACATCAGCACCCTCTGCCATGAGAAGTCATCTAGGACTAGGGCAAGATGTGTCACCCCAAACTATGATATCATCAATGTACTGCAGATGCTCAGGAGGTCCACCCTTCTCTGGTGCCAATTGAATTAGCCTGTGGCAGATGGCTGGGCTATGTTTCCACCTGTGGGAAAATCTATTCCAGCTGTACTGGATTCCCCTTCAGGTGAAGGCAAATCAAGGTCTACAGTCTGCTGCAACAGGAATCGAGAAGGAGGCATTGGCAACACCTATTGTTGCATACCATTTAGCTTCTTGGACTCCAGCTCCAGCACATCTGTCACACTGGCACTCAGTGATGGTATCACTTCTTTTAAGGCACAATTTATATCCATTCTCCTCCAGGCTTTTGCACTGGCCAAATCAGGCTGCTGTGGGGTGGCCGAGTTCTACTGATAACATTTTGGCTTTCTAATTGAAGAACCAATTGTATGGGTACTAGGGAATCCCTGTTAGTGTGATATTGCTGACTATGCATTAGGTATCCTCTGGTCTTCCACTTTCACTGGACCTGCCACAGAGGAGTTATCTGACAGGCCAGGTGTTGTGATAACCACTTGTTCTTTCCAGTCTCTATGGCTGCCTCATCAAAAGTTGATTTGTACCCTTTCAGGTCTGTAAATTGCTGTCCTTGTAGAAAGTCTAGCCCTAGGATGCACAGGGCATCTGGGCCAGTCACTGGTTCTTCCACTAGTACAGGGAAAGTGTTATGAGAACAGGCTGAGGGAGCTGGGGTTGTTTAGCCTGGAGAAGAAGAGACTCAGGGGAGACTTTATCACTCACTAACTACCTGAAAGGAAGCTGTAGTCAGGTCAGGCTCTTCTCCCAGGTAATTAGTGATAGGATGAGAAGGCAGGGACTGAAGCTGTGCTAGGGTAGGGTTAGTTTGGATGTTAGGAAACACTTTCTTACAGAAAGGGTGATCAGACATTGGAATGGACTGCTCAGGGAAGTGGCATAGTCTCCATCCCTTGAAGGGTTTAAGAAGGGGCTGGATGTGGCACTTAGTGCTGTGGTCTAGCTGATGTGGTGATGTTAAGCCATAGTCTGGACTGGATGATCTTAGGAGGTCTTCTCCAGTCACAATAACTCAGTGATTGTGTGATCTGCCTTTCCACACTCTCTGCTACAGAGATCACAAACTCATTGCCGTGAAATACTTCAACAAGGAAACCCTTCCTTGACCTTTATTTCTGCCCACACATTTCCTCAACTGTCACAGACAAATGCTCGGTGCTCAGGGAAGCCTTTTGGAAGATGTGGTTGAATAATCAATTAAACACAAGTTTTTCCACTCCTGAGTGACTAACATAGCAGTTGACTAATATAGAAAATAGAGTTACTGTGATCTTTTTGAAGACTATTTGCTCAAGGAGCTTAACCTGCTAAGAATACATATAGATCAGCCTTGAAGAATATGTGGGTCTGACTCCAGCTAATCTGAGGCATTCGAGACATTTGGTACAGCAAGAGAAGACTAAGAAGCCAAGCAGAGACATGGAGTTTAGGGTTAAACCAAGCTCAGGCAGCAGCTGGATGGTTATTTTTGGAGGTAAGCACCTCTGTTCCATTTCAGTTCTGTACTTTTTAAAGTATCTAGCTATAAAGTGACATTTTCCATGCCAGAAGTGGTGTATAAAAAGTACAGCTTTTTGCCAGAACTGTATAGAGACTCCTAAGAAAGTGTAATGTGCTTTAGGATGGTGTGTATCCCTGCCTTCCACTGGACTGTAAAAAGAGTATCTTAACTACTGTACTCTGAACTAGTTGAAGATACATGGGAATGAAGAGACTTTTCATTATTATCCTCTGCCTGCTCCTGAGTGGAGTCACAACTAAGGTGACATGACTGGTCTTGGTGTCATCCTATTAGTGAACCATTTGCTGGTCTCTGTCTTCTTAGTAAGTTCCTTGAATTCATTTAAACTGATACTAGGAACAGAACTGAGTTATGTTAGGTTGTTCTTTCTTTCCTCAGTAGCTGATGGAAAGGTTGTTCCAGTCAGATACAAATCAACATCAAAACTAGGTGCATGGGATCTTGCCCAAATATCCTGAAATTATGTCAGGACTTACTCCACCGTGTTGTGCAATTTTACAGTGACACTTGAAATCTGTTCAGGAATCAGACATAAAGAAGAGGTTTGCTTCATGTTACACTAGAGTGACCATTATGATGTCACACCTCTCCACTCAAAGGCTGATTCCAAAAGGGTTTTGCAAATTCTCTTCTACAGTTGCCACACACGGGTTAGCATGAAATTCATTGATTACACAACCTGCACAGCCCCCTACAGTGTTTTCCTAAAGCTAAATCCAAATTAATTTGATTCTATTAATACAGAAAGGGTAAGAAAAATAATTACTATGAAACAGGAATAAATGCAGGGTATTTTCGTAACAGAACAAGTAGTATTATCTCTAGACAGAAATACTACTCAAATGAGTATACGTAACTATATTTGCCTCTGTCTTTAAAGGACAGATCAACTGTTCCCAGGTTGTTCAGCCTCCTGAGCTTGAAGATAAGGATGGTGAACAGCGCAAATCCCCTACAGTCCAGGAAGTAGTTAATGATCTGCTTCTGCACCTAGAGACTCACAAGTCTGTGGGGTTGGATGGAATTCACTCAAGCTCTTGCTTAACCAGCCTGATCTCCTGTCTGTAACCATGTGAATCCCCTTTTGGATTTGGGAAAAGCTGTGGATGTTATCTAACATACATTCACAGTATCACAGTAATAAGGTNTGTGACTCACCTTTTGGATGGGAGGGAAGGCTGTAGATGTTGTCTACAACATACATTCACAGTATCACAGTAATAAGGTTGGAAAAGACCTTAAAGATCATCCAGTCCAACCTAAATCCAATAAACCAAGTAAACCTAACATCTAGCTCATGCCACTCAGCACTTCATCTAGACTAACCTTGAATACTTCCAGAGACAGAGACTTGACCACCTCCTGTGGGGAGGTTAGACTGTTCTAGGTCTGTAACTTGGTATTTCATAGGATTCCTCATCTGAGTGGAACTCAATTTCTTCCTCACAGAGAGGTCTTAGTCTTTTTCCTGAGAGAGGAGCTAAACATTTCTGTATGCCTACCTTTAAAGCATCTTTCACCCCCTGTGGAAATGAGCGTAACATTGCTTGTTCCTTCAAATTAAAACCTCATCACTAATTCTTCTAGATACAGAAATGGAGAGAGACTAGTACTCACAGTAAGCAACTTCTTTAGTTCACATATTTCCAAAAATTTTATCCTATCCAATATATTTTTGGCTTGTAAGTCTGCAAGGATGAAAAACTGACCATCTCTAAATAAAGCTGATATTTTAATATACCTTTTCCTATCCATTTTGATCAGGTTTTTTATTGTCAAATGTTACCTCTCAGATTGTTCTGCATCTATTTGAAATGCAATTAGATGAAGAAATGAAAACTTGAGCAAGGTTGAATAGTTCTTTTGTCAAGCAGGAGTGTGTAATATACAGAACTGTAAGAATCAACAGCATAAGAGCTTATTCCTGATTGTTCTGTTTTCCCTTTGTTGTAATCCACCTCCCAGATGGAACTGTGACAAAGGGTAATTAAACCCCTCACATTAAGCTGCCATCATAGTTTGTTAGTGATGTTTAAACCATATTTAAGAGAAAGATGAAGAAATTAATTCTGCTTATTTTTTATACTTGTTATTCCTATGCCACACTTCTGCTGGTGGGTCTCACAGCTACCTTCACAAACTTGCCATCACGTGTAGCATCGTGCAGCAACAAGCTAATTGCACCAAGCTGAATCAAAATTACTACTCAGCAAACAATTCAAGAGTGTTTGTGACTGCTAACAATCTCTTCTGCAGGCTCCTTACTGGAGAGCTTCTCCTGTCTTCTGTACATAGCCATATGTATAAAGCTACCAGGAGATATTTTTGAGACTCTGTGGTGAACAGTTTGTTACTGACTCTCAGTTCAAGCCATCTTTCACTTCATACCCTAACAGCACTGCTTCCCATCTGCCTCAGTGCCTCCAGGAGATCAGCTTCTCATTTCAAATTTAGCTGGGTGAAACAAAATCTGAATGAAACAGAAGTGAGATTAGAAGGAAAAGGGTAAAATTTTGAGGAACTAGCCAAAGCCATGACAAATGTCCCCAAATGAGGAGTCTGCTTTCCGACCATCGAGAGACTTCACAGCCTCAGGGTTAACTGACATCCACCCAAGTATGAAATCTGTCAGAAATAAATTCTCCCATCCACAATGAGCCAGCAGGCCGTTCCCATGAACATCCTCTCTGATGCTGGCTTGGCAGTAGTTTTGTACATATTCATGGCTCGCAGGCTCCACTGTTAAGAGTCTTCTGTACCAGCCATGCCAATGATAGCCTTCAGTGGGCAGCTGATCAAAAAACTCATCCCTCCGCTTGCTAAGCAAAATAAGTCAATTTTGGTACATCACCCCAGCGCTCCGAGTACTACGCTGGCTCAAGGAGATGCTAAATCATATTCCCTATTCTAATCCTAATCTTCAAAGCCCTATATTCATGTTACTTCAGAGATAATTTCTCTCTCTGTGAAAAGACCAACTCCTCAGGGGTATCACAGCTATGAGCCAAGCAAGAAGTTGCACTGATGAGAAGAGTTTTGAAGCACTCTTCCACATGAGGGTGGCATCAACTACAAATCTCACCCATTTTCAGGGCAAAAGGCCAAAAAACATTCCTTCACAAAAAAGATACTGTGAGCAGATACCACTATCCCACACATACACCCAGAGCTAGGTGAGACAGGAGTATAACTACAAGTGTAGTACAAGGTTTTATAAAGATTATGAAATATCTAGCTCCAGATCTCAATCTGACCAGCAATTTATATAGAACTGAGTCCAGTACCTTTGTGATCCAATACACCATGTTGTCCAGCAGGGTAAGTTTATTTGGCAATCTATTTAAAAGAGTTTAGTAATTCAGCTTGTCGAGCAGCATGTTTTGCATTTCTTGAAGTAAACAACTACTTTAATTTTTGATTTGTTTTTCCCTAAGGGTAAACCACATTCTAGCCCACAGCTACTCAATGAAAGAGCAGAGATGCATTTTCTGGACATAATTCAGTGAGTAAACTAGGTTTTTTTTCCTGAGCTTTTCATGTTTGTCTACTAAGAAGTTAATGAACCTGCTTGGAAACATCATTGCACTTTCAAGCACGCGACTGCAGATTTACACAGGGCAAGTGTCTGTATTACAGTAATTAGGACTGCACTGGCACATCCTCTCAGTCACCAGACTCTGCTTAGCATTGTATTTCCCCTTTAAGTGACAACTACAATTTCATGACATAATGCAAATCTTTATATTTTAAGTAGTGAGAAGAGTAGACCATGCAATCACACCTCCCTGCCACAGCTGGATCACCTAGACCAAGTTGCACAGGAACATAACCCACCATTTTTCCACAGGATTCAGGAATTCCTTGGTACTGTGGACTTCATGTAGTGATGACCATGCAAACTCCAGTAGTGCTGAAGGTTCGGTTGCTTCTTCACACATGTAACAGCACTGAGTCCTTGTCAAGGTTAACAGTTTTAAAAATGTGATAAAACCAGAGAAGAGAAAGGATATTGTCCTGGTTTTTGAAGAAATCCAGTGAGATCAAAAGAGATCTCAGAGGATATTGTGGATTAATAAATGCAGACTGAAGTTTAAATTAGTAGTGGTTGCAGTTACCACAGAAAACAGATTTGCAGATTCTAGAGAATGTATTTCTCTAAGCTTTCTGCTGCTCCTTGCAAACCATTTTCTTCACCCACAGTCAGGCTGATTTCACTTTAAAGCCCAGGAGACAACATGTGATGAACACTCTTCAATTGTAGGGACAGATGAAAATGGCCCCATATAGTTTATCAAAGAATTTTAGGAGGTAGTAGTTATTGTCCACAGAGCCTGCCAATCACCTTGGCATGAAGTGACAATAAATGATCTATCACTAGGTTACATAAAGGATGTCAAACATATGGACTATTTCTGCAGGCAAAGATAGGAGCAGCTTGCTGAAGTATCACATAATATTCTACACTGATATATCAGAACATCTTTGTTAGTGAAAAAAAATACATGAAATTGCAAACACGTACCTTGTTTTGCTTTAGGCCACTCAGTCCTAAAATGTAGGACAGCTGCAAATGTTCATGGCTTTAGAGGTGAAATGAGTAGTATTTATCTGTCCCTCCATCAATCCATTTCTTAGCTAGCTAGGTTTTCCCAATAGGTTGTTTTAAAACTACCACTAGTAAGATGTGACTGTTCATCCACAGAGAACAAACTTAGAGAGGTTTGGTTTCATTCAGTTAGTAGGGAGTATAGGAGTATAGGAAGCATTTTAATAAGTGCATGCTTCTCCTGAAGAAAGCAGGCAACACACTATAGTAGGCATGTTAAATTCATTGAATCTCATACTTGGCATGAATAAAGGAAAATCTCATTCCACTATTTTCTGATGTAGAATCATGCCACAGTACGTGCCAGTTCAAAAAGGGTATGTCGTCTTCCCAGGTAACTGAAAGAAGAGTTGCAGTGTAACTTACTCCATAAGGACAAGTTGGAAATACCAGCTAGAACACTCCTAACACCACAACCTTTTTGCATTAGCTCAGAGATGAGCCCTGAGAATGCCCCTGGGAGGATGATCTGCCCCACAGGAAAGCACATCTGTCTGCCTCTGGCAGAAATCATGACACAGTATGTTCAAAGAAGAGAAGCATGCCTTGGTTTCTCCTGCCTTTGAGTCAAATAGCAAGCCCCTAGATTTGGAAGTTTGTTGATTGATTACTTGAGGCAAGAATGGTTTGCAGTTTTTCGTAGGCTGTCACACAAGGAAGGTGGGCAGCAACATACTGCCTGCGATAATCACAGCTGCACAATTTAAAGAAAATCTAGAGTAATTTAATGGTTGCTGAGATTCAATAAGTCTGAAGAACACCCACAGATTAACGGATCAACTATGTCAAGTGTCTGGTCTGCAGATCTAGTATCATGCATTCTGTCAGTCCTAATGACATTGCTGTGAGAGACAAGAGAGAAAATTAAACATAAAGATGCTAATTTTCTCACTAACTTGATTGAATGATTTCCCCTGTCTAAGAGATTTATGCTATGAAGGCACAGCTGTTCTTTTTCTCATTCACAATCTAGTAGTTATAGTGATCTTACAGCCAAAATCAAAGAGAAGTAGAGTGAACCCAGACAGGTTTAGTAAGTCTATGCCAATCTACAATTTGAAGTGTTTTTAACATGCCAGTGTTACCTCTACATTCCTACACACTCAGCTTTGCAGCCAATTATAGACATAACATGAGACTCTGTAAAAGCTAATCACCTCATCTCACCTTAAAGTCAGGTGGTTACAAAGAGGAACCTTTAGACAACGATTTGCATGTTGAGGTTCAGGATGATATGAAGTGCTCCCTGTGTATACCTTTCTCTCCCATTTCTGCAGAGAAGCTGACAGAAAGCTTTTAAATATCTGAAGTAAGATGTTAGGAACTATTCCCACTGCTGAAATGAGCTGAGTAGACTTGAACTTAAGCTCCATATAACAACTGTGGACACACTGGAGGGAAGAGATGCCATCTAGAGGGACTGGTGGGACTGCAGAGGTGGGCCAGCACCAACCTCATGAGATACAACAAGGCCAAGTGCAAGGTCTTGCCCCTAGGTCGAGGCAATCCCAGGCACAGATACAGGCTGGGTAGGGAACAGATTGAGAGCAGCCTTGGGGAAGAGGACTTGGAGATTTTGTTGACCAACACCTCAACATGAGCTGGCAATGTTCACTTACAGCTCAAGCACACTGGGCTGCATCAAGAGAATCGTGACCAGCGAGGTTGAGAGAGGTGATCCTCCCCCTCTATTCTGCTCTCCTGAGACCTCATCTGCAATACTGCATTCAATTCTGGAGCCCCCAACACAGGAAAGATATGGAACTGTTGAAAAGTGTCCAGAGGAGGGCTATGAGGATGACTGGAGGGCTGGAGTGCCTCTCCTGAGGGGAGAGGCTGAGAGAGTTGGGGGATGTTCAGCCTGGAGAAGAGGAAACTCCAGGGAGATCTTATAGCAGCCTTCTAGTACTTGAAGGGAGCTACACGAAAGCTAGGGAGGGGCTGTCTCCAAGGGCTTGCATTGGTAGGAGCAGGGGAAATGGTTTCAAGCAGGAAGAGGGGAAGTTTGGACTGGAAGTCAGGAGGAAGTTTTTCATAATGAGAGTGCTGAGACACTGGAACTGGTTGCAGATGCCCCCTCCCTGGAAAGGGGCAAGGCCAGATTCAACGGGGTCTTGAGCAACCTGGTCTAGTGGGGGCTATCCCTTCTCATGGCAGGGGGGTTGGAACTAGAGGATCTTTGGTTCAGGTTGGAAGGGACCTTATTCTATGAATCTAGGAACTTTCCTCACCGCCTTCACTGGAGTCACTACAGCTATACAGCCAAGTAGACTCTGGTGCATAGGTGAATTATCACAAAGTGGATGTCTGTCACACATCCTGGGCTGAGGTGATGAAACAAACGTGTATCAAAGCCCAGCAACAAAAACCTAGAAAGACATAGCAAAGAAGAAAGAAAACAAGCAAATAGGAAGCGTGGTAATGGAGCAGTACAAACCAGACACTTCCCCAGGCTAACAATTTCATTTTCAGTTACAGAACCTCCCTTAGCAGTCCCATTTCTCCTAAAATTACAAAAATTCTTCCTGTTCTACATCCAGTGCTATCAAGTCACCTTTCACAGGAAGCAAATATTGCCTGGTTTCTTGTCCTCGCTCCAGCAACACAAAAGAGCTTCAACGCTGAATCTGTCAGTAATCTGAGGATGACAGGGGAAATCACCAGTTGTCCTATAGGCAGGAACAATAGGCACCATCAACCTCTGCAGTTATGTGAAAGATATCTCTATCAGCAGGGAACTTTTTGGTAGAAGCTAAGAGTATTGTTAGAATCTTAACAAAAACACGACTGCTGAACTGTACTCTCTGAACTGTACTTCCTTGAAATTACCAGTACTTTTAATTCTGTAGTCCAACTTATTACAAAAGCTCATGTTATTGAGCTTTTTGGTTATGCCAGAAAAGAGATGACTCTGGATTTGCAATGGTTTCTCTAGATTATTAAGTGTCAGAAAGCCCAAAGATAAGATGGAGCTGATAGGAGTGTCTGCATACCAAATAAAACACAAGCCACCTCTGTACTGCTGCTATGCAGTACATGCATGTGCACTAGTCTAGTGTTTGGGAATAGGAGATGTGTCTCCATTAACTCTGATTGCACTGTACCCATGTTAGCACACTATCTGTGCAGTCATCAGAAAGAAACAAGTCTCCTTTTGCAATAGGGAGGGATCAGGATGCAAGTACTCACAAGGAAAGCTATGTCTGTAAAGACTAAAGTCTTAAGGCATACATAGCCTTTATTCATGTAATTCATCCCATTTTATTCAGCAGTTAAGCCAAAGGGCATGTTTTGGTCTGTTCAGGACACCGGCTGGGGGAGTCACTTGGGAGACACTCCTGAAGGACCAAAGAAGACCAGGAAAGCTGGAAGTTCTTAAATTTACTCTTAAAAGGCACAAGAGCAGGTTGTCCCCATGTGCTGCAAGATGAACCACTGAGGAAAGAAACTGGCCTGGCTGAACAGGGAGCTTCTGCTGGGGCTTCAGGGGGAAAAGTTTATCACTTTTAGAAGTGACAGGCTATTCAAGAAGAATCCAGGGATCTAACTAAGGCACACAGGGAAGAAATCAGAAAGACTGAGGCCCAACTAGAACTCAATTTAGCTACTGTAGTAAGGGACCAGAAGTGTTCCTACAAATGCATCAGTGGCAACAAGAGAAAGACTCCACAGCCCTTACTGGATTATGGAGGGGAGCATCACAGAGCATGGCAGGGCTGAGGTACTGTGTTCAATCTCCTGGGTTAGAGATTCCTGGGAATCTCAGGAGATATTTCTCCTGGGATACACATCCCACAATCCACAAGGAAGAAGTTAACTTGCTAAATCACCTGAGCACTCAGGTCTGTGAGACCAGATGGGATCCATCCAAGAATGCTGAGGAGCTTGTAAGAGAACTTCACATTTGATTCTGTATTGCTAGTGTTGAGATAATTTACTCTTTGTTGCTCAAGTATAAAACTTCACTTTTTAAAATATCTCAGCAGTGATGTCACAGATCTACAGAAAGTTAATGAAATCTTCTATCTACATCAAAAATTACTGGAGCTACTGGGGTTCTGTTCACATTCAGGACATATGCACACCATTCACAATCTGGAGACAGTTTTAATAGGCTTCCTTTTCATACTACCCCTACTGTCCACAGGTTTTTTATGGATATGATCATTTGACAGCTTCACCATTTCCGATTTTCCACAGTTAAACTTGTAAATATTTAAAACAAAATGGGTTCTGCGCTGTGGGAGTCAAACCATCAAACCAGCCAGAGACAAATAGACCTCGAAGAACTCAACCCAAATACTCTGTTGACTTAAAGAAAATGATAGTGTTTAAGCCCACAAAGGGTAAATTAAGAAATAATTCCACATCCTTTACTTGTATCCACAGAATATATGTACTACTGTCTGCTACAGTCTTGCAGACTGTATACTAGAGACGACAACCTATCTGCCAGGGTTTACTTACTATCGCAGTAAAGCTGATAAGCCCCAAACACCACATCTCTGTATTGAAAGATTTTGCAATAATCCATTACTTTCTCTCCATAAAATATTCTAAATGCAAAGTTATTTTTTTTCCTGAGTAGGATTAATACTGAAAAACACATAGCAGGTCTTTTGGCAACTGAGGAGAAAAAGTACACGAGTTAAAAAGTGAGATAACAAAAAATGCTTCGAGTAAACAAAGTATTTCACTTCCTTTTTTTGCCTGTAATCCATACTCTAAGACTTTGCAGTTGTTGACTCTGCCTACTGTTTTCCAGCTGAAAAGAATGTTTTGTTGAGTATCCAACTCCAGAGCTCATTCACTTGTTCCTCCAAAGACTAGGAATGTCGGTAAACAGACATTGAACTTTATAGTCCTCCCTTCCTGATATCACAAATAGCTTCAGACAGCAGAATGAGGCAAGTGTAAGGTTTTATTTTCTCTTTGCTAGTATAGCAAATGTTCTGGTACTTTGTGGCCTTTGTCAAGGAATCACCCTCATCAAGAAAACTGCTTGGCTCTAGATTTAGTCAGGAACAAATCAAAGCACCTGTGACACAGCTGTGATTTAGGCTCGGAGCAAAACAGAGGGAGCCAACTCTCCTGTATATCCACACTGACCCTACCCTGCTTCCCCTTCATTTTGTATCTTATAAATGCATAGTATACTCAATTAATTACATGGTGATGTATCAGTGAGACATATGAGAAACACTGAGCCCCAAACTCTGCAACAGGTTTGACCACATACTTAGAGGCCAGCACTGTGGTGAATTTACAGTTTAATAGTTTCCACTGAAATAAAAAATTCAAATAGGACAGCAAGACTTTGTCCTTAAGCCCCAAAGTTGCTTCGCTAATTCCATAACCTAACAGGAGGGACACAACCACCAGCAGAAAACACAGGTAGGTTACCTATCTTTACAGGGCACAGTAGTGAAACAGCACAACCAACAATGTCCCACTGCAGCCAGTCAAAGACACACACTCTCCAAAGCTCATGAGATGCAGAAGCCAATTCCTTACCTTGGTCCATTTCATCCTGCTCTCTGTTGTAAGGAAGCCCAATCTTCCAAAGAAACACTCACAGATCCTTGCAAAAACAGCCAGACCAAGACATACCCCCCACCCAAGATAGAGCAGGCACAACTCTCTCTACCAACCGGCTCTGCTTTTAGACTGAGAGAGGCACAAGGGGTGATCACTGAGGGCCCAGATTCAGCCACTCAGGGCTGTTAATGACTCTCAAGAGCTTCTCATGAGCCAGTTACAACAGAAAGGGCTATCCCACATGGCGTGGAGTGGCATACAGTACATATCCTCACTGCTCAGCACCTTCTGGGTTGAAGCCAGTAGTGGAATTAAAGGTTCTTCTTGGTGGTAAACAGGCTAACACAGTCTTACCCTTGACTTGTAGGAGGTGCCTGGTCAGCCTTGGTCCTTTCAGCAGGTTGTGAGAGTCATCCATGTGTCACCTTTAATTCTCAGTACCTCAAAGGCACAAGAAAACAAATATAGAAGAAGAGGATGCAACTGCTGTCAGTACAATGATAAAAATGATGCAAAATTAGGTATGTTATATGAAAAAGAAACTTGCTGAGGGAATACTCCTCCCAAAGTATGCTGGGAGATTGGCACACCTTGACCCAAACATAGTGTGTGGCTGGAGGCCGGGGACAGCATGTGGCTGGGAGCCTCTTCAGGGGAGGTTTAGACTTGACATTAGGGAAAGGTTTTTCACTGACAGAGTGATCCGGTTTTAGAATGGGCTGCCCAGAGAGGTGGTTGGGTCACNCACACACAGGGGTAGCCCATCACACAGTGCCACAACCTGTGAGCACCAATCCTATGTTCACACATGCCAGTACATGCCAATAAAAGGCAGATGCGGCCAGCACTTGGGATGTCCCTGTGCCTCCCTTTGGAGTCTTCTGCCATACCACCGACTCCCGTGTCATCCTTTCTTCACTACTTCTACTCTATTCATTTGAAAGTATACAAAATCAAAGACCTATTTTTTGCTAAATACAAGATTATCTATTAACTGATTTAAATCTCCATTTGTGCTTGTTGAAATACTGTTTACAACAGTAAAGTTCACTTGGTTTCACTGCTGAATCAAAACAGATGTTGTCCTGAAGCAGTGAAGTAATACTGATATTTTTACATCAAAAAGATTCTTTTAAAAGATATTAAAATGTTAAATAAAACCTCAGATAAAAGTTTTGTTTTACTTTTTTTTTTTTACTTCTTAAATCTCTAATTAACATTTCCTTTTTTAAAATCTAGGTCAAATTTTAGGTGAACAGTAGGGGTTTTTTTGGAAAAAAAAATCTCTTTGTAGTATTTCCTAAGGAACAATGTAAAGGAGAGATAACATCACCTTTGGATGAAAGGAGAAGCATTAGGCTGAAGGGCAAACTGTTTGTTCTTGCCTCACAGCCACAGCTCTTTGGAGGGGTTAATAGCGAAGTCGATGAGGGACATTTGGTTGATATACTCTACTTGGATTTCAAGAAAGCATTAGCAAAAGTCTGTTGCAAATGCTCTTAAAGAAGCCAAGCAACCACAGGAAGAAAGCATAGGTCTTAAAAGAGGTAAATAATTGATTAAAAGATAGGAAACAGAGAACACTCTGTCCTTGTTGCGGAGGCAGGACACCGCGGGATAGATCGAGAGATGCATGCTTCAATCCTTGGGCTACTCAGCCCGGAAAAAGAGGGTGAAAAACAAGTTGAAGCTTGCTGATAACACCAAGTCTATCACAGTTGTAAAGGTGGTGCATGAAGTCTGCAAAGAAATAGCAAAGAGTATTGAGGAAAAGAATGAGTGGCAAAAAATGGGCAGATGACATGAAGTAGCTTTGATACGTAGGTAAACGCAAAGTGACATGCTGTGCCTTCACGTGTACAATATTGGGCTCTGAACTGTCGTCATGACTCCTCAGTGAGACTTCAGGGAGGAAGACTGGGGAGGGAGACTGGGAAAGAAGGAAAACTAGAAATTCTGGGTCTTTCACAAAGAAAGCCTACAAAATTAAGGAATTCAGAATATTAGATGTAGAGTACATTGAGAGCCACATTCAAACCTTCTCTAGAAATGTAGCTTGAAGGTTTAGTAGATCTTCACACTGCTGCTACAAATGCTATCAAGTCAGTTCCCTAGGAGTTTCTAAAGAGACAGCAGCTCCTCAAGTTTCGTATTTCACAGCTGATTCTTCATATGTTACACAAACAGCAAATACATTTGGGCTGCATTCATTAGATGCTCCGTGAACATGTTCTGCTAGTTCACAGAGCTTGAGTCAGAATAGAATAGGGGCAACAGAAGGCTCTCACTTGGCACGCTTTTAGACCAGGAGCACTGGATCCTGTTAGCAAAGATCATAATTCAAACTATGCCATTTAATATCTTTTTCCAGTATATATTTTTCTACATTTTCAAAAGATATAGAGAAGTTACAAATGAGCTTATTAGTTCTTTGAACTCCAAACTAGGAGATATTTTAATGCCTTAAAGTTTGGTTATCTCTGTCTTAACCTTAAATGAGGAGGTTGATTAATTTGACATTATTCCTTGAAAACTAGTGGAAAGAAAATACTACTTTTTATTTTAAAGATTGCTCTCCTGAAGCATAAAGTGCATTCATCTGGTGCTGAAGTTTCTTTCTGCTTTTTCCAAATGCAGAGCACAGAAAACCTAGCTGAAGGTCTGGCAGAAAGAAAACAGAGAAAACTTCTACTTTTCAGACTGGTTGCTACCCTGAGCAGCTCCAGGTTCTGTAAGAAAGGCAGTTTGACAGTTCTTAGCAGATCCTGGGGACACACTTCTCCAGTGGCATACTTCCAACCCTTCTGTGGCTGTAAAATCACATGCTGATGGATCCCTTATGGTATAGAAAAGCTAATGTTGCTTTCACGGGTTGTAGAGAGAGCTGAGATGGGAAGGAGCATGACTGACCTGGGCAGCTAAAAGAAGAATCCCTTTAAAAAAAGTGTGGAAGAATGAAGAGGCAGCCAGCAGAAGAGAGGTGAATGAAGAGCGAGGAGAGGAATTTTCCTGTTTTGATACAGTGAGTTCCTGCAGTAGGAACCATCCCCATGAATGCAGCTGGCTGAGATCTACAGCCTTTGAGAAAATACTAGACACAACTTCTGCTCAGATCATGAGAGGGGAACAAGTGAATCCACCAAAGGCCAGAACTGAAAGAGAGCTTTTGTAGCATAAAAACACAGTGATTGTGTACACATGCGTTTCTATAGGTGGCACAATCACTCTTTGCTGTTTGTAGACCAAGCACACTAAATATTACTATCAATCACTTCTTTCCTGGATGTGAGTGAATCAGTCCTCCTGTTTTGGCAACTCATGAAAAATTTTGCTTGTACCAGGTGCTTTGAGTGTCCTTCAGTCTATCCTCCCTGTAAGAGAAATATTCAGTGCCTTTTCCAAGCCAAAGATCTCTCTGCTATTATTTCCCCCTTTGTAATATACCCTGTAAAGTTCCCCTAATTTTATGGGGGCTATGTGCTATTTACTTCTTTCCAGTTCCCATTTCTTCCTCCTATGTGCCCTAGGCTTTTCCATTCACTGCTTCCCCAAGGTCTTATATAGCTCTATCATCCATCCCCTACTTCTGCTGTCCCACTCATCTCATCCTCATTGTTATCTTTTATTTTCCTCTGGGGCATATAGCTTTCATGGTGCCAAGCTCATTTAGGATAATGGCAGAGATGTGATTGGAGGCTCTGTCACGCTGGAGGCTGTTTATGGATGCTTACAACTCATTCTATTTGTAGGCAGCGACAGACAGAGAAATGTCATCACGTGTAAGTCTCAAAAAAGAAAGCAGAAGGTATTGCAAGGAGGGAATGAGGCTGTTGACAGAGTAGGTGTCTCTTTAGCTGTGCTTCAAATTCCTCAGCAGTCTGAGCTCCTTCATTCTCTGAGCATCACTGGCAGAAACCTTCCCAACGCTCTTAGATTTGCCATAAAAGGTTACCACCTCCTAAATGACTCCTTTTAAGTTTTCTATTTTCAGTGTTTTGTTCATGTCATCTGCTTTGTTTAGAGTACTAATCACTCCAGCAACCTTAACTGCAATTTGACAAAGACTATAAATGGGAACTGTGCGTATTACATAGTAATAGCTCTGTTCTCATCACCTCCCAGATATGTCACAGGCAGAAGAGCTGCCAAACACATTTGGTGAAACAACAGCTCTCGATTTATTTAGGAAAACAGAATAATTTCAATAAAGATTCTATGAGCTCTACGCTCATAAGAAATGCATCAGACACAATGTGCAACGGTAAATTATTATGTATTATTAGAATTGTACCTCTGTTACTGACTCTTCCATAACAGTGACTCAGAGCAGTGCATATTTTATATCCAAGCAAAACAGCACAGCTCAGATTCGTACTTCAAGTTATGGAAAGAACAGAATTAAAATTCTTCAGGGAATATAGAAGTTTTGTACTGTTCAGAGAAGCTTAAAAATAATAAATTGGGGAAAAAGTCCCCAAGGTCCAAGAAATCAGACAAAAGACAAAGTGTTAGAAGCCAGTATATAAATTGGAAAGTCCAGATTCTTAGCAAAGTTTAATTTATCCCAGTGTAAGGTAGAACTACTCCAGGATAGTCATTACTAGCAAGTCAGCGTGAAACTCCTGCAGTGAGAAGAGCAGCAGCACAGGTATAAAAGTATATCACAGCTGTATTTTGTCTGGTGCAGAAATCTTCACCCTCTCATTATAAAATCATGCCCTAGTTCCATCGGTGACAGTTTTCAGCTGGTACATCTACTGCTGTACAAACAACCCCGTGTGTCCCCTGCCAAGGTGCAAGACACAGAGTGAGACATGCTCAGAGAAAATACGTCCTGCTAAGCCTCTCTGCAGGCTCCAGCTACTAAAAGGGACATCAAGAGATAATAGTGCTAACACAGAAATGTAAGCCCTGGCCCAGATTACACTTCAATGAAAAATATTTAATAGAACTATGGATTGGGTTATTTTAATGTAATTTGAGCAAGAGTAATTAAGAGTACCGGAGTAGTAGTTATCCAAAAATTAAATCAGGTGTTAAATGCCTGATTAAAAAATCATGAGAATAGATTTGGGGGACCTTATCCTTCAGCTTGCCCTGATACCTATGGAGTTTCAAACCCAATTACTGCCTGTGCTGAGGGGAGTCAACCTAGTTGGATATTTGAACTCACATTTTACACTCACAGGTAACTTTTCTGAGGCCCCACTGTAACAGATAAACCCTATTTTCATTGCTTCTCTGACATCATTCAGGTATATTAAATAATTCCTTCAATGGGGTCACTGCTCCAGAAGGAGAGTGAATTTATGCTGGAATATTTTCTATATTTTCATGCTTTTTTGAGCAAGTCTAGCAAAATTATTATTCTGGAATACCTGGCTGTTGGAGCTGCCTGTATCCTCTCCATCCAATTTCCATATTTTACACTTTATCTCACCAGTTCTCATCAGCACCATCCTTGTAAAATCTTCAGTGCTATTACACTAACATCTACAATGACACTCCAGTAACAATACCCAAGTGCTTAAGTGCTTTCAAGAATGGAGACCCTGTGAGCATCTTATGCAAGAGCAGTCACACCTAGACATAAAAGAGATGATTCCTTTTGAGTAAGAGACATAAATGTTTTGTGTCCTGCTATATTTTAGCTGAATAGGAATTAAATGCAGCAATACAGTGAGGCAGGCATTTATAAAGCTACTGCCAAGGGATAGGAAAATACGTTCCAGTCTGTGTATTGTGGGACAGGAATACACAAGTCATGGGAATCAGCACTGTTCCTGAATAATCAATGAATCTGATTTTTCAGCTTCTGTCCCCTAAAATTTCAGTCCACACCACGAAGATTGCTCTGACCTACAATTGTGGTCTCAGCACTGACCATAGAAGAGAGTTGGGAAACAAAACTAGATGATTTTTTTCTTAAAGCTAGAACACAGGGGAAATGACATATATAAACTTGAGATACTTCCTCGCTGTATCCCAGCTGGGAAGGTCAAGAAATAAATTGCCTAAAGAATAAATGTTCACAACTCCATTGATTTGAACTGCATTGACCTCCATTTATATCAGAAGAGGCAGTTCACGATTGCACAAAGGTATTTACTGCTTCTCATCCACACTTGGGAATAGCAAAAAAAATGGGAAAACCATGGGACCACAGAAACTTTAGGTACATGGTGCTAAGACTAATGTAGACACACAGCACTAGCATTCTTGAATACAAGTTTCCATCGCAGAAGAATGATCAAGCACGAGTACAATTGCAATTCTCAGTAACTATGGTTATAATACGTGTAAGACACAACAAACGCTGTCTCAGATCCTCAGGTTGTGTATAACTCTCTTCTTGACTGCACACTGTTTCACAGACATTTAAAGCAATTAGTGGTTTTTGTAGTACACAAATCATCTCCTCTAGATGAGATGCCTGAAATTTTCTGGGCCACAAAACATGTAGATCTCCACATTCCTACTTCCTAGTATGGGGTTTCTAAGAAAAGGTCAGTTTGTCTTACACGTTTAAGTCATGATGTGATCAGCAGAAGAAATGCGAACTGGTGTATGAGGTATACCTGCTCTTTTGGAGGAGATTAATCTACCTGCATGAAGCTCTCTCGATATGTAAACAGATGAAAGCTGGTGGACTTTGTCAGCACACTATTTTCATAGCTTTACAGATAAAGCAGACATCAAAATGGAACTTCAGCATTATAGTAACTCGAGGAGATCACAAAAATATTAGAAATAGCCCTGGGAATAGATTCATCTGCTCTCCAGTCCTATGCCCTGTGACTCCAGATCTGCATTGCAGAATCAATGCCATTGAATACAGACACTATCTCATTAAAAAATAAAAATCAAAAAGCTATTTTTGCTTTAGATGGGAAGAATTTATGAAGTTGCAGAGCTGTAAGCTATTTGTGCAAGCTAACAATATAGATCCTCTTCATTTCATAATCAGTAAAGTCATAACCATGAGTATTTCTGGAGTTCAGGAGCAGTAGCTGTCTTTTCTTTGTATGAGGGATTCAGTGAAAGCTTGCAGAAAAGAACAAACACACTTTACATTTTCAGAAGTGACCAAATTAAATGATGATGCAGATCTGTGGGTTGTTCCTTGTTGGGGGGCTTTTTGAATGGTTTGTGGGCTTTTTATTCAGGAGCAAAGCTGTAGATAGGGTGCTGGAGGCGTGGTTCAATGGTGAAGTTGGAAGTGCTTAGGTTTATGGTTGGACTTCATGACTTTATGGGCCTTTTCCAACTTAAATGATTCTATGAAATGTAAGGAAATAGAATCTATTGAACACTCTGGCTATCAAAACACTGCTTAACCCTTGTGAAGCTCTTCATGATAGCAGAGTTGCTCTTCTCTGGACTCATTTCAGCACCTCAACATCCTTCCTAACCTGAGGGGCCCAGAACACAATGGATCTGAAAAAATACCCATTAAAGGGTAATCCACAGAACTGGTGTGTAGACAAATATAAAGAAAATAGAAGTTAATGTTAATCAATTCAATTAGAAGACTGATTCAAATATTACACTAATTTAAACAGACAATAATCATCAAACTTGACCATAACACAGGTGATGCTGCCTCCAAATCGGTCAAATAAATCTGCAACAAAACCCACTGAGCAGCACAAGGCATCGTGTCTTTCCAGAATCGGGTATGCAGAACGGTGACTGTGATACCCTGTACTGTGAGGCTGATTACTTAAACATTGACTTGGTGGTGTGAAAGAGAGATGAAGCCATTCTAGCATTTCATTGGGGTACTTGGTTTGGTTACACACTCTTGTGTTTTGGCCTGGCTGTGAAATCGGAATGTGATAGTTCTCTTATCATTAGTGATGATATATTCTACTGTAGTTGCTGATTGGTAATAACAGTGGGGAAATGGACACTGCCCTTTCAAGGCTTGGATAAGAGCTCTGTAGCTTTTTTATTCAGTGAAGGATAAGAGACATGATAGAGTGTGAGCAATGCAGTGCTGCAGCCAGAAATACACCGTTGTGCCTTTGGTGGAGGCTGGCGTGAGGCAGGGAGGTTTCAGCCTATCACAAACACCCATTAAAGATGATTTCACCATTGTAATAAAAAAATTTCCTTATATAAAGCTGAGTGTTGTCATTAAAGGTGTAACATACGGAAACCCCACCTACAGCCTGATTCTCGCAGAGATCTATTCTAAGCAACAGGGAGAATATATTATCAATTACACATCCCTTATATGTCTGAATAATTATTCTTAACATTAATGCAAGCTATGTGAGTGCTTCAGGGTGTGAACAGAGCCCACAGTGAGCAGAGATCCACTGATATTCTTTTTCTTGTTAAACTTTATTCTTCAAAGGCTTCTAATTTTAACTGTCAGAAAAAGAAAGACTGCTTTAGTAGTAATCCTAATTGTAATGGTTTACCCATTACAGCTGGAACTCTTACTGCTACATTTCCAAACTGCTGTATTTTGAAAGAACAAATAGGCAGCTAGATGCTGAACACCCACCAAATGCCAAAGGGAGTTCAGTTCCTAACACCCTTCTGCCTCTGAAAATCCCCCCAGAAGCTTTATGTATAAGAAAGCAACTAAGTGCTGCCTCTTCTGCAGTTTTGTTTTCACTGCAAACCTTAAGCAAATCACCTCGATCATAAAAATTCACAACACTTTCTTCTTTTTCACTAGATGGCATTTCAAAATTAATAGAAAAAATCCAATGAACAGGGAAAATTAAAAAGATACCAGGAATTTCTCTCTCCAGGGCTAGGGATCATACCATACTCCTGAAACCCCAAGACCTGCCTTTTCTCTGCTGAGGAAAGCACGGCAGTCCAGCTAAGGTGTACAGATGACTGGGAAGAGTCACTCGTCCACTTAACAGAAGGACTAAGGCTGTCTGTCCACATAATGTTAGGCGTATGATTTCTGCAAGCTACCTACTCAGAACTCTATCAGACACTATCTGAGCTCTTGATGTCTCTCAGCCTAAAACTAGGTAAAAGGAGTCTTAACATCTACATCCTGCCACTCATGGTATAGGAAATGTAGGCTCTGAACCTGCTGTGGCAGGGGGATTGGACTAGATGATTTTTCGAGGTCCCTGATGATTCTATGATTCTAACTTAGAATCCTGGAACAGTATGAATACTTTTCTCACATACTATGAACTAGAAACACACTAACTCCATTAGCACCCACTCTGCATAATAGTAACAACAACAATAATATTAATAATTTAAAAAACAGTAGTAGTATCACAGTCTCACAGTAATGATGAGGCTGGAAAAGACCTTAAAGATCATCCAGTCCAACCTAAAACCAACAAGTAACCCTAAACATCTGACATCTAGCTCATGCCACATAACAATAAATGCTTGAGCATCAAGCATTAAAAAATTATCATTAAAAAATCAGGCCATGCATTCTTTGTTAAAGTCTTTCTAGACTGGCAGAATTTACTTCTAACAAACTTTAAATTAGCAGAATTCTGTTACCTTCTAATGACCTTTTTTATTGCTATTTAATGAAGGGACTCTCTTCTATTGCATGTGCTCAAGAAGCTTGTAATATGTCTGTTCCATTCCAGGCACTAATGTATTCCATACTGACTCCAGCATGCTGCCATGAGAACGTGTGTGGGTTTCTTGAGGATCAATTGAATTTTGATCTACTTCCCAAAATCTTCAAAGAACTCCCATGCTGGCTGGAATAGAAAGGCACATGTTCCCGTGAGCAAGCATGGACTACTGACAGTATCACTCAGAATTCAGCTATTTTTCCTAACAGCAATCATGACAAATATTACTAAAATTCTTATTTTCTCAGTCATTTTCATTAAAAATATTTAAAGACATTAAATTATTGCATGTTCAGAATCGATGCTAGTTCTGCTTTTCATTCACCTGATTTTACCACTGTACTACAGAGGACTCAAAATGCAGAGATTTAGGCAATGACAGGTCTATGTGAAAAATGACAGTGATGATATCTTTTAATCCAGTTCTGTCAGATCTGCAGCTCAGGAGTTTTATGCTCTCTACAAAGAGAGAAATGGAGTCTTAACAGGAAAGGGACAGGTGAATCTGAGATGCAGGTTGTTTTCGTGGAAAGTTCTCTTCTTCGCTCATAAAAGTCCTGCAGGCAGAATAGGTTACTGATGTTCTCAATAAGAAAAGTTCCTCTTCTACATCTTTTTTTAGACAGAGAGTAACATTAAGTTAGAAGCTGGGAGAGGAGAGGCAATGGCAACTTAGTAAGCAGATGAACTGTAAATAACTAAGGAGGAAGAATAGATCCATACTGCTTGGAACTCACTGCTTAGAACAGCTGGTTAAAGTACTGTTCAAGAAGGGAATGAGATGGCAAAGAAGAAAAAATTAATTCAGCAAACGGCATTAGACCTCCCTTAGCTTCTGCATGAAGGGTAGAACATGGTTCTGCCTTCTTTCCAAATGAAATATTCATGGCTGGTTAAAGTAAGCAGACAGCCTCTTGAACACATTATTGATGAATATCATTAATGCTTCTCTTCAGAAGGGCATTTTCATAGATTCATAGATTCATAGAATGGTTCTTGTTGGAAGGGGCCTTAAAGATCATCCAGCTCCCATTCCCTTGCCATGAGCAGGGACACCAGGTTGCTCAAGGCCCCATTCAGTTTGGCCTTGAACTTAGAATCATAGAATCATTAGGGATTGGAAGGGACCTCGAAAGATCATCCAGTCCAATCCCCCTGCCACAGCAGCATCACCCAGACCAAGTCACACAGGAACACATCCAGGAGGTTCTGGAACATCTCCAGAGAAGGAGACTCCACAACCCCTTTGGGCAGCCTGTTCCAGCACTCTGTTACCCTCATTGGGAAGAAGGTACACTGCTGGCTCATATTCAGCTGCATGTTGATTAGAATCCCCAGGTCCCTTTGTGCCAGACACGTGTGGCACTCCAGCCACACTTCTTGAAGCCTGTAGCATTGCATGGGGTGTGTTTGGCCCAAACACAGGACTGGCACTTGGCCTTGTTGAAGCTCATGTCATTGACATTGGCCCATCCCTCCAATCTATCCAGTATTTCTGTACTGGAAATAGTCTATCAAGTATTTCTGTAGGGCTTCCCTACTCTTGTGCAGATCAACATTCCCACCTAACTTGGTGTTAGGTGGGAACTTATAATGATAGCGTGTCCTTATCAAGATTATTTTTAAAGCACTGACGGTTGCATACCTGGTTATCTGTGCATTCTCTTCCTTTTCCTATCATGCCTGCTAACACTTATTGTGAAGACCCTGCTATTAAAATCTAAATTAAAAATTCAATTTCAGGATAGAAGGACTGATTCTATCTTTGGAATTTCTTTCATCTGGCAATCTGGCAGAATTTAAGTCCAACTGAGCAATCTCAAGGTGTGATAAAAAAAGGAGATGCAAGAAGATGGACTAAGTGCTCTTGTTGATATGTTTTGGGTTTTTTTTTGTTGTTGTAATGTATTTTATTCTCTCTATATAAAATGTACACCACCATGACAGTGGTCTGAACCTTAAATAATAGCAGTACCTAATAAGGAATAGAAATCTCAAGTAAGCAAGCTAGAACAGGCTTGTAATGACAATTGTATAAAGAATTGCTCAAAATTGCACTTGTTTTAGCTTTACCACTCTTTTTTCCCTCCTTTAACTATTGAGCATTTCCTTTAATACCATGAAAAATTTCTTTCTCTTTGCCTCCATCAACTCTTCTGGCAGCTTCAGTGCCTCCATTCTACATGACCATCTTATTTCTCCCATGATCAGTATCGTAACTGCTGACCACTGTTTTCATGATCTATACCCTCTTTGTCCTCTTCTGTCTCTTCTGATGATTTATCCTTGAATTTGCTTTGTGTCAGTCTTTGCCACATTGGAAATTGCATGCTTTTACTTATGTTTCCCATTATTTCAGTTTCAACTCCCAGCTATCAGCTGAGTCTTCATGACAGAACAGTGAAAACACAAGGAAAACATGAGAATTCTTACTACAACACTCTCAGAAAATCCTTCCAAGCAACTTGCATCCTCCCATTTAGTTTTATGCTTTTTCAGAAACATATAAAAGTATTCACTTAAAAATCTCTAAAAATTCCTACTCAAAGTTCATGAGAACACCAATTTAATCTACTCAGAATGGACACACGGCTCTTCCTAGAATACTGTATATTCATGTCTTCAATAATTCTCTTCACCTGATTTGAGGACATATCATTCACTCTTCAAAGTACCATGGGTTTCCTGTCTTTGCTTTTCTTCTCTGCCTCTCTACACCTTGTTTCTGTGTGATCTCATTGGCAAATACAAATTCAAGTGCCATCTGTTTGCTAATGACTCACAGATATACTAGTCTACTCCAGACTAATCTCCTTATGTTCAAACTGAAATCTCAGCCTGCTTCTCTGACATCTCCTCATGCATGCATAGCCATCATCTCCAACTCATCACGAATAAAACAGCTTATCCTTTCCCATACACTAAATCTTTCTTTCTCAGTGTGGTAGCTCGATATATGAAACTGACTTAAGTCTTCCATAAACAAAAACATCTTGAGTTTCTGTCAAGTGGGTTTCAAATCTAAAGGAAACATACGGTTCATCATGAGGAAACCACAGAGAGACCTAGGTTCAAACATGATTCTTAAAAATGCTGAAACAAATAGTATAGGAGACCCTTGGTATCTCAAGTTACAGCAGTTCACTAGATGCTAAATGAGGCACTCAATACATTCAGCATGTGCTCTTAATTAAGACACCACACAGTTATGCATCATAAGTCAACAACGTGCAAGTGTAGCCCAGAGGGCCAACCATATCCTGGGCATGAGAAGAACTGGGGCCAGCAAGCTGAAAGAGGTGATTCTGTCCCTCTATTCTGGTGAGACCCCACCTAGAGTACTGCATGCCACTCAGGGGTCCATAGCACAGAAAACACATGGAACTGTTGAAGCAGATCCAGAGGAGAGCCATGAGAGGATCAGAGGGCTGCAATACCTCTCCTATGAGGCTGTCCTAAGAGAGTTCAGTTTGTTCAACCTCAAGAACAGAAGGCTCCAGAGGGACCTCATTGTGCTCTTCTTGTATCTGAAAAGGGCCTAAAAGAAAGTTGGGAGGGACTTTTTACAAAGGCTTGTGGTGATAGGATGAGGGGTAAGTGAAATTTAAATTGAAAGAGGGGAAACTTAGATTAGAAATTAGGAAGAAAGTTCTGACTATGAGAGTGGTGAGACACTGCAATAAGGTGTGTTTTCAGCATCCCAAAGATATTGTGGATGCTTCATCACTGCATGTGTTTAAAATGAGGTTGCATGGGGCTTTGAGCAACCTTGTCTACTGGGAGATACCCTGTGCAAGGGGATTGGAACTAGATGATCTCTAAAGTCCCCTCCAACCATTCTATGATTCTATGATGCAGCACTGTGGTCACTCAGAAGCAAGTCAGCTGAAGTGAAGTAACTAAGATTCACTATCTCAAACTCTTAGTACACGTGGTATGGAGCCCTCATGAAAGGTCTATTTTTCTGTGTCAAAAACACTAGCTTTGCAGCTTTGACAAATGTAGTCTTGGGTTTCCAGTATCCAACCAGATTGTTGCCAAAAAGCTTGTTTCATGAGCTATTCTTTGCCCCCCTTCACTGGCTCTTCCTCATCTCTTCCATCTGATACTATTTCTCATTCTCAAAGCTTGTTGACACTGTCACATTGTACTCTCTGTCAAGATACTGACTTACTTGTCTCTTTAGACCATGTTACCCACATTTATAGGGTAAACATTCTCGCATAGCATATCTCATGCTTTGCAAGATCTCTTTGTGCTTAACTAGAAAAGAAATGAGCTGTTTTCGTTGAACTGCTTTGACACAGTTTCTTTTTCCTCTGCTAACCCTCCAAAACCAAAATGGTTACATCTCTGAGCAGCAGTACCTAAGAGGAACGACCTTGGTGTTCTCCTGCAGGCACCCTGAAGGCTACTACCTCAAAAGCAGAAATGTCTTTCTGAAGTCTAATCTTCCTAACATCCATTATTAATGTCACCTTAAGGACAGATGGGATTGGCATAGGTGCTTAGAAAAAAAAGTGTGCTAGACCCTGTCCCTGAGGAGCTAAGTAATGCTTGAGGATACTTTAAAAGAGGCAACATACATCTCACCCTACAGCCTTGCCAACTGTTCTTCCTAAACTATTCACTTCAGAGGGAATATAATATAGCAGAGCAATTAATTAATCCTCAGGGGGCCTCTTGAACAACAGTATCATAACATCCCCTCTTGCTGACCAATATTTCCTTCAAGCATGCCACCTGCCAGCTTGTAACCATCCTTTTCCTACAACTATTTCCTCTTCATAGAATCATTCGGGATCAGAAGGGACCTTGAAAGATCATCTAGTCCAATCCCCCGCCACAGCAGGATCACCTAGACCAAGTCACACAGGAACACAGCCAGGCGGGTCTGGAACGTCTCCAGAGAAGGAGACTCCACAACCCCCCTGGGCAGCCTGTTCCAATGCTCCATTACCCTCACCGTGAAGAAGTTCCTTCTGATATTGATATGGAACCTCCTCTGTTCCAGCTGGCACCCATTGCCCTTGTCCTATTTCCAATTACCTGGCTCCATCCTCCTGACACCCTCCCTCCTCACATATTTATAGATATGAATGAGGTCACCCCTCAGCCTCCTCTTCTCCAAGCTAGAGAGACCTAGCTCCCTCAGCCTTTCTTCGTAGAAGAGCTGTTGTTCTTCCTTGTGGTACTTATGTGTATTGGTATGTGTTAGTACAGTAAAAAAGACAATGATGAAGTAGGAGCTGATGTTGCAGCTGTTGTTGATGTAGCTGTAGTCATCACTCCTGTCAACTTCTGCTTTGAACAGAACATTACCACAAAAGGAAAACAGGTCAAATCTGAATCCAAGTAACAGAATTTCTCACTGTAGAGAGTCTGTGGGTGTCATGTCACCCATTTTAATCTTTATGGAGTTACAAATTTGGGTTGTGAGCACATATACACACAAATGTTTTGTATTGTTCCAGCCTGTGATGCTATTACACTAAATATTTTGAGTCTGAAAACAAAGGTATAGAAACAAGAATGTATTAGGTGAGAGCATTCAGAACTGTAGCGGGTTGACAAGGCAACCACTAGGCATTGATTGGGTCTTTTTAGGTTGGTGGGGGGAATCCAAACACACCAACCAGCTCCTGAGGAGAATTTACCAGGCAATGAAGCAGCTTTGCTGAAATGAAAAGATTTATTGAACCCACACCTAAGAAAAAGAAAGGAAAGCACCCAAATAAGTAAAAATAAACCAGAAACTGAGTCACACCACCACCATACATACTTGGAGGAAGGTGATAGATAGTTATGTAGCAGTCTTTGGCTTCAGATGAGAGCAGCTCTTGGCAAAGTTTTCGGAAGTGAGTGTGGCATGGCTGGCAGATGTTGGAGGAGTGTGGTCCTGAGGCAGCAAACAGCATCTCTGATGCAGCAGCTTATACTTCAAAGTCCTAGTCACGCTGTTTTTGCCAAAGGTTTAAGAAATCACAAGTCCTTTCTGCTTCTCTGGCAGGTACAGTCCAGCCAAGCATGAAGGAGACCTCATACCACCCTCTCCTCAGGGGGTTTCTGGGGCAAAAGCCAGCAGCAGCAGCTCCGTGTTGATGGTCTTGTGGCTTGCTTGGTGCAGGGAAGAGCTGGTCCAGCTGTTTTGAACCATATGAAAGGAGGCATGCTGCAGTAGAGTGGTGGCAGCAATTCCAGGGACAGAGTGGTTTCACCAGTTGCTGTGGCAAAGTGGCAGTAGACAAGGCCAGTGGCTGCTGTGGCAGAGGTTCAGGCGGGACACCAAGCCAGTGTGGCAGAGACACTATCTGGGTCTGTGTGTCTGTGGCAGAGGCTGTGCATGCTCCATGCCCAGCTGTTGGGCTTGTGCTGTATCCCAGCCTGCCTGGTAGGAGCCAGCAGCTGGTTGCAGTCAGGCCAAGCCACCCAGGGGGTGCACTGCCCATGGCCCTTCAGCTGTGGTGTCCCAAGGGAGAGCTCCAAGAGAATAAAATGTGGAAGCTTGCCCTGCTTTATAGAGCAGCTCCTCTCCACTCCTTGGTCACACCATTCCCCCCAGGGTGGAGAGAAGTAAGAGAAAATACAGATGAAAATTGTGTTTTCTTGCAGAAAAGTGCAGAAACATTAAAAATACTCAAAGTTCATATGTCAACCCATGAGAAGAACTCTGCTCTTGGTTTTGTTAACAACTGAAGAGATTATGTGGCAAAAAATCAATGAAGATGCCTATGAAGAAGACTTCTACTTTCTGACTTGCTCATCCTAAATCTGTACTTTGCTGAAGATTTATCTTCCTGTAGACTTCTTTCCCCAACAAGCTATTTTGAATGTTAAACTTTTGCATTTTTAACTCCAGATTTCACAATAATCTTCTGGCAGAAAGCTTCTGCCTTCTGTCTCCAATGGCAAGTACAAATTCTGGTTATGGGTTCCCCCAAACATGAGTGTACAGTACATTTTCAGCTATGTTCTGAGTCAGTAGTTTTGCTTAGATACGTGCAAATATTCCTGCACCTTATAGAAAGATGTTTCTTCTTTCCAGAAAAGACAACAGAGAAATGTGGATTCAGATTTATTAACAATGATTATTAAATTAGAATTTATTAGCTGAAAAATGAAAAGCAACAATCTAGCTTTCAGACCTTTATTTTGTATGGCATGTGGAAGAAAAAGGAAAAACTCTCAATTGAAAATATATCCCTGTCAAGTAACTTTTTAATCACCATGCTTAGTATAATCTTGACATATGTATTCCCCCACACCATTTATAGGTGTGAGAAAGGCTCATTTCCCAATAAGCAGGGTCCAGAAAGGCTTCTCAGCACAGCACAGTTTATTTACGTTCGTGCAAAAGCAGGTGACCTACTGAGTAGGGACACCAGTCAGGGATTTAGCAGTGACTGACATTTCCCTTCACCTGGATGGAGGTTCCTTCTCTGTTTCCTGATTGACTGAGTACTCCACAGTTCACAGCCAATCCAAAGTGGCTAATTAATAATTTCTATACGTTTCCCCTATAATTTACTTCCCTTCTGGCCCCTTCTAGTTTGTTTAGTTATCCCTTTTCATGGTCTTGATTGGCTTGTCCTTTAACCACAAAGCCAGTTTTGGAAAGACAAGATAAATGGTAGAACAGTGTAATCCACAAGTTAAGCCAGAAACCTTCAGCTCCACCTCTTTTCTCCTCAGCAGGCTGTGTTCAGTGATCCTACTGCAAAACCAACATCCACATCTAGACCAATTGCAAAGTTAGTAGAACTTGGAGGTTAGAGACAAGATCTTAACCCTGCCAGGCGTCTCTTCCATGGATGCATGGGCTGAAGAAGCCTGTCCTCAGATGTCACACAGTGCACTCACAGTTTAAAATTTGCTCTGAGACAGACAGTGAGAGAGGGAGGAAACGGCCTCAACATTGTGCCAGGGGAAGTTAGCCATTAGCAAAAACTTAATCCAAAGGGTCATCAGGCCTTGGAACAGGCTGCTCAGGGAGGGGAGTGTTAAAAGTTGGCAGATCTGGAGCTGAGGGACATGGTTTAGCAGTGGCCTTGTGACAGTTGGCTTCATGGTTGGGCTTGATAATTTTGAAGGTCTTTTCCAACCTAAATGATTCTACAGTTCTGTGTATGTATGTACCTGTTGCCAATGCAGCTACCATTTGATTCTGTGGTCTAGAATCAGAATCTCCACGCCAGCAATGAAAAAGACCTAACAAGCTGGGCAATGCTGAGTGGCTCACTGCGAGTCCTCTCCCCGGTAAGGTCTCTGAAGAAACCAGAAGACAAGAAGATCAATTTTTGGTGCACGCAGGCCAAATATCACTATACTTTACAATTTTTTTCTACTTAAGTGACAGAAATGAGAAAAGATGATTCCTACATTTCAAATAAATTTAGGTCCTCATCCTTCTTAGTTGTGGCTCTTCCACGGAGGGTGCCCGTGGCAGCAGGAAAATACTAACCTATCAATCTTTTGCGTTGTAATGCCACTTATTCTCTTGTGCTAGCTTCCTGGACTGTGAGGAGTACACTCACTGTACTCCTGTATCCTGCTTAAGGGGGAAACTATCTCACAACTACGAAACAGAAGAGGGGTGGGATTTTGGGATGTTATTGCATATTAGTACACTAAGAATTTCACATTGCATGTTCCCTCACATAGGAAATAGAGAGAGATATTGCCCACGTTTAAACTCATAAATTTTGAGATTTTATGGTAGTCTATTAGGCACGCAGAGAGGTTGGGACTAAAGAGGTAGAGCAGCTGAAGAGATGCCGGGCAGGGTGATGGAGAGTGCGGGCTGGGTGGGAACGCATGCCACGAGATGGCAGCAATGCCACGTCTTTCTCGGCAGCTTGACTGGCCCCGGGTATTTGGTATATTTTTTTTTCTTATTTTTTTGTCTTATTTTTTTTTGTTTTAGGTAGCTTTGTAGGTTTTTTTTCTTCCCGAGTGAGAACCGCAGCGTTTATACATAAATACAGGCTTATTAAGAAGTCAGCCCACCTCGTTCAGTCTCTCATTCGCCACCTTCCTGCAACTGACAGTAAGAAAACAACTTTGTGCCTATTCCACCACGAAACAAAACTCGTCATAAGTGAATAATTACAACCTTGAAAGTACCTTTCCAAAGGTGTTCGCGTTTCTGTCTTTTCTTCCTGCGAGCCTTTGTAATTTAATTACGGAGATAGGTAAGCATTAATTATGGAGTCAAGCCCAGTGTGCAGTGCTGGTGGTGATAATCTGTACAATTCCTTCTGGATCGAAAGTCGAGTTTGGGCATTGTTTTATGATTCCTTTTACCGTCCCTTGGCAAAAAAACCCACAACCCGTTGTTGGCAAAAGGCATCACTTACCAGAGCTGTGAAAGCACGGGGACCTGTGAGAGACCAAGCCTGGATCATCACTGCCTTTCCCTCCGGAGCGATGAATCAAACCTGATGGGTTCAGCGTAGTGGGGAACCTCTGTCTGCATACTGCCATACCTGATTTGGGGTGGGCTTTTGTGTATTTTGGAAAGTATAGTTCATGGCAGCTTGGAGCCAACGGGAATGGCAACAGAAAGCGATGTCCCTCAAGGAGATGCTGGCTCCAGTCCTTCCTCTTAAAAACATCAGCTTGCTCTGAGGAGCAACTTGGAATGAATGAGCAGGGCACATTCTGGACCTGACAGTCTTCCTCTCTACCAAGCAAACAGGACCAAAGCAGCGGGCACACTTCCCTAGGACTAGGAATGCCCCCCTTAACCACCACCCGCACCCCACAAAGGGGTAAAGAAGCCGCGCTGCGGCCAGAGCCAGGGTACAGGTTGGGGCCGCGCAGCGGGACCTCCCCATACCATGTGCAACCCTGCAGCAGCCAACCCAGCCAGTGCCAGGGGGCAGTGGGTCGGTGATCTGTGGGGGGTACACTCTTCTGTCCCTCGGGTGTCCCTCGAAAGGCCAGGGTGGGCTGGGGGCGACGCGGTGGCTGCCCCGGGGGAGCAGTGCGGAGGCGGCCGGAGGTTCGGGGAGGCTGAAGGCTTGGCGTGCGCCGGCTGCGCAGCGCCGGCCCCTTCCCCTCTTCCGTGGGAAGTGATGGTTGAGTCCGGCGGCGGCAGCAGTGGCGGCTTCTCGTGTGGCACCGCTCCGCTGCGCTGCCTGCGCTGCTCCCGCCGCGATCCCTCCCTCCCCCTCCCCTCCATCTCCTCCTCCTCCTCCTCCTACTCCTCCTGAGCTCTTCTCTGCCCCTTCTCCTCTTCCTCCTCCTTC